>WEKY01053551.1:18987-46537 GCA_013390045.1 Picathartes gymnocephalus | reverse complement strand
AAAAAAAAAAAAATTCCCAAGTGGCCCTGTGCCCAGTTCCCAGGGTTTCCTGGGGCCAGGCAGCCCCCGTCCCCTGTCCCCCACAGCTGTGGCAGCTGGGCTCCAGCAAATCCACACAGTTCTTTGGAGCAGGAACCCACCCCAGCCCGTCCCAGTGACACAAACCAGCTCACAGCCCTTGCACGCTCCCAGGGATAGGAATGATCATCTCAAAACTCAGCTATTTCAGCCCAGAAAGTCGTCGTTTAAGAGCCTGTACGTAAGTGGGTATAATTATTGCCATCTCTTTGGGAAGCTCTCACACTGCTATAACAAAATCCACAGAGGCGAAGCACTTTTAGCCCAGCCATTGCCAATCCCAGAGACAATGCCTATATTTTTCCATCACATCAGATCCTGGATGGTGGGGGAAGGGCAGGAGTGTGAGGAGAGGGGGAAATGCAACTTGAGAAGAGGTAAGTGTGTCAAAATCTAAATTACAGGAGATATTTTGCAGCACAATCCTCCTTTATGGCCGTCCAACTCGGTTCATATGGCTCACATTCAGCCTGTCACAGTGAATCATTGCTACTCCTTGACTTACATTAACAAAAACAAACCTAACTTTCGCTCCAGCCTGTGAGGTAAAACTTTGAATTCCCAGTCAAAAGGCCAGAAGTGGCATTAAAAGTAATTGTTTTTGTAAGGAGCTCACTTTGAGGAGAGAAGAAGAAAAAAAAAAAAAAAAAAAGAAGCCCGTGAAGATCTGACTAATAGCACAAACACATGTGTTGCTTATGGAGCATTTTGCAAAAAAGCAAAAAGCTTTGTCCACGAGCAGCAAAGTCCCAGCTTTAGCAGCCTTAACTAACAAAGCAAACCCGCCCCTCTCTTTAAGTCTTTAAACTGCATCGAACTGGAGTTATTTAACAACAGCTTTAGAGCCTAAAGTACAGTTAAAAAGTAAATCTGGAAAACAAAGTACAAAAATCAAAGTGAAACCCAGCCAGACACAATCTTTGCAACTAGCAGAACACGAGACACAAAGCAAAGCCAGCACTCAACGTTATTTTACACTTCTCCCAGCAAATCGGCAACAAATGTCCAGTTAGGAAAGATTTCTGCTGACCTGTGTACGAGCAGCAATGCAGATGTGGCGAGTTCTCCTGTCACCTTTTGTTCCCAGGCATGTCAGCTGTGCTCTGCTCCAAGTGCTGCTCACACTCCCAAATCCCCTTTTCCAGCTCTATCTTAGGAACTGCCCAGATTTTGTAGTGTAATCTGAGCAGGGAAGTCCCGTGTGCCTATGATATGGTTAATTCACTTTTTACCCCCTGCAATGCTTAAGGAAGCTGCTTCACATTTCAAAGCTGAGCCTAGGGCTGCCTGACCCAGGTACAGCCAGGGCAGCGCTGGGGCTGCCTCCTCCACCCCAGTGGGGCCCTAAGAGAGCTCACTATCCCTACCAGACCCCAGAGGGGATTCAGGGGCTGCTGAGGCCCTTGTCTCCCTTCCCCCGGGTGCCTGGTGCAGAAGGGACCACAGCCCCAACGCAGAGGGGCCAGCCCTCCTTGCTGAGGGCCACCGCCATCCCCATGGCCACAGCCAAGGCTCTTCACTGAGGCAGCTCTGGGGAGGCCCCTCAAACCCAGCAAAGCCCTGGGCATCTGGTCAGGGATCTTTGGCAATGAAGATGTTACTCAAGTGGGGCTGGAAGAGTCCCATCCGTTCCTTTCCAGTGTTGCCATCAGCTAAACCACTAACAGTCTCCAAAAACCAAGCCTCTGAACTCTGTCAGTTAACTCTCCTGTCAATATTCTTCTACTGTTGTTGATCTAGTTCTGAATTTGCAATTATCATCATGCTTGACGAGAACACGACACTTGAGAGAAGAAGGAAATGCCTCTTCTTCCCAAACTCTGCACAGGGAAGAGTTAAACCCATTGTGAAGCTGCCAAGCACGAACGCACCAGAGAAGGTGCAGAGGAGAGGAGGGAGAACAGTCCTCAAACCCCATCACCCCTGCTCGCCCAGCCCCACGCTCCGGTCCCAGAGCTCTGCACCAAACCCAGGTGACAACAACCAGCACCAGCCTGGTACAGGCGTCTCCTGAATGGTTTTGGTTTCCAAAAGGGCGAGGTGCAAACTGACAAAGGTTGTGCTATTCCCCAGCCTTTGTGCAAGCAAATGCCGTGTGATCCCGATGCCAGCATTGTCAATGACCACTCCTAAATCACGGCAGGGGGGCTGAGGGAGCCCCACTTGGCAAGGAGACGGGAGGTCTCTGCTCCTCTCTCCACCAGCCCAGGGCTGATGAGGGAACAGACAGAACTGCTTGTCAACAGCCAAGAGAGGGCCCCTAAAAGAGATTAAAGGGAAGAAACAGTCAGGGATCTTGGAAAAGGAAAGATGTAAGACAAAAATATGGCAGAAGGCAGAAAACATTTGGGGAAACTAACTCTTGGCCAGAAGGCAGCAAAGCAATTTCATGTAAGGAACCTGCTTTTTAAATCCTTGCCCTGGTATTTAACACCCACAAATACCTTGGGTGGGATTTCTAACAACTGTATTCTGCATCTTTGAGCTTCCCTGTCTTCAAACTCTTGACCTTTATTCTAAAGCAAAGGTGGGAGCTCCATCTCCCTGTTGCATAATTTACTAAACCCAGTTATGTTTGAAATTAGCATGTGGGTAAGGTAAAACATGGAATAATGCAATGGACTATTTCAGAGAAAAATATATATTCTTCAAGGATGAGTCCAACATCTCAGCTCAGAAATTTGATCTCGATGGGTTATATTGACAATTGCTTGCAAGAAAAAAAAAAAAAAGGCAACAAAAAGGAAGTGAAGTGACCTCAAAGGTCGGGAATGGAGGCCAACACTCATCTCTGTTGATGGCTGTGTTTATATCACAGAATTATGGAATGGTTTGGGTTGGAAGAGACGTTAAAGCTCATCCAGTGCCACCCCTGCCATGGGCAGGGACACCTCTCACCATCCCAGGGTGCTCCAAGTCCCAGTGTCCAACCTGGCCTTGGGCACTGCCAGGGATCCAGGGGCAGCCACAGCTGCTCTGGGCACCCTGTGCCAGGAATCCAAACCTCGCACCTCTGCCAGCGCCAGGCACCACCTCCACTGCGCTCCAGCAGCACTCCCTGCTCCCCACCTCCCCACCACGACAGTCCAGGTGCCCCATCCCTGACTCATTCTGGCGACCCTCGCCTTCTGTGCCCCCTGGACCCTGCGGGTGAGGCCAGGCAGGGCTGCACAGCCAGGGCAGGGCACAGCTCCCTGCAGGGAGCCAGCTCTCCACTGCTCCGTTTCATTAGCCTGCAGACAAGGCTGTCATTTGCTGAAATGATGATTAATCAAATCTTACTTTTCTCTAAGGCAGCTAATGGACAGCCAATTAAGTGTCTCAGTAATTCTGAAATAACAAAAGAATACCCATGGAGTGACAGCCACCAGCTGTTTACCAGCACAGGCACGGCAGAGGTGTGTGAGCACCGAGTCCTTCCACCCTCACCGTCCCAAAAACACCTTTTTTGTCCTACTTCAGATCAGCAGCACCACCACCCCATCCTCACTGCTTGTTCCCAGGCCTTTGTGCCCAGTGGTGTGGGGGGCCAGGGAGCCTTGTGGTGTCACAGAGACAGGGACAGGGATGCCCAGGGGACAGGGGACCCCACAGCACCCCAAAATCCAGCTGGAGAAGCTGGGCACTCACGGCCTGCCAGCTCTGACTGTCTCATGGTTCAGTTCACATCCTCCCCAGACTCCAAACAAATCCGTGAATGCTTTGTTGTGATCACATAAATCAGGGTAAGATTAAGATACGTAAACACAACTTAGCGCAGTTACCCCGAAAAGCAAGGAGTGACATTTTTAAAAGAATCCATAATCTTTGTTTTTTGAAGTATTTCTTCAGTGGGAATTGTGTTGGAGCAAAGAATGCAAAACCTTGAAGCTTCCAAGAGGGGGTCATGTGAAATTACTCTATTTCAAGATATTTCCAAATCACTAACATTTTGACTCTGAATGTATTTTTAAGAATCTGCCAAAAAAGCATCAAACCAGTCAATTTTTATTTTTTTTTTCCAGTGTGTAACTGTCTCCTTTTCTTCCAGGTCTTAAAATAATGTTTTTGTAGAGAACTTATGTCATTTCTGTAGCAACTTCTGCAATCCAGAATGACATTGCATATTTTTTTCAAGTAAAAAAGCAAGTCTCCCAATAAAGAACAAAGAACATCCTTTGTTTCAGACTAAGAATTTCAGGAGAAACCACAAAATGTTCAAGCAAAACATTAAACATTTGATTTTCCACCCATTTTGCCAACAGTCTAAGTTTTCCCATACTTCTAATATCAGTGTCAATGAGGAGGGGAGGGGACAGGAGGAGGTCAGATGGATGACAGTCACTCTGTCACTGGACTTTTTAATTGAAACCTGTTAATTAAAGATGAAAACAGGATGTTTTGCAGAAAGCATTTTTCTTCTTTAACGTAGCTGTTCTTTTTAATGAGGAAACAAGACCTGCTTGATTTACCCATCAGGAAAAAAACAGCATTGAGGGAAAACTGGAAGTTTTTACTCATGTTATGACAGAAATCCTGGGCTCTGCTCCTGAGAACACCCAGCTCTGCAGCCACCCTGGTCACCAACGGGAGTGTCCTGTCCTTTGTTAAGGCCCAAACATTACTGGTGGCAGATGTTATTTAGGCTCTTTAAATGAGTTTTAGAAAAGCAGGCTTAAAACCAAATGGGAGCGTTTCATTTTGAAGCCAGTGGAGATTATTTGAAACACACACATGCTTGCCTGACACACTTCACTGCCTCTTGTCACAGAATGGTTTGGGTTGGAAGGGACCTAAAGATCCTCTGGATCCAACACAATTATCGAGTTCCAATTCCTAGTTAGGGGCATTTTTCCCCAGTGCAAAAACATCCCCCAAACTGTGGCAGCACATGGAATTTCAGCTGCATGTTGCAGTGCCACAGTGCCCAGCACTGCCCAAACACACAGCCAGTGCTATTTACACCCTCAGAGACCAGCAACCCCAAACTACAGCAATGTAACCGAGAACTAAACACATGAGAATTAAATACATGAGCTGTCTGCTCTAGACATATATACTTCATCTTCATGGCAAACAAACTGATGATTTATTTTTGAATCGTTACAGAAACGGAGATTTCAGTAAATTTAAGTAAACCCCAGAGAGTTTCCTTCACTTCAGTCTGTTTAAATGGAGGAATAGAAGAGATGCACTTGAGTTAACCTGTTTGCCCAGACCGGAGAGACATTATTAAATGTTCTTGTTCTTTTACACATCCTAAATATTCAGACACTTGCAGCACCCCAGGGCATGGTGTGCTATGTCAACACCTTGAGAAGAATGCAAACATCTCAATAAAAGCAAGGAGAGATTGCTTATCGTGCACTCTTGCTGTTAACATCTGCATTTCACAAAAGCTCGCGAATTATTACACACACTTTCCACAGGACATATCCTCCTGGATATGCAGGCAGCCATGCCAGGAACCAAACAGCATGTCAGAAAGCAGACTGCATTCTTGGGTTTGCTCTGAAGGCAAATTACTGTTTCAGAGCATTCTGCAGTTCCCCTGAGCAGAGCCATTTACCAGCTCAGAAGTGAGGGGTAAATCCCCCAAATGCATCTGCTCTGTATCACATCACATCCTTTCCAAACGGCCGTCCAGGTTTTATACATTAATCACACCCAAGATGCTACATTCAGGATCAGCAGACTGGATCTTGCATTGATCGTACGACAGGTGAGATTAGAACAGAACGGGGCACGCTACCAAACGTGAGAGTCCTGCTTATGAAAACTGAATAAACAAAAAGCTAACCTGGCAGAGCCACTGGGCAGGCTCAGCAGCTCAGCTCCTTCAGGTGGGGATGGAGGAGCAGCCACTCAGTCCCGCCCCCCCCCCTCAATTCACTTCAGGAAAGAAAGAGAGAAACCCAAAAACCAGCAGGATTATTTTCAACAGCCTAATTAGGGGCTTGAGATAATCCACTTGGTTTTGTCTAAAGCAAATGAGGAAGTGCTGGTGGGAACTGTGCAGGGGCAGTGGCCAGCAGGGCCCAGAGCAGGGGAGGGCTGGCACTGGTCGGAGGGGTCAGGTATCTGCACAGCTGCCCACCCTCGACCCTGGGCTCAGGGGGGTTCAGGAGGTCCAGCTCCAATACCTCTGCCCGGGAGAGCTGCCACCATCTCCTCTGCCAGCTCCAGTTAGAGCCAGTAATACCCTTAGCAAAGCAAAACTAGATTAAAAATAAAACAAAATTGGGCTTTGCTATCAAAACTAAAATCTGGCAGCCTGTTCTCATGCAAAATCCTTCACAAGTGATACATTTGTGGAGGACAGCTGGAATAAATCCATGACATTTAATGACATACTAAAAGCAAACCCTGAACAAACAACTTTAAATCATTTGAAATACTACTGTGAATAGATGAAACTTTGCAGTGCTCACGTTACAATAATTAGTCATTTCTAAACAGTGGAGTTTAATTATTAAAAAAAAATCATTTGCAGAAAGTGGGGGTTTTTTTCCCCCCATTCCAGACATATATTTAAAGCAACACTCTCCTGTCTAAAGGATTCACTTCAGAGTTTTAAATGTATTCTCTTATTCTGATCAGATTCATGACTCCAGCAAGAGTTTTTCCAGCTTTCACCTCAATTTTTTTTATAAGCAACCTCACCTCTGAAGCCCAGAGCATAGCACAGAGAAGCAACAGTCCTAGCAGCTCTTTCTATTAAACACTTCCAACGTGATTGTCACAGAAACTCGGACAACATATTGCCTTGTAATTTAAACGGGAATTCAGATCCCACAGGCATCCCCTAAAGCTCTATCCATGCACATCCAGTGTCATCCTGAATGGTTCACAAATGGTCGGGCAGAAGAACAGCTCTGTCCTTCCCTGGGTAAAAGAGATGTGCAGTGGGACCCTCACAGATGCCCTGGAGGATTTCAGCTGGCCCCACCCTGAGCACCAGGCGCCTCTGGAATTTCCCGGGAGGGACAGCTCCGAGCTGGGGGACAGGTACCCGCCTGGGGGGATTCAGGACGGCGCAGGCAGGGTGTGAGGGGCACACCTGAGGCTGCTCCTGGCCACACGGCCCAGCTGCCACGAGGTGAAGCCCGGGGACACACAGACAGCGTCTCCCTGCCCTGGCTGGAGCAGCAGCTGGCTGAGGAGCAGCAGCTGGCTGGCAGTCCCCCACCACGTCTGGCAGCAGGGACAGAGGGAACATTCACTGTGCTAGTGCAGACTCGGTTAATTCAAGTCAAAAACAGAAGTGGTTTGAGCTAACCTGGCTGGATTTGCAGCCAGGTGGATTAAGAACACCCATAAGACCCTTTCTGCCAGCTCTGGCGGGGATATAATCTTTGCTGGTTGTATTTTCTATTTCCAAAATGTCATGTATGCTTGCCCCAGGAATTCCTTTCTCTCTCTCTCCCTTCATCACCAGTCTAGACAAAACTGCATTAAGATCCTTTCCTGACTTTCGTGTACAGGTGTAAGGGGTTAGCAGTTACTAAAAAGTTTTGTGCATACAGGAAAAAATGAGCTCCTTGTCTCCGAGGTATTCTTAGTGAGTGGAGTCAGGAGCAAAAACCAGAATTAAACTAAACTAAAGAGGTTGCATGCCAAGGATCATATTAAAAAAAAAAAAAAATCCTACCAAAATAGGCAGAAAGTCTGCGAGGTGTGGAGGGGCACTTCCTCAGCCTTCCTGTCCCAGAGGAGCGTGTGAGGTACCTGCTGGTGGCAGCTCCTGTCGGGGTGCCCCAAGGGCAGCCCACGGCAGCTGCCTGTCCATCTGTGCCTGCAGCGGTGCCACCACGCCAGGGACACCGCTGTTCCCACGCTCCCTGCCATCCCGGCAACACCTCATTCCTGGCACTGGGCTGGGCCCTCCCTGCCTTCATTCCTAAAAAGCAGACAAGGCTGAGGAAAGCCGCGGGCTCCACTGCACCCAGCAATAAACGTCAGTGCCACCCCTGCTGAAAGCCCAGCCCCGCGGTGAGCTCAGTGCAGCAGTGACACTGCCGAAACTTCTCCCTGCCTCTGGATGCACTCCACGCAGCTCCTGAGCAAGCAGGACAGGCAGCAATGTTTGTCTGCCTTAAGGCAAGCCAAGAGATGTAATTAATGCAGCTTCGTCCTCGTGAATAATAGGTGAGGTTTGTAACACGCAAACATGAAAACTTAACTCGAAGGCTCTGGTCTTGCTCTGGTCACGTTCAGCAGGAGGAGGAGTGGCCAGGCCACAAGTGAGCTGCTTCCCTTCATACCTGAGTTTGTTCCGACAGTTTGGTTCCCACCAAAAAGACCACGATAACGTAGGCAGGAGAAAACAAACCACTTTTTTGGAAAGCCTCTTTCCAAGTCTCTTTTGTTTAACTCCTGATCTATATGAGCACAGAATTGGAAAGGACTTCTTGGGATATTGAATACAGGCCCCTGTTATTAAAGGCAACATGTCACTTCCAGCAGAAAGAAAGGTTAATGTTATGCCAATGAGCTGGAAGGAAATCCAAATTTCTGCTGCAGGAGAATGGGGGGAAAAGCTAAACAAAAGTGAATGCATGAGCCCATATCACAAGATCAGAGCCTTATTCTAAACATATGGGCTGGTGGCACATCGAAGGGGAGCTATGAGGCACAGCAATTAAGAGTGCAGGTTCTTTCTCTCACTAGGGTTCTGCATACAACTGAGACAAAGACCTCAGCACACTCAGCCCTGGCACAGAGGAGGAAGGGGAGCTCCCAGGGCACTGTGAGGCCACCTGAGACCACGGCTCACGGAGGAGGCAGCCAGGCCCCAGCCAGGAGCACTCTGGTTTCTGCAGCTGAACAGCCAGAAAGCAGCTGTAGCAAAGCATCTGCCCACTGCAAATCCTTCAGCAACCACCCAAATCTCTGGAGAACATAAGAGACATTTCTGGTTTTGCCAGAAGCAGTTAAATCCCACCTTGTACCCACAAACTATGGGAAGAAACTCCCAGGTACAGCCACGTTTCTGAAGAACAGTCTGAAAGAGAAGTCCAACCCTGTAAACATTTGTCATCTGCCTGGATTAAGGGAAGAACGTTGGCAGGAGGCTGGTTTGGTTTACGTGGGATGCCAAATCTGAGGGCACAGGGATGATGGGGAGGGACAGCCAAGGTCCCTTCCATCCCCAAGAGTCTCCATGCAGCTGGTGAGACCTGAGTCACCAGACAGGACAGCAGGGAGAGCAACAGGAGCCCTTCGAGGTTCCAGCACACACACAAAAGGCACAGAATCACAGAGCAAAAGCAGCCTGGAGCAGGGCTGGAACTCCTCCTGCAAATCTAGAGGAAGGGACGTCCTTCAGTAACTGCTGGAGGGGCTCTGGCAGCATGGAGACGCCAGCAGCGTCCCCTCCTGGAGCAGAGGAACTGTCCAGCAAAACAGTGTCCAGGTAGTGCAACAGCAGGGCTCCATCCCAGCCAGAGACAGATGGTCAGGTGGAGAAGATGCCATTTCCTCTCCGTGCTGCTGCTCCATTGCAGCCTGAGCCCCAAAAGCCAGCCTGGGGTGCCTGGTGGGCTCCACCTCCCACACGTGCAGGAGTCAGGCCACGCTCAGGAGCACTCTGGTGAGGCCTCCTGTGGGCTCTCGAGGCTCTTCCAGTGGGCCAGCTGATCCTCCAGCTGACGCTCAGCCACACTCACCCCCAGCCCCCAGAGAGGGGGGTTTTTGGTGCCCTCCCACGAGCTCATGGCTGAGCAGGACAGAAAGAGCTCTGTTTACAATGTCACCTTTAATGCCACCAAGCTCTGTGGGGGACTCCCTTGCCTATCATCACCTCTCAAGGGCCACCTACACGCAGTGCACAAAACCATTTCTTCCAGCTTTGAGTAGGTCAGATAAATTTAGAAGTCTATAATGTCACATGATCATCTAATGCAACTGGAAAGGTGTTAAAGTGGACGGATGGACAGATGGGTGGAAAGAAAAGAGAGATCTCTTCAATCACAAGAACTGATTTAAGCTAAAAGAGAACCATTTTTCCTTGTATTTATATGCACTGCAAGGCTGCTGTGCAGTGATTATTGATTCCAGTATCACTAGCAGAGTGGCCCCATGCAGTGTGCTCAGACCAGCAGTCCCACAGAGCTGGGATCCCTGAGCAGCTGCCGGGGCTGCAGAGCTCCATGGCTTTGCCATCGGTTTCTTGTCTTTAGTGGAGAAGTTAAAGCTCCAGCAGTTACATTGAACTCAATATATCCTGCCCAGAGCCTTGCCTTCGTGACAGAATACATTGATGCAATTAAAATAACATGGCTCTTGAAGAGTGAGGCAGCACTGGGAAACCTGTGCCAACAAAGCAATGCCAATTAAGAGTGTGATTTTTGGATGATATTTTTAGGCCAACATCAGCCCTATGAATGCTGGTATAACCATCTTCAAAGTGATTTCGAAGGTCCAGCTGACTCCACTTGGGAAAAACACCAGTTAAAAGACTGGAGTTTGGCCCGTATAGGCTCCATTCTGTCATTAGGGGAAAATCTTTCATAATAAAACTAATTTCATCCATTCCACTAATAAGGGTGGCTTGTGTCCCAAATCTTCTCAGATAATTTTACACCCATTAACTGTATACCACGAGCTGGAGTTTTTGTAGTTAAATGACATAAGTTACAAGGAAAGCCACATTTTTGGGAAGTGCCCATTGCTTCTGTTTGCAACTGAAAGGAACGGGATGCCTAAAGCAAAGGTGCGTCACGAGGAGGAGCAGGAAAGGAGAGAACTCAGGTGCTGATGCTCTGTTAGAAAATCACACGCACCCTCCAAACCCCGCCCCTACGGGCGCAAAGAAACCAAACTCGATGCCAATATAACTTGGCAATGACAGCAACTCTTCTTTCCAAAGAAAACCGAAGGTTGAGAGAGAAAATTCGATACCAGTGGGGCACACTCAAGCTCCAAGGCCCTTCGGGCAGGTGTTACAGACCGTGCGGCCAAACCCTCCTCCTCTGACCTCACCCCCGGGGCGGCTCCGCTCGGCAGGACCGACAGGCTCCGGCACCAAGCTCTGAGCGATAAGAGAGGAGATAACGAGAGGGGAGGCATGGGGGCAGAGACCCGGCTGCCTTTCGCTCAGCCCGGACCGCGCCGAGTGGTTCTGCGGCCGGCAGCTCCATTTCTCCACGGATGTTGCCAGCCTGGTCCCCAGACCTCCCCAGCGCATCCCTGCCGCGTCCCCCCGAACCTCCCCGGCACAGCCCCCGCTCCGTTTAAACGCCGCTCACTCCAGAAATCCGAGCGTACCAGCAGAAGCAGGCAGAGAGCGCTTTTCTTAGCTATGCCATGCATTTTCTGCTTTTCCTTTGGAACTCCCCACTGGTTTTCGCTCGGCTCACAAGCCTGCACGACTCGGTTCGTTCGCGAACAATCCCCGCCAGCTCTCCCCTCCCCAAAACGCCAAATGACATTTGCTTCGCAAACACTCCCCCCACCCCGCTCTCGCCTCCACCCAGGGACTTGTTTTCAATAAACCAACAGCACGGAAAACATCCACAGCAACTTTTTTTTTTTTTTTGGGACAATTTGCCACTTTCAAACCGACAGAAAAATTGAGGGGGGAAAAAAAAAAAAGAGAGAGAGAGAGAGAAAGAAGAGGAAGAGCGCAAGGAAACATCCGCGTATTTGGTTTGGAGCGAGGGGCTGCAGCGGGCTCCGGGAGCCGCTCCGCGGCCGCGCTGCCGCCGCACTTACCGGGCCGGCGCCGCGCTGCTCCGCTCCGCTCGGCGGGGAAGGGGCCGCGGGACCCCGGCAGCCGCAGGGAGCGAGGGAGGGGCCGGAAAGCTGCGGCGGGGCCGAGCGGCGGCGGGGGGTTGTCCCAGCTAACACCGGCCGGGAGGGACGGGAGCCCCGGCCGGGAGGGACGGGACAATGGGACGGGCACTTCGGGGAGGCTCCCGGGGACCGCAGCAGCCCGGGGAGGCTCTGGGGGATCAGCCCGCAGACGGGCTCCTGGGGACCGCAGCTACAAAGGAAAAAGAAAGCCGGGGGTGAGAGGTGAGAGCCGCGCCTGCCCCGGGGCCGAGGGGCCTCACCTGGCTCTGCCCAGGTTAGACCAAAGGTGGCTTCGAGATTGTGCTATAAAAAAGGCTTTTCAGTTCTTTTTGTCCCACAGCTGCTCACTGAGGTCTAAGTAGCCCCAAACTCACCTCAGTGTAAGCCCTCAGGGAAGCGTTTGGAGATGCGACCCCGATCTGTTCATCCACAGGGTCCCGTTGTCGTGTGACAACAGCGACTGCTCATAGAAACCCATCCTGGGATAAATTAGAGCCGAGTCCCCGGGACGAACGGAGTCCCTGCAACAAGCACTATGTCATCGGGAAAGCATCCCTCCTCAGAGGGTCTGGGGAGTAACCCCGGAGCTGCTCCCTGCCAGGCGGAGGGCTGTGCCTCCCAGCTCAGGGGCTCGCTCCGAGGCAGCCTCTTGTCCTGGATCGGCAGCTCTCACCTCTCTTTGGGCACCAGGCTCGGCTTCCCCCTGCATTTCTGTCCCCTCAGGACAAACTGTTTGCAGCCTGGCTGTCAGGCCAGCCCTGAGGCCCTGTCCGTGGGGCAGGCAGCACTGACACACCCAGCTGGGATGTTTTTACACCGCAGGGCTCCTCCATCGTCTCAGGCGTTTGGTTATGGAAAGGTGACACCCTGTTTGGTGCCCAGCGGAGCTGTTGGCAGGACAGCTCTGCCCAAGCCTGCAGGGAAGGAGTGCAGGGGCATGGCAGTGTCCCAGCAAGGCCACCCGTGCAGCCCAGCAGCTCTGCAGCACCAGCCTGCCCTGGGCCGGGCCATGTGCACGGCTGCAAACAGCTGCTGGAGGCACCAGGGCACCCCTGGCCGGCCTGCCAGCTTTGCCTTTCCCAACAGCCAAGGGATGCAGCAGAACCCACTGCTACAATCAGAGGGGGTAGCTCCCTACAGTGCTTGGTCACCACTCTCCTCCTCCTCTTTCTCACAGCAAAGTCAGCCTGGCCCAATCTCTGACACTAAAAATTCTGAAGAAACTTTGGAGCTGGCCCTGGCTCTCAACTCCCATTCACAGGCAAGACTGAAGTCTGCACAGACAAAATGTGCATACAATTAGGGAAAAGTAGCAGGGTAAGAGTTTCCATTTCTGAAATGTGGTATCCTGTCTCCAACACAGCCAGTGCTTGGGAAAGCGGGGCTGTCTTGCTGTGTGATGCTGCAGTGGATGTGGGAAGGGTCCTGCTGATGGCTGCTGGACACCCTGAGGGATGCACCAACTACACAAAAACATTGTGTAATTTAGACAGAGAGAAAAACGCTCTTTACCTTGCAAACAAACAACCAACCCTCCCAAAATGTCCCTACGCAGTCATGAATTTCATCTGGAGGGAAAATGAGAGCGTAGGAAGACCAGAGGACTTTGATTTCTCTCTGCCTCTGTGGAGATGCAGTGTGAGCACTGCTGCTCTGCAAGCAGGGTTACAGCCCATGAGTGCCCCTTGCTGGTCCTCACTGCGGCAGGAGCAGAGGGGAGCAGCAGAGCTGGGGTGATGCTGTATCTGGGCTTTGCACTGGGATTGTGACTGAGCTGAGAGTGAGCCCACATCCACCAGCCCAAAACCCTGAGTTGCGTTTAAGGAAGACTAGGAGAGACCAAAGAAGTCAGGACTGTGATAAAAGTAAACCAGGAATTACAGGAGACTCCCAAAACCACTCCAGCAGCTTTTCCTGTTAAAGCCATGATGCCCTAAGCAAGGTAAAGTTTGTAGGTAGGGTTAAATTCTCTCATCAGACCAATTGATGCACATGAGAGATACTTCAGCAGCTTTCAGGCACCCAAATCCTTCCTCAGATCAAAGAGGGGTACAAGCTGCACCAGAGCACCACACACCTGGATAAACCCAGGAAGTCCTAAAACTAACCCAAAAGTTGGAGTCCTGTGCTGGTGGCCTGCCCTCAGGCAGTGCTTTCACTCAATTTATCCAAGTAAAAAAATTACTCTGTTTCTGAGCCGTATTTTTAACAATGTAAGATCACTTAAAATATTTTGCTTTGACTTCAAGTGACACTGAAGAACTAATGCATCCAGGATTTAATGAAGTGAGGCTGAGTGGAAATATCCATCATCTCTGAATGAAAGAAAACCGACAACATTGTCTGGGGACTGGAAGGATGAGGCAGGTCATGTGAATCCACACAGAGACAGGGCAGCCATCCTCGTGGGTGGGATAAGCACATACCCACTCAGGGACTAGCTTGGGAAAGCAAAACTAACTCTTTGGAAGCGTGACTTCTGGAGAAAAGTTTGGACTTGAATTCAGCCCTTTTTTTGCATCTCCAACACTCCTGAAGCTCAGAGCTCTGTACCAAAGGGGAGAGGGTAGCAGTGCCCCCTTCCAAGGGACAGGCAGGGAACCAGAGCACAGAGAAACCTCTGTACATGGGGTGGTTCATCCTTGACCCACCTAGAAACAACTTATTTTCCAAATAAAAGCCCCAAAGAAGAGCAACCAAACCAGAAGAGAGATGTGCCATTTTCAAATTCCAGAACTAAGATTAAAAAAAAAAACCAACTCTCTAGTGATTCCTAAGCAACAATTTCCTGATTACAGACCAGTGGGAATGACACCACCAGTGTCCTCTGCCCCTTTTTTCTGCCCCTGTGAATTGTAGGAGCTGTTTTGCCACCTCTTGCGTGACTCTCCCTTCCACGTGGCTCTGCCATTCCCACTCTAAAGTGAGATGTAACTGGTTAAACAGCCATGGAGCAGAGCAGACTCAGACTGAAATATTGGTTTGCGTGTCCTCATCCAACCACAGTTTTTCAGAATTTGGGAAGATGTCGCAAAGGAACAGAAAGCAATGCCCCCTTGACCAGAGTCAGACCACTCCACAGAGTGCCTTTCGTTGCAGTGCATGGTTGAGAAACATAAGAAATGCACAGGAAAAGCCTTCAGCAGATGTTGCTGCTTTAAAATACCAGAGAGTCTCTATTCTAGCACATTTCATACAAGGGGAAATAGACCAGCTCAATCCAAACAAATCAATTACAGTCTATGTCTGCTCTGAGCCTGTGGAGAAGAGCTCACACCATTCTGGGCATTTCTCATCACCAGAAAGGTGATTGTAAAGGTTTGCTGGGAACTGCACAGCTGAACTCCTAACAGGGAAAGGTTAAAGCAGCAGCTCGCAGGAGAAGATTCCTGCAGTGTGAGAATTACCCACTCCAAAGTTTAGGAGGGAATCAGCATCTCCCTTTCTTTATCATCAGCCAGTTTTTCCACAGGTGTTTGGTCACATTCATTCTCTGCTACACCCGTTCAGTGCCCTGGGAGCAAATCAGGTTGTGCATGTGAAACAGAGTGAAGACTAATTCTTGAAGCCAGGAACAAGTGTGCCTGACAGTGACTTGCCATTAATTTAATGTACTGGCAAGGCAAGAGCACTTATGAGCAGCATTTGATAAAGTATTCTTTCAGATTCTGACATCTTACTGCCAGTGTCTGAGAAATGTACCCAAATCTAACATCAAAAGGCTCTTCAAGGGAAATAGCAGGAAAATTACCTTTATCTTGGAACCTGATTTGAAACTGCTGCTGGTTCTCAAACTTTTTCACCACTAGTAATTGATGGAAATCAGCACTCTGATGCCAGCAAGTGTCACCTCAGTCAGGAGCCTTCAGATGGCAAAGGCTGCAAGGACAGCCAAGGCGAGCCCTCCTGGTACCCCATGGCTGCAGAAACAGCCTCTCTGCCAGCGCTGGCTACCTTCACTTCTGTCACTCGTAAAGCTCCCAAGAAAGCCAAACCCAGCACGTCAGACACACCTGAGCTTGGAGTGATTCCCAGATCTGTAGTAGAGGCTCCAATCTGACATCCATACAGTGAGTGGGCAGAGTGGTGTTTTTCCCCAGTCGCCCCTGCTGGTATCTCCCATTCCCTCCTGGCCATCCCAGTTCCTCTCACTGGACCCTCTTTGTACATTTTGAGAGTGTGCAAGTTGAAGATGTAACTGAAACCACGAATTTCTTCTGATTGTTTTCTCTTTCGGAAGTGTTCAGTATTGACCTTGAAAGTTTTCAAAGAACAGAAGCAGCTCTGGTTCTTTCCATGGTGGATGAGCTGGCTAATGCAGACTGTCAAAATCCACTTTAGATTTGCTACAGCACATTACATGCAGGTTGTAAACAAAACAAATATCCGAGATAAGAGTGACGGCCAACAGGCTGCATCACGTGGAGCCAGCCTCCACCTCGTGACTGCCACTGCGACTCTGAAACATGCTCCTCATTTAGAAAGGATAAAGCATTGGAAAGCCATTTCAGCAGAACTTTACCAACATTTCAGGTTGCTAACCAGGCAAGATAAAAGCTAAGATAAGAGCTAAGAGATAAGATACGAGATAAAATACGAGATAAGAGAAAACATAAGAAATATGATATATTGTAAGAGATAAGAGAAAAGAGAAAATAGAAGATATAAGAAACAAGAGACGATATTATGATAAGAGACAATATTATAAGAGAAGATAGGAGAAAAGAGCTATTATTATAAGAGCTATTATTCTTATAAGAGAAGAGAAAAGATAAAAGATAAAAGATATCATAAGAGACGATATCATAAGAGAGGAGATAAGCGATAAGATAATGTAAGAGATAAGATACAAGATAAGAGAGAATGTATATGATAAGAGATAAGAGATATGATAAGAGATACAAGATAATAGGCAAGATGTGATAAGATACGAGATATAATATCTTTTATAATATCTCTTATGTTATAGTATCTTGTAAGAGAGAAGAGAAAAGATACGAGATAAGAGAAAATATAAGATATGATATAAGAGACGAGATAAGAGAAGCGCTGAGATGTGATGAGAGATAAGAGATAAGATACTATATAAGAGTAAAATACTATAAAAGAGATATTACAAGAGAGAAAAGATATAAGAGAAAATATAAGATACGAGAGAAGAGACGAGATACTATAAGATAAAAGAGATATTATAAGAGAGACGAGATAAGGGACGAGATAAGGTTCCAGCCAGGACCCAGAGCCCGCGGGCTCTTCCTGCGTGGGCTGTTTTTATGTGGCGTTTTGCACCCACGCGCAGCTCTGCTCCATCAGCAGGAACCTCTGTGGGTGCAGAGATCGGTCAGCTGGCTATAGCAGGGGGAGGACACAGGAGAGACTCCAGTGGGGAAGCCAGAAGGATGCAGAGAGGAAGAACACAGCAGGCAGGAGGAAGTCTAGAAATTGGTAAAGCTATCATTCTGGGCCTGGATATTCCCACCTGCATTCCAGCTGCGAGTTCACCTCCTCTGTAACACACTCCATTACCCACCCCAAATGAGTGGATTGCTGTTTGCATCCCTGAGGTGAGGTCTGATTTCCATCTGCTGTTTCTGCATTTCACTGCACGGGAAGTCCCATCTCCCAAGCTCTGCTTTGCTGTCTGCAGTTACCTGCTGCCTTTGCCCACTCACTGAACTACCAGAGAATTGCCAGAAACATCAGCCCTTCAAAAAACCACGGGAATCATAAACAGGACTACCTGTGTCTCACCTTCAGCGCTCACAAACACAGAGGGAAACACTGCTTAGGGCTGCCACAGTTCCTGCTGTCCAGCGAGATCCCAAATCCCAGCAGCATTTCACACCTTTTTAACCTATGGCTTTGTCTTTGTGTGAGCCCAGCCAGGTGACACACAGGACAAAGGAGGGGCTGTCACTGCTGAGGAGAGGTTTCCCACTCAGCCCACACAGGCAGAGACCTGCTGCCAGTGAGTGTGGGTCCTTGGCAAGCTGGAAGGTACAGCAAGGTCCCCTTTGACAAAGGAGTGCATAAACCCTTCTAATGACTGGTCACAGATCATTGTTTTCCTCTGGTGGATGGCTTAGATAAAAACATTTGCACTGAGGCCAAGAATGCAGGGTCTGAGGCCAAGCAACATCCTGCAATGGTAATAAATACCTACTACACAAATAAACTACCAGAATGGCTATTTCCCCAGATGTGACAGAGTTACCCCGTACACAAACTGCTCTTTGATGCTGCCTACTATCCCAGCTTCAGGCTTGCAGCACCTCTTCCACAGAAAACCAGGCTTCTGTTAAAATAAACTACTTGGGATGGAAACTAAAGTGCTGTTATGGAACATGCAGTTACTGTCGTTGCTGCTGCCTCACTTCTTTGAAAATGCAGATGACCCAAAGCAAAAAGTAAAGCCGTGTTTTGACTGCTGTGGGAAAAGGGGTGACAGCCACCAAGTGCTGGCAGAGCAGCTCCCTCCTCCAGCCAGAAGGAAGGCCTCACATCAGAGGCTTTGCAAATTGGATAAGGTGTGGAGCTAATAAAAACCCGAACCAGCCTGGAAACCCGATGATTAAGTCTTGGAGAGCTGAAGGCCACGTGAGCTGGTTAGCTGTGACTTGTGCCGAGATGGATCTCTAACAACACGCGAATGTTATCGTCTCATGAGGCAAACATCCCCGTTGTTGGGCAGTGCAGACACACAGCCAGCCGAGCTCCTCACAAAACCAGCTCACCAGCCCCGCAGGGGACACACTGCACATCTCATCCTGCACAAGTATACCCAGCTCACACAAAATCATCTCAGTTCAAAGTCAAAAAGCACTCCTGACGTTACCTGCTCTGGAAAACCCCACTGTGATGTTTCATTTTCTGTTTTTCCACCACGGCTGAAACTGTAGCACTGCGGCCGGGGCCGTGCAAGAGGTATCCACACACAGCACATCCTTCCTTGCTGAAATTATGGATGCTGCAGCTGGAATGGAACAGAGCTGGAATACTGTGCAGCCCTGCTTAGTTCATGCTCAAAGGCCAGCCCATGGCTGCCTTGGCCGTGGCTCCTGAAGGGAATAGCTGACCCTATAAATCAGAGAGCAGCAACGCCCCTTTCGCAGCTGCCTCCAGTCTCCCTCCTGAAATTTGGCTGTGTGTTTACTCTGAGGTTCAGCACACACGTGTAAACTGCTTAGGGATACTCCTATACCCCTGTTTCTCGTTAAAAGTGCCAGAGCGAATGAAAAATATGGCCCATTAGTGTTATAAGTATCAGAAAGAAAAAAAAAAAAATAATGCAACCCTGTAGTGAGGGTAATAGCCCAGTCTGTTTCCCCAGTAAATTACAGTTTTTGGGGAGGTGCTGCTCTGAAGAGGTTTCCAGGCAGCAGTGGGAGATCCCTGCTGCCCACAGGTCCCACTCCAGTGGTCTCCAGTGTAAGCCCTGAACATCTCTGGGAAAAAGAAAGGGTCATAGAGGAAATTGTGTTTGTTTACTGTTGTCTTTAAAGTGAGATCTGAAAGCTGGGATTGCCAAAGCACTGGGGTAGCTGCTCGTCAGGACAGACCTCTCCAGCCACGCTGCTTTCTTGTTTCTTCTTTGGAAACACCTTCAGGGCAGCACGGCAGCTTCCATTTCTTATGGTTTCCATACACAAAAAGGAGCCCTTTTCCCTGTTCCTGAGGCTGAGGGAGCAGAGAAAGGTTAAAATGCCACAGGGCTGTGAGGAAAGGAGTGTCAGAAACAGCCCACTGAGACCCAGGAGGGAGGAGGGGGAGGAAGGTGTTTTATGTTTTTGTTTCTGACCACCTCTATTTTAATCAGCAATAAATTAAACTGATTGTCCCCCAAACTGCAATGCTAATGCTTCTGTGGCAAATCAGCACCGCTCACAGAGAAATTGGAAAAGATAATGAGTATTTCCCTCTTCAGAGTTGTCTACACAGAGTAGCACAAAACGTAGTTAGGAATCACTGCCACAGGCAGAAAGCCTGGTGACATTTGTGATGAGAGTGGCCACAGCTCCTCAGGGTCCCAGGCAAAGGCATCCCAGGGCCAGCACCTCCATCCCACCCCAGGGGATGCCCTCAGTGTGTGGGGAAATGCCTTCTCTACCTTACAAGGGATCTCTGATGTTTAACCAGTGCTTGGGAGCAGCTCAGGGATCCTCTGGAGCCAAGGACAGTCACATTCCCACCCCTGCACCCAGGAACTGGTTTGCAGTAAAAAGTGTTCCAGCAGAACTTCAGCAGTCTCCACATGAGGCTCACAAGGGCTGTGTTTAACCTTGCTGTTAGTTAAGAATTTTTTTTATTTTTTATTTTAATGAGACTTATCTGTGGGCAAAAAAAGCTGTTTGCAGAAAGAGTGTGTGGGTTTGAGGAGTGGGAGAGAGCTGTGAATAGATTCAAGTCCTTCAGCAATTACCAACAGTCTGCTCAATATGTAAATTCATCCTTTTAGCTCTGAGATCTTTAGAACGTGTGGAGACCTGAGCTGATACCGGCTTTTTTTTTTATTTTGTGTAGACCTTTATCTTCAAGTCATAAACCAACACTTTGCCTTATGCAAGGCACTCAAGAGGGACCAAAAATATCCTTTATCACCTACATTCTTGTTATGTGGCATCAACACAGCAGTTAATAAAAAGCATCTTGATGTAATAATAGTTTAAAGTTTATTTTCCAAACAGAACTGTTTGCCTAGAGTAATGTAAATTTGCAGTTCTCCTTTACACTTCACAGACGACGAGAGCAAAAGATTTTAGGGTCTCCCCAAAGGAGAGGTTTAATTGTAAAACAAAGCACTAAGTATGACATTTAGCTGAGGCTGTAAAGGCTACAGTAATTTAAAAAGGCTAAAACATATGGTGCACGTCACGAGGCTGGTTAATATGAGCTCCCAAACTGAACCTTCTTGGTGCACGAGAAGAAACTGCAAAACGCAGCTCTTCCCCCCATCCTGAACCACAAAAAAAGCCTGTGCTGCAGCCCTCGTGAAGCAGGAGTGACGCTCCCGTCTTAACCCACTTCATCTGGAGGAGAGGGATTTCCTTTCACCTGCTGAGCAAGACATGAGCAACTGCTGGGATCTATGAATGCATTTACAAGAAGGAAATCGCCATTAGCGGTTTGCAGTGGCCTGGCAGCCGATGGCAGCAGGGCCAGTGCCACCCTGGGCTGGAGAAGTGTCCGAGGGGGCACTTGGAGCACCCTCCCCAGGCCCCAGGGCTGGGTGGTGTTTCAGTGATCAGAGGAGCACTGCGCACCGCAAGGAACCCTTGGCACAGGCCCTGGGCAGGCACCGAGCTGGGGATGTTGCAATGTGGTCAAACCCCAGGACAGCAGAGATGGAAACAAAACAAACACAAACCACAACAGCAACTTGTGTAATCAGATCTCACAGAGAAGCTGGGAGCCAAGTCTCTAGCTGGTGCTAACTAGCACAGCTCTTTCCACACTCAATTTCTCTATTTCGGGTCCAGTTATTATTATTTCCTAGCTTGAAAGCTCTACCTGCCCACTTCAGCATGCAGAAGGTCTATAAACTCTGAGCTACCAGCCTGAAACTGTGTTCTGTGAAAATCTCTGCTCGGCTGAAACCCACAAATGTCTTTTCCAAACATTTCCATCTCTTGCTGCTGTGGGTGCACAGTCTGGCCAGGTGCAGAGTCTGGTTCTGACAGTGTGTCCATAACTCTGTCCAGCTCAGCTCAGCCCTCCAGCTGAGAGGGCGCTCACAGCTGAACTCAATCTGATGAGAATTCACAGCTTTTTGGCTTTCAGGAAGATAGTCCAAAAGGAAGCCAGGGAAAAGGGTGTCTCTTTTCTTTCTCTTCCCTGAAAGGGTGGTCAAAAAAAAAAAGCAGCAAAAGCAAAAATACATATATATGAGAAGAAAAGCAGATAAGAAACCACATCTGACTGCCCTTGAGCCAAACATTGTTTATTTTTGAAAGTACCCTCAGCTTGCTCCCACAACCCAGGCATGTGATATATTGTAGAACCACGGAATGTTTAGGGTTGGAAGAGACCTTAAAGCCTGTCTGTTGGCCCCAAATTCCCAATTCAGACACTTTGCCCTTAATCAGAAGCAGCAGCACCCGTGAGCCTTTGCTGCCACAACCATGCCTGGTGCCGTGAGAGCCTCTCACAGGCTGCTCCAACACACACAAACTCAGCTGGGAGCCCCAAACCTCCAAAGTGGCATGTCCAAAGGCAGGGGAGAGGGGTTTTGGCACATATTCCTAGGGGGGAAGCCTGAAGCTCATAGCCCTCTGCCAGCAGTATGTATAAGACATCATTTGCCCAATTAAATTATGTCACTGGTAGAGAAAGGTGGGAGGAACTTTCAGACCTGCAAAGCAATAAATGTCAGTTCCAGCAGCAATAGAGAGCAAGTGCATTGCAATGAGTAGCCCAAACTTTTCACACAGAAAGGAAAATTCTTCCTGAGTTGCACCTTTACTGAAAAATAACAGCAAGCTCATGAATGCTGGTGGTTTGTTTTTCTTTTTTCTCTTCTTCTGTACAAGTAACATGGAAACAGAAGAAAGAGGATGATTTCTCTGGTACTGAAGTGCTTTCTGACTGCAGCTATTTCTGGATTCCCCAAACCCAACATTTGCAGTTTGATCCCAGGAGAAAAATGTGTGGTTTGCATTTTTAGGAAGAAAAAAACCCCTCCGATTAATTTGTGCAGATTTGCATATAAATGACTTTCGGGCTCAGCATCCATGACGATGGCAGGTCTGGTTTGTGACTCCCAACTGTCTGTGGTCTCCAGGAATCACAGCAGCCTCTAGGTACTCTCTCAAGTTGGGTTTGCTTCGTTTGCATCCGAGCTCAAAGGCAAAATATGTTCTCTCCTACCAGACGCCTTATTTAGATGTGATTTACATATGGGGAAAAAAGCGTGAGAAATATCAATATTTGCATTTTCAACATGATTTCAGGATGTCTGTCGTGGTTCATTCATCTGCTTTTTGGCTCTTCCATGCGTTTGGTTCACTTATATTTGACTGCACAAGCATATGGGTCTCATTAGCGTAATGACACACTTATTTATCCTTCCTCCTTGCTGGCACTTCTTAACTGCAGCACAGGGGGTGTTAGGTGAGCTGTGTTCATATCCAGAATTATCCACATCACAGCTAACCCGACTGGCAGCTCATTGATCCCAAGGAGATTTTAGTGATGATCACCTTTGTTTTTCTCTTTTCAGGTCAGATGTGCCAAGCAGAGCCTTTGGAGAGGGAAGGCCATCGAGGACAGCTGGAAGTGTTTCCTGAAGGTAACTTAGGACTTGTGGGCTGCTCATTGTCCCAGGGGACACTGGGGTGTCACAGATACTTCCCTGCAGCCCAGGGCAACCCCCAGGGCAGTTACTGTGTAGGTCCTGTGGCCACCTCCAGCTTTGGTTTAAGCTCCATGAAGTCTCTTTTCCCTTGAAATCTCTGCAGGTTCCCTAATCCCCTCGGTGAGTTCCACAGGATCCTGCTTCTGATAGGGGCAGAATAGCAGATATTTTACCTCTTCCCTGAAGGAAAAGAGCTACATAAAGACAGATACAGAAAATCATTAAATGACTAAGCCAGCTCCTGGGACACATTAAAAAACTGTGTGCTTAGAAATGTTCAACAGCCTTGGAGCCTGCAGAGAGAAGGTGGGAAAGGAAGAACTGCTGCTTGAAAAGCTACTGAGGAAAGGAAGCAGCTGTCTGTGCTAAGGAAGTTCTGCCACAGCCATTTAACGATCTACCCTGAGCCCACAAGCCCAGAAGTACATGGGTAACTCACCACTGACCAAGTCAGAGCATCATAAAGTGTCCTGAGGTGGAAGGGACACACAAAGAACGTCAAGCCCAGCTGCAGGCCCTGCACAGGACCCCCAAGATTCCCAACATGAGCCTGGGAGCGTTGTCCAAGCTCTCCTTGGACTCTGGCAGGCTCAGCAGCCTGGGTGTTGTGCTGAGCCCTGCAGTTCACAGCCCCAGACCTGTGTGACATTTCATGTCTCATTTACCACTCTAATCCAACTGATAAAAACAATAAAGCAGCTTTGCCCTTCCAGATAAATTGTTTACTGCTTCCATGGCTGTTTGTATTTCTCCTCTCACCCCTCCTGCAGCCTGGGTGATGAAGGATCCAGAGGCAGGACCCTTCCAGCACCTCCCTGCACTGCTGGCCCCCTGCTGCTGAACCTGCCTGTGGCTTCTTCTTCTTCTTCTTCTTCTTCTTCTTCTTCTTCTTCTTCTTCTTCTTTTTTCACAGCAAATCCCTGTGCTGGTAACAATTTGGAAGCATTAACACCCACCTGACATGCCAGAGATGAGAAAATTCCTGAAAACTGCAGCTGAATTTCCTGGCTCATCAAGTGGTGCTGAACAGCCTTCCCCCCCACCTGCAGATTTCACACTGAAGTCTCTCACTTGGCCTTTCTGTAGTTCCGTTGCTGCTGACAAGCTTTGCACGTGCAGCAGGTTGTAGTGATGGAGAGCTGGTTCAAAAGCTCCACAAACCCCCTGCCACTGGGGCTTTCCAGCTTTTCACCTGCCCTCATTGTGCCTCCCAAATTCCATGTGGTAAGCCACCAAAATTGTCTTCTGATTTGAAGTCTGCTCTGTACAAGATACTCAAGAGCGTTGTTTCCGTAAAGAACAACTTTGCAGCATAAAGAGAAAGAAGACATGAGAAGGATTAAATAGAAGATTGGTTGTTTTTCAAGAAATCGGTGCCATGACAAAGAGCCATCAGTTCCCAAAAGCAGAGATAGTTTCCTTTCAGATTTCTGCACATAGCCAGGAGGGGTATCTCTAATAAGCAATTCCACAAAAAAATATTTTTTAAAAAGAAAAAAAGAAAAAAAAGCACCCTCCAAACTAAAGTCTTCTTTTATGCAAGGGCAAATGAAGATGGTAAGTTTTTACAGCAAAATTCACTGTGCTGCAGAAGGAATGTCCCTGGGGCCCAGGGATTACGTGGCTCATCCAACCTGTCCTGCTCCTTGTTCCCTCCTGCTTCGGCATCTCCCACAGGAGAGGCTCCACCAGCTCAGGGTGAGTTCACAGGAGTTTGCAGTCCCATGGGGACTGGGAATGCTCAGAGACACATTTCCATTGAGCTCAGGCAGACAAAGCAGAATTCTGAGCATCTCCTCACAGGGATGGCTGGCTTTGCACACATCACTGGTTCCATCCCAGGTGGACCCCAAAGGCAGGAGCTCTCCACTTTTCCCACGTGCTGCAGACCTCCAGTCTCCTGGGCATTGCAAGTCATCTTTAGCTGCTTTCTCCTCATTGCATACATGGCTTTTGCTATTTTTGTGGCTTTCCATGTCCATCTAGGGCTATAATTAAATAGGTATCTACCTACAAAGCATCTAAAAACTGGAGAAAGCCATGGAATATTACACATTTCTGGCAATGGGAGCGCCCGCTGAGCTCAGAGCAGCCTCTCCCTGGGGTCCCTTCTCCTGTCATTTACCAATTCCACACTCCATCTTAATAGACAACCTTAAAATGCAGGGGAGAGCTGCACCCATCCAGAAAAATAACTGAACAAAACAGTTGGCTGCTGACACGCTCCCAAGTTCTCTCAGTTCTGAAGTGCTGTGCACAGCTGTCAGTTGCACAGGGGCTGGGCCACGAGCAGTAAAACTGTGGGCAGCATCATTAAGGACCAACATCGAGAAGAGAGGAAATGAGGCTCACTTGACATTCTGTCTGTGCTTCTGGCATGGCAGTAACAAACGCAGTGAAAGTGCCAGGGCAGCCCTCAGCCTGGAGAAGAGGAGAGTCTCACCAGGATTCTGGCAGAAACTAAAAACCAGAGGTAATGGCTCTGCAGTGCCAGTGCCATCAGAGCTATGGCTGCGTTCTCTGCAAACTCAGGCAAAGTTAGAGTGGTTTTACTTATGGAGGGAATGAGCATAAAATAAAATAACATAAAATAACATAAAATAACATAAATTAACATAAAATAACATAAAATAACATAAAATAACATAAAATAACATAAAATAACATAAATTAACATAAAATAACATAAAATAACATAACATAAAATAACATAAAATAACAAAATAACATAAAATAACATCACATAAAATAAAATAAAATAAAATAAAATAAAATAAAATAAAATAAAAATAAAATAAAAAATAAAATAAAATAAAATAAAATAAAATAAGCATGACATTGGTCTGCTGTGACAACAGAGGATCCTGCCTGGAAGTGAGGCAGTGTGAGCACCATCAGTGAGATATTGTAGTTGGGGCTGGTCAAACATGTCCATGTGCAGCCCACAGTGTGAAACAGGAACCTGTGTGAGCACAGCCAGGCTCCCCCACAGCAGCAGCCCCACCTGGGGTGCTTCCTCCCCTCCTGCCCTGGAGCTGCCTGGCCAAGGGTGTGTCTGACATCAAGGTTCAACCTGAGCACGCTGTTCTGTGTCTCTTTAACGGACTACGGCCCCAAATTAGGAAACGTTCCCTTCATATTTGGAGAATTAAGGACACATGAGTAATGCAGCAGCCTGATCCAAGAAATGTCCCAGCATACTCTCATATTGTCATGTTTTTCCAAACACCTAATTCCAGGGATGCCCAGAGAATACTGAAGTGCCCCTCGGAGGAGGCAGTGGCTGTGAGTGGAGCAGCCGAGGCCGTTCTGGTCCCTGCCAGGCTCACCCGGAGGGTGCCAGAGAGAGGATCCTGTGCTCACCAGGCACCTGTAACACACCCACGCACCCACGGGAGGCTGTACAGCTTCTGGAACTCACTCACCCAAGTTACCTGCGTTGGTTTAGAATCTGCACTGCATCTTGTCCCACAGAGCAGCCCAGGGGCACGCTGACACCCTCTGTGCAGCAGCACCTCCAGGCACTGCCTGCGCATCGCCAGCCCTGCCTCCTTCTGCTCTGTCAAAGCACGGGATTCCTTCTAACCCCAACCCTCCTCCCCGTCGCAATTCCTGGGACTTGAAGAGGTTTAGGAACTCGGAAGATCATGTGGGGTTACTTAATGAATTGCCTGTTTTGTCTTGCTCCTGCTGACACTCAGCAGTGTGCCTCACTCACCTTGGGGAGCCTCACCAAGGTGTTCCTGTGGTTGTGTTACAGTGCAGGCAGCTTCCAGACACCTGGAGGATTCTTACCACAGGGATGGCAGCAGGTACTTGAATTTTAGGGTCTGCTGTGCTTTCTTGCTGAATTAACCAGAAAACTGAGAGCCATTACTTGCCAGGAGTCACCACACAGGCAGTCAATGACTGAAAACTCCTCAGTTTTACCTGCATTTCCCTTTCCCTTCACAGCCATCATAGTGTGGTGTCAGTAATTACTGACATTCTGTGCTGAGGGCACCAGCAGGGAGTGTATGAATTTGTACGGGTATTTCCAAAACAATGGATACATCTGGGCCTTTTCAAATGTATTTGTGATTTTCTAAGAAGTTTTTCATGCAATACTCACCCTGGCACTGCCCGGGCATGGTGAGGGAAGGCACAAAGCTGGGGCTGTCCAGCACCTGATCCCACAGGGCCCATTGTGCCTTTGGTTCAGCTCCAAACTCCTGTCAGTGCCTGCTTTTTCCCAGTGCAGCTCTAGTTGGACACTGGGAAGCTGGCCTGGTGGGGTTTCATAATGCCCTGGGAATCCATAGGAAATGATAATGTATCCTCAGTTCACAGCGGAATTTTTTTTTTTTT
>WEKY01053551.1:0-18975 GCA_013390045.1 Picathartes gymnocephalus | reverse complement strand
GTTGACAGGGATTTTTTTTTTTTTTTTTTTTTTTTTTTTTTTTTTAATTTGTTGCTAAGACTACAGACCCAAATCTGGGATGTGAAACGCAAGCTGGATTCCTTCCTGGATATCCCCTAGCTGCAAAGAGCTGCAGAAAAACCTCCCTTAGCCTTTTTGCCTAATGAAAACCATGCCAAGCCCTGTCTCCTGAAGCTCTTGGGGCTGAGTTGTTGGGAGGGATGAGAGGAAAGGGCAAGGGCAGGGCAACCACCATGGACTGGAGTTGTACCCTCACCAATGTGCACCTTCAGAAACTAGGCAGGGCTTTAAATAAACCTAAATATTTTTAATACATGATTTTTTTTCAGCAATGAAAACCAGAAACTATTTAATGTGAGAATTCAGGTGATTACTAGAATTGCAGCATCACTGTTAGATTAACCACAGTTATTTAGACTGACTGGATAAAAGGCAAAAGCTTTGACAGAACAAAAACAAAGGCTTTGTTTGGTTCTCTCATTTCCCTGCTTTAGCCCCAGCCTCACTTTCCAGCCTTTGCACCAGTCCCCAAGGATTTTATCTTGGAGGCTGATGTGAATTTTTGGTTTTTCTCTAATTCTACCCAAGTTCCTACAGTAAGTCTCTCAGACGTTTATCACCCTGAGCCTTAGCCCTCTCTTCTCGACCCTTTCCAGGCTTTTAATGTATAAAATCCTCTTTCAAGCCCTTGTTCCTTAACAAAGGTAAATGCTGTGGCTCTGCTTCCACCCACCCTATTCCAACTGCCAGGCTGTCAGAGCAGTAAATACACAAATATTTTTCTTGGCAGTCCTGGCTGCAGTAAGAACATTGTTTTGTAAACTGAATTTAATGCCCAGAGAAATGAGTTCCTGTTTATAATGCAATACACAGTACACAGGAATGTATGCTCAGATTTCTGTACCTGTTATGGAAAGAAAATTGCTATAAAAACCCATAAAATATTAAATCAATGTGTAAGCTGGAGGCATTGCTCCCATAAGATGAGGCACAGGCTGGTAGCTGCAGTTTGAATATATACAAGTGAAAATCACACTTCATTTTATTCATAACTAAGGAGATGAGATTATTAGAATAAATCCCTGAAGTGCAAAACAAAATTACCCCTTTTTTACTCTAAGATGGAGATGACAAGTGAGTAAACAGTTGGATTTTAAAGAGCTGTGCCAAAAAAATGCTGAAGCTGCTGTTGTACCCTTGACAGAGAGACACAACCACGTCAACATTTCCCATAAATCCTTATGTGGTGTGAAAAAAATGTGCACATAAATGTGGTTTATCCTGCTCCTGGAGAGCTACAGAGAAAATTGCCCCACCTCTATCTCAGAGCAGCTCTCTATGCTGTTGTGCAATGGAAAGGCATTCCAGCACTGTGTCAGCTTGGGACTGGGTTTTCCTTCATGGTTCATGCTGCTGTTATGCAAGGAAGAACATCAGTGGGATTTCACAAGTGGCCTTCTTGCCCATCCTTTGGTGTAACCAGTCACAAGGAGCCAAAAGGCCAATTTAGAGTTGAAGGCAGTTTAGCACACAGAGCAACAACTCACAAAAACAAACAAACAAACAAACACACAAACCCCAACACTTTTTCACTTGTCCATAAGTGTCTGTAACTTGTACTTGACCAGAATACTCATGGCTTCACTTAAGTCCAGGGCTGTCCGGTCTCGTTCTCACTTCCAAGGAACCAGCTCTGTGCAGGCTCTCAGAAGTCAGGCTGCTGCTCAGAGCAGACTGGGGAGGAGAGGTTGTTGTGAGGCACAGAACAGGCTCTGGCAGTCAGTTCAATCACCTCACTGCCAGGGCTGCTCCTGCCATCCAGCACAGCCCTATGCCATGTGCTCTGCTCCTCACCCTGGCATTTCCCAGCTGAGCAGGGCTGGTCTGGGACCCCTTCCAGCCCCCGGGAGAGTTCAGACTCTCCTTTCCCCAGGCAATCCTCGACTCCGTGCCCCTGGGCTCATTCCCCTCCAGCAGCACACACAGATTCCCCACACCCTCCCTGGCTGCTGTTACTGAAAAATTTTTTTACAAGATATGTTAGGGAAATCCTTCCAGTTAGGATCTCAGCATTGGCCAAGTTGTGATCTTAAAGGGTTAAAATCTTTCCTAATTTCTATTGCTAAAAAATTTTTACAAAATATGTTAGGAAAATCCTTCCAGTTAAGATCTCAACATTGGCCAAGTTGTGATCTTAATGGGTTAAGGATGTGCAGAGAGTGCATCCCTTTGGTCTGTTCCTGCTCCAAGCTCCAGCCCTGTGGCGGGTTCTGGGACCTCATCAGACCTGCAGCATCTTGACCTTCAGCTTTGCACCTCTTCCTTCTCACTGCTCAGCTCCTTAGAGGAATTCTGTGTGGCCAACTCACCAAAAGAAGCACTTTTGAATGTGTTTTGGGCACTCAGGGCATTTGGCCTCATGTCTCCCTGCAAATCCCTGGCACACTCACCTTCCCATCTTTTTCTTGCTGCAGGTTGACAGCACCGTGTCCACCCTTGCAAGCTGGACTCCCCTGTGGGCAGTTCTGGGACAACACGGCCGCCAGTGTCACCACTGGCACCTGAGGTGGCCCTAGACATGAGGAGAGTCTCCTCATGCAGCCAGAGGAAACGTTCTGTGGTCACAAATAATTTAATCCAACTCATCTGGGGGTCTTTGAGCTTGGCTTTGCTTGTTTCTCCACGTGGTGTGGAGGAGCAGAGCGAAGTGTGACCGTCCAGCTGGTTCTGGAGCCACAGAACATTCTGGAGGCAGGAGAAGCTGAGGCTCTGCATCCAGCAGGCTCTGAAACTCTCCTTTATCACACTCCCATTCCCCACTCACAGCAGAGGCATTTCGGACACAGCAGTGGCCAACTGGCAGGCACACACAGAGATCAAAGGCTTTCCTGTGGTCTGTGGCTCTCCAGCAGATCCCTCTCTGCAGGTCAGGCCAGAGCTTTGTGCTGTGAATTGTGTGACCCCTGTGAACCTGCTGAATCAGGACCAAAGAAATGTTTGTCCCATCCTTGCATCTGTAAAGCCTACAAAGAGCAAAGCTATTTTTCATTAATTGCTAACTATTCCTCTTGGCAAGCCAGTTTGCCTCCCACTTTTATTCACTTTGGGAAAAAAACCTATCAAGAGCCCTTTTAGTCCAGCACTACAATGGGCTGATAGTATATCCTTAGTTTGTCTTCCAAATTCCCATACAAGCTATCAAATGTTGGCTCACAACAACTCATCCAGCCTTTCTTCTGCTGAAACTCCTGACTGGTTTTTGTCACAGCCTGATATGTCCATCTGTGAAGACATTTCTAATACAAAATTTACACTTCCTTTTTCCTTAATGTCATGCTAATTTGCCTTTTTACTTTACCTAATTCATTTCTTCTCACTCGTATTTACAAATTTTAAATATTTGTTCCGTTTCAGTCATCCTTTAAGCACCCGGTTTGCCTTCAGTGAGAGTGGGAGCAGCACAGCCATTGCCTTGTTGCTTGGCAAACTCATCCAAGAATTATCATCATCATCAAATGAACGAGTCAGCAAGGTCCTCTGGCAGGCACCACCCAAAAATAACTGAGGATTGCAGCAGACCCACAGCACACGTCTGAAATTCACCCCTCCACTTCTTCTAAGGTGTGAAGAACCTCCCTTCTCCCAGCAACTGGAGTTTAAGTTTGGATTCTGATTTAGTGGATTTGGGAGAAACATTCCTATTTTAACTTACATAAAGCTTAGCAGAAAAAAAAAAAAAAAAAAGAATAATTGCATATCCTGAGCCCCTCGTAAGGCACCCAGTAAACGTGGCCTCCCCGAGGTGAGAGATTGGCAGAGCCAACTCCCAGCCCTTCCTGGGCAGCTGGCTGCTCTTTTCCCTGGTTTGTCAGTCCCAGAAAAGGTTTTTTAAAAAGCAGTGACCCAGGAGAAACTTGTAATTAGAAATGCTGTCTGTTTATGAAATGTTATTTGATATTCCTGAGACACAGACTCAGAATAACCTCTTTTTAAAACACCCCTTGATTTTGTCACTGACATGAACATTGGCCTAGCAATAGAATTTCTGTCTCATATGTGATATTATATCAGGGTCTCTTAGCAAGAGCAAAAACCTCTCCAGATTTTTCAAGACTCTTGTAAATAGAATTTCTTCAGCATGTTCATTAAATGATTGAAGGAATCTAAGTTGGAAATAATGAAACCACATAGAGCATAATTACACAGAAACACATTAAAAATTTAATGCAAAACCAGCATTACTACACAAGCCCAGACCAGCACAGCAGTTTATAAGAGCACACTGTGTACATGTGCACCAGTCTAACCTGCAAATCTTTGGTGAGAAAAAGGCACTGGATGGTATTTCATCACTAGCCACTACCTTTGGGCAATATTCCATGTTCCTGTCAAGTTTTACATTAGATATTTTGTACCTAGGGAATGAGAAAGATGTAAGAGAAAAATCTTGATGATTAAAAAGAAAAAAAAAAAAAAAGCTATGTACTTTCTTTTGACTTAGTAGTTCAGGAAATGCCTTCAGGAACTCAACTTCAATTCTGTGATACAACACTGGAAATTCATGCAGCCAACACTCCATGGAGCCCCAAGTGGTGTTAGAAATCCAAAGGCAGCACTTATCAGCAAGAGTGGATTTGGCCTTTCTGTTTTATTCTTTTTCCTCTTTTCTATTCTGTTTTTCCCCTCGCAGCCATGGGATCCTGTGAGAGCCTCTTGGCTGACCCACCCCTGCCCCAGGGCACACAGGGGCTGCCCAGTGACCATCCATCAGCCCCTCCTGCCTGTGGCTGCACACCACGAGCTGCTGGCAGGGGCATGGGGCTGCTCTGGCAAGGAACCTCTGTCTCCTGACATCAGCAACCAGCTCTGCTCAAAGAGCCTGACCAAGAGCCTGGGAGGTGAGGCTGCCTCCAGGCACGCCCAGCCCAACAGCAGCAGTGAGCAGGAGGGTATTTCACACTGCTGTTGCACCCTTCACCCTGATGGTTTGAAGGCCAAGAGGGGTTTCCCTGCAAGTTCTTTTGGGTGCTGGGGTTCTCAGAGCTTCCAGGGAGGTGCTGCAGCCACAAAACGTCAATGCAGATGGACAAACCTTGGGATGAATCGTAGAGTCATGGAGTGGTTTGGGTGGGAAGGAACCTTAAAGCTCATCTCATTCCTGGGCAGGGACACCTCCCACTATCCCAGGCTGCTCCAAGCCCCATCCAACAGCTTCAGGGATGCTGCTCAATTCCTCTCTGCTCCTGCTAACTACGGGTGTAAGACAAGGTTTGTTCTTTAATGGGGCTGTTGCTCCTTTTCCATCATCTCCAACCAAGTTAAACTAATTCAACTGAATGTCGATTACACTGGAGGCATATGGGTGTGGGTTGTTCTGTGATGGTATTTGACCCTTTTCTTTCTCACCTACCTCCACCATTGCATTGCAGTGCTAGGGAGGCTCAGCACTCACCAGTGCTGTGTCTCACCAGAGCACAGCTTTCACCCCCCTGCACTCTTTATCCACCTTTGAAGTGGTTGTGATGCTGCAGCTCTCCCTAGAACAAAGGCATTCTCATCTCCTGACACACTGCACTGCCAAGGAATTTCTTCTCCCAGACAGACTGGAAAGGGAAGGATCACCACAGATGTGCAATTTATGGTTTCATTAATTTCTGCCACCAACCACACTAACGGGCATTTATCAGCAAGGAATGCATGATCAATTAGTCACAGGAATGAAAACGATGGAGTAGACTCTTGAAAGGGGGATTATTCCTACTTAAACATCAAAATTATGCTGGCTCCTCTTTGGATGATTAGGTGGAGAATTTATAGGAGGTAATTTTAAATGCTCAAAGGTTTCCCACTCACTTGTGGGGGAAAATGTGGTGGGTACTATGAGACTGCTGCCAGGGTGAGACATTCTCCCAAGATTTTAGCAATGAGCATGAATTGCATTCAGCTCTTACTGCCAAAGAGTCATTAATTTGTACAATTATTAGGGGGGGATTTCAATGTAAAAGGATCCTGAAGTCCAGCTCTGGGATGAACAGAGACAGCAGCACCAGCCCTCCTGCATTCCCTAACGGCCCAAGTTTCCACAACCCTCCCTCAGAAAAGGCTTTGCTCAGGTTTTGCTGCACTGCAGGCACCTCAGCACAGCCTCACAGAGCCAAGTGCTTATTTCAGAGGCCTCAGCCCATGCACACCCCAATGCCAGCACCCCTCCCCTCTCACAGCCCCCTCTGTGTCCCAGCCAGAGCTGGGCTCCACGCACACACAGGGTGGTTTATCCCAAAGGTTCTGGTGATTTCCGCAAATTAGACCCAGGGCACAGCATTTCCAGGTTAAGAGATTATAGCTATAAAAATGTTGATATGAGAGAAATATTCCCTGTGGATTTTTAAAGCATTGCAGAGTCTTTCCCTGAACTATGGTTTATATTGTTTTCCTAATGGAATGCAGCTGGCTTAATGAATAGAAATAGTCAATAATAATGAATTCAGTGACTGATGGGGGGGAAGCATCCCAAATAATTTATTTATGTTCCATGACACTGATCTATTAATGAAGGCATTTATTCATAAGAAATATGTTCAACAATGATGGTGGAAATCAATCAAACACATTATTAGCAATTATTATGCCACCATTTCTAACTGAGAGGTAAAATGTCCTTTAGCTGTAGGAAGGAATGTCCTTAGCTATAGGAAGCGCACAGTGAATTATTCAGGTAACAGCACCAGAAGTATTTCACATTTCCGAGGCAAAGGATGCATAAAACAATATCAATTGAACCCATTCTGGCTAAAAATTGCAATATTTGCCTTGGGGTTTCTGCTACTTTCTAGTTATTTTGCATTATTAATTTGGAGTAATGCTTACACAGAATACCAACAGGAATCTGACAGGAAATTAATGTAGAGACTCCCCCCAGAGATCTTATATGTTGCTAAGCCCATTTTTCCTTACCCAGGGTTAATGAATAATCATCTCCTTGGCAATGGTTCCTGGAGTAGAGACTTGTACTTTGGTTCCTGTTAAATATAGAAAAATGAAAAGTGTCAGATAACATCGGCATCAGGGGGATTTATCTAAAGCAACTCAGTGAGTAAATACCCTCCATGCAGTGAGTCATTGCTCCAAACTGCTCCCACCACTGCCACAGCTAACTTCAGATTTAGGGAAACTTCTTCTACAAAGAATGCTTATCCCCTTTCAGTCTAAAGATACTTTGATGTCTCTTTCACATCCAAAAGCAGCCCTGCCTCCTTCCTCAGTCCCACAACCAACTCCTAAGTCCACGGATTTCCTTCCTTTTTCCTTCTCAAGTTGCAGGATCACATCTTCCATAGGTGCTTTTCTGGTATTTCATCACTTAATTTATCACCGGCACCAAGGTGAGGGCTGGAAGTCGTTTTCCTGCTGCTTTTTTGCTCAGCAGCAGCTGACCTCTGGGGCAAGCTCACAGGGAGATTTCCTGGCACAATCTGAAACCCTGAGCTGGAGCTTAATGTCCTTCAGAAAATGGATTCAGCTGCCCCCAGTCACTGCTGACCAGGGGCTGTCACAGCCTCGGAGCCGGCTCTGCCCTCCTGACACAACATCCCGAGCCCTGGGGCTCTCCCAGCTGGGCTGGAGCTGGTCACACTCAGCCATCTGAGCTGTCCGTGGCTCCAGGAGGGAACTGGGACCACAGCGGGAATCACAGAATCAGGGAATCACAGACCGGTTTGGAAGGGATCTTCCAGAGCATCCCTGGCTGCAGGGGACAGCGGGGGACAGCAGGTGAAGGAATGGCAAAGGCCAGCAGCAGGGAGTGAATGCTCTTGCCCAAGCACACGCTGCCTGTGTGGAGGACGGGGAAGAAACAAGGGTGTTTTCAAGTTCAGCCATCCCCCAAACACGGCTGCGTCTAAGCCAGCCGAGCTCTCATCAGGAACAGCAAGGGCGAAAGAAATCAATGCCTCCAGCCCTCTGGGGACACCGTGGGCACTGCCCCATATTTGATAAGCTCTTTTTGACATCAGTGAGTCCAGGTTTCTGTTTGGAGATTTTTGGGCTCCTCCTCAAATAAAAACCAAAATCAAACAAAAAGGTAAATGTACAAGGGGACCTGGCTTATCCTGAGCTCTCTGGTGGGCACTGAAGACTTCAGAATATTTCAGAGGGTAACTCTCCTCTGCCACACACACAGGGAATCACCATCTCTGCAATAACCTCGGGTAGTATTCTGAATTTGTGCAATGTTTCTACTGTTTCTCAGGCTCCTTTGCAAATATCAGCAGGTTCAGAGCCCAAACGGTGGTTTTTCCAAGGACTGCAAGATGAAGCTGGCAGAGCTTGCCCAGATGCAGAGATAAAATCCAAATTAAAATTAGTCCCTTGAGGTTGCTTCCATGTGTGACTGAGGGCATTGCTTAATGACAGCCCATCCATCGTCCCTGCAAGAACATTTATCACTGAAAGACCCCAGGTTTCTGAAATAATTTGGGGAAAATCTTGGTCATGAAGCCACTCCACCAAAGATGGGGCTTTCCAGGTGGCATCAGCACACCTTCCAGGCTCCCAGACTGCCGAGAGAGGAGCACAGCTGAGCCTGGGGGGCATTTACTTCACAGCAAAGCCAAGATCTTGGCTGCAGCAGGAGGGGGAGCTGTGCTGAGGGAGGACCTGAATCAGAAACCTCCAAAAGCTCAGAAGGTCCTCACAAGCAGGTACCAGTGTGGATGGTTCAGGTGCAAACAGGGCATTTTGAGTAACATTTGCAGCCTGCACTGGCTCCCTCAGGCCTTACACAGCTCAAGGCACACTCGGAAAAAAAGCATTAATTCCACAAAAGTGGTGTTGGGAAAGAAGAAGGTAGCAAAGCACTGGTGAAAGCACATAGTACATATGATGTAAAATTATTGTATTGTTTAATTGATATACTGCAAGATATTGTTCTAATGATAGGAAGGAGAAGAGATAATGATCAGTTAACTCATTATTAATGTTCATTTTCTTTTCCAGTTTTGCCAGCGGCTTGAGTTAATTATTAAGCATGACAGTTGGGCTTTAATATATCAGCTATAGATTCCAGTCACAGCAGTCTAGTTTAATAATTGGGTTTCTTTCTCCTTCATTTTGACTAATAGCATACTTATACTAATTATTAAAATTCTTCATAGCACAAAAATAAACCATTTGAAACCTCACCAAAAATGGCAGCACGGCAGAGCTCTGCTTGGCATTTAGTGGAGAATTCAAAACAGCTTCTTGGAAAACATGGAACAGCTTCTCTGATAACTTTTCAACAGCCACAACGTGAACGTGGACACTCCGTGAAAGCCAAGAGTGCTTCAGGTGAGCCAAGGCAGTGTTGAATAGGCTGCTGTCACTAAAAAAGTGCATTCAGACTTCACAGCAAATTCCCTCTGAAAATGTAAATTCATATGTGGTTCTTTAGCTACAGGTAGTTGAGCCAAGCCATGGCCGGTTACCAGCACTGGCAGAAAGTTGTTTTAACACTGCATCATCAAACTGTTCTGGAGACTTCACACTCTGCCTTGGAATGGCTGTAGGTGCCAAATGGACACAGCTTCTGCTGTGAGGAACTTAAAATCCTCCTTGCTGATCTTGCAGACTCTTTAAAGACTAAGTTTAACTTCCAGCATAAGCACAGCTCTGCATAAACTCACCGAGCTCAAGACCTACAGGCATCAAGGCACCCAGGAGAAATCCTGCACATTCCCACCACGCCAGAGAGGAATGGGGCTTATTCCAAGACTGACAATTAGGCAAGATTTTGAGGGTGAGAGAATTAATTGTAAAAATATAGAATGAAAATAGAAAACTTGAGAAAAGCCTGGTGTTTATAGTTACTGGAGAAAGGACAGCAGGACTGTGAGCTGCCTGCTCACCATCTCCTCTTCCAAGTGCACAAAGGGATGGAGCAGCTCTGTGTGCGATGAAGGTACTGAAACCACTGTAGATTTGGAATCTGTTCACAAGTGAAAATAAAGACACAATAACCACAGAATCCCAGACTGGTTTTGGTGGGAAGGAACCTCACACCCATCCAGCTCCACCCCTGCCATGGGCAGGGACACCTTCCACTGCCCCAGGCTGCTCCAAGCCCCAGTGTCCAGCCTGGCCTGGGACACTGCCAGGGATCCAGGGGCAGCCACAGCTTCTCAGGGAATCTGTGCCAGGGCCTCACCTCCCTCAAAGGGAGGAATTTCTCCTTAATATCTGACCAAGTGCCCGGTCACACAGACACCAGTAACTGTCTGCTGAAGCAGACCCACAGGATCCACCACAGGTTCCTCCTGCACACATTGCTAGGAGACAGCCCTCCAAACCAGTCCCACACTGCTGCTGCTGCCCGGGAGGAGCTGGGAAAGGGCAGTACCCTGGCTGCAGCCTTGGCCAGAGCCATTGGTGTCACCACAGCCCCAGAGAAGGAACGGGGAGAGAATTTCATTTGCCCTTTGAAGCTGAGAAGGGACCAGTTTGTGTCTGAACAGCACTTCCTTCACACCTCCCCATATTACCTAAAAGTAGGAGACTTAGTAATTAAGCAACCCTCAGATTAATAACTGAGAAAAAACTAAAGACTGGAAAGATACCAAAGGCTTCCCTCACAGGGCTGTGGAGCGATGTGGTGTTTTGGAGCTGCAGATAAACCAGGCCACAACCAACCTCATCCTCTGGCCATTGTTTAAGAGCCAGGAGGAAAAGACTCCAGGAAGCCAGAAAACACCACTTTATTGAAAGTTTTGCTCTGAAACTCCTTTGGCACAGGAGCCCCAGGCTTTCCTGCATGATGCTTCATCATTCCATGATGCTGTTACAGCCCATCCATCGTGCAGCTGAGCAGCCTGAGCCTGGGAACACCAGAGAATATTATCAGAGCACTGGGAATGCTGCTCTAATTGTTGGTTTGCAGAGTTATCTGGATAAGTGATCATCTGGGAGAAGAAACATTACGTACGTATAATTAATCTACTTAGAATTTGTTGTAAATTAATCATACTGAATATTAAAAATATTCCCCATTCTCATGTTAAACAAAATAATTCCTCGGTATTTTAATCTGATCCTACTAGAAATGATGAAGCTGGATTTTGCTATCCACCTCAGCTATTCTTACCTCTTGCACTGCCAGGAAAGTGCTAAATAGATGAATTGCCAGCTCCCTGCAGCAGAGAGCTGCTCTTCTGGGCCCTCTGACACACAGATGAGGGAGTCAAACCACCATAGGTCTTTGGAGGCTAAAATCCTGTGTCTCTGGGGTGTTCCCAGCAGCTGGTCCCAGGTAAGAGGCGAGCACCTGCACAGATGACCCGAGGTCCGTGGAGAGTTTTAAATCCCACATATTTTGTTCATGTGTCAAATCTAGGCTCTGCTTTCTGTGTTCACCCTATAAACCCCATGGGTGAACTCACTAAAAATGGCAGCACAGAGATCCCTGCAGATTATCAAGTCAGAGATTGGACTCTCTGACCCTGGAGATCTTTTCCAGCCTTTGTGACGCTGTGGTTCTATAAATTGAAGCTGCTGTTTTGCTCATGCTGCATTTGTGTCAGAGTTTGTGAATCAGTCCCTCCAGAGCACCATCTGAACCAGTATTTCTCTCCAGGCAGCCTCTCACACAGTAGAGGGATAGGCAATAGAAACCACACCATTTTTTTTTTACAAAGGCATATTTGTTCTTTTCTAAGACAATTTTGGAATCAAGTGCTGTAGCACAAACACATTCTTTTCAGGTTTACAATAGCCCCTCACTTTTAGTGATTCTGCAAAGCAAATTGGGTGCTGAATGCCACCCACACATGAATTAGTGACCAATTGGCCAAAACTTCTCTTTCTTTTCTCTGGCCCCGCTTTAGCCATGACTCTGCACACTCAGAAATCATAGGGCAATGGAAGATTTTATCCTCTTAACAGCAGCAATGCAAGATCATCGCAGATAAAGCTTTACATTCTAATTAATACCTGGTCCCCAGGGATGCTCCAGAGTTACCTGGCTGTTCAGAGGAGTCCCAGCTCCCTCAAACACGACTGCACCAGCCAGGACATCCCATTTCATGCATGGCCCAGGGCAGCAGAAACCCACTGGTACAAGGCTCTGATGCCAGTGGGCCACACTACAGAGCAGATAATCCTAGGCAGGGGTGGGAGGAGGAGTTCTGCTTTGAACTCACCTGAAGCTGATCAATAGATGCACACCCACAAAATCGGTTTTGTTGCCACCCATCAGGACTAAGGAGAGTTTCTCAGGTCAAGGAGCTCCTGCCAACCACTGAGTTATTTGAACTCATGTCCTCGTCCCTTTCCCAGGTCTGCTGTGTGAGGAGCCATCTCCACAGGGCTGCCAGACACCCTGGGGCCACCAGCCCCTCGCTGGAAGGGTCCCAGCCAGGTACTGCCAGCTCTGCCTGTGCTGGGGATGTCACCTCCTGTACACACACCTCGTAAAAGCCTTATAAACCCCCGGCACTGGAGTGGTGTGTGTGCATTACTATCAAGTTATGTCACTGCTTCCACAATAAAATTATTTCAGCGGGTTGTAAGCCAGGTAGAAAGCTCTCTTTGGGCTGAAACTTGGCATGTGCACATGTGCAAACACACTCACACAGCCTGATTTCTGGGAAGGGGAGAGTGGGGGAGAGATTGTGCATAACTTCTGAATTCTGCACGGGGGCAGAGGGTTTTCCATGGGGTATTCTCACGGGGAGAAGCTGCAGAGCTCCTGCAAGGCCAGTGGGGGAAGACAGAGATTGCTGGAAGTGGGACAGCCACAAACCCGCCCTTTACTGCCATTCCAACCTCCTCCTCTCCACCTCCCAGCTCCGGGAAAGGGGGAGGACATCTTGTCTGCTCCTAAACCCATCCTTTAAACAAGCTTTGCTTTCGAAAAGTTTGCATGCTCCTGTTACTGCAAACTGCAGAGTGAAAACGTGTTTGCAGTGCCAGCACTGTCCTGCAAAGAGCACAAATCCCACTGCTCACAGAGGTCCCTCCTGCGGGGCCCTACGAGCTCAGCACCAGCACTGGAACCAGAAATGGTGCCACTGGAAGCTGCATCCAACAGGGCTTGTAGAGGACATTTAGGGGGAAGAGGGGAGGGATTTTTAAGAAGCAGAAAGAAAAAGGGAACCTCCTGCTGTCTCTTGGAACCTCCCCCAGCCTGGACAAGCTCTGTTTGGGGCTAGAGCCTCCCAGCAGCAGAGTGGGGCACTGCCTGGTGTAACCACAGCATCCTTGGTTATGAGATCGTCTGCAGCTGCAGGTGTTTGTACACTTGACCTTTTGCAATGAACAGTAAGGACATTTTCTTCGTATTTACTTCACAAGTCTATTAAGAAACACCCCAAACTCAAAGCAGTCATTTGCTGTGATGTTTTGTTCCCTGAATAACACAACACTCCTCCTTTATGTCAGTGTTCCTCTGGTTTGCTGGGTCAAAATCCACGTCTGGCCGAGGGAGGTGAGTCATTTCCCCAGGTGCTTCCACTCCTGCTGCAGCTGCAGCCCCAAGATGATCAACATATAGAAAGAAGAAATATAAGGAAAGAACTACAACAACATATTACCATATAATCTGGTAATAAAAAAGGGGAGTGTGGTTGACAGTGAGGGTATCCTTATTTTATCTCATGCAACTATATTTAGTGATGTTAGTGGTTTGAGCATTGCCACCCATCCTTTCAACAAGAAATTATCTGGTTACACACATCATGGGGACTCAGGAAAATGTAACAGCTCCATCTTTTCAGGGAACAAGCAGCACCAGGACCTCAGTGACTCTTTCACACAGCAGACCCTGAGCACACCTGAGTTTGCTCCAGCTCCAAGCATGAGCTGATCCCAACCTAAGAACTCCTGAAGGCTAAATTATTAGAAATACCACTACAACAGGACCTCTGATGGCTATCATGAGATAATCATCACACATCTGGATTTTTAAGACACAGGGCATAGTCTGGTGCTTTCCAGTCCCCCGTGACATGACCTAATATCAACACACCCCTGGAGCAGTGCTCTGTGCTGGGGGAAGGAGGCAGTGCTGGGCTGGGAGAACACGCAATCAGCAGCTCGTGGCTGTGGTTTACACAAAGCTGTTTGTATCTGGTAAACAGATTTATTTTCCTTCAGTGGTAGGGAGCCAGGAGGTGCACTGAGCAGCAGCAGAACAGAGAACATCTTGGTGCAGAGCAGGAGCGGGGGAAGGACGAGCCTTCCGGCACAGACAGAGCACTCCCACGGTGGCTTTTGAAATGAAGAGGTGTAGTGAACGTGGAAGGGTAAATAAGGCCAGGAAATCTTTTGCTTTATGAACTCCCTACTATTCGTGTTGCAGAGGTTCCAGGGAGATTGTTCCAGAGCTGGGATTCTCCTGGGCAAATAATTCTTCCCAAACAGAGCTGGTGCCACATTATCATTCCCTGGCTCTGCCTGTCACTATCTGCCTGTTCCTCAAAAGCTTCGGCTTCATCCCAATCCTCCACCTTCTGAGCAGCAGCAGCAAGATAAAAATGGTCCTTACCATTTAAACCAGCTGATTTGACTATTTCAACAACTGATTAAATCAGCTCCCTCTGATCTAATAGTGTTGGTGTGTAGGAACAGTGCAGCCAGGACCAAGGTGCTCAGTACAGGCTGCAAAACCTGCTGGAAACACACAACAGTATTTAGGTAGTTTTTTTACACTCACCTCCCTTTTTCCTCATGCTGTTCCTGCACCTGTGCTGGCTGAGCCAGGCTGTGCATGCCCTTTGAGCAGAGATGAACTTTTGGGATCAGTTGCCTAATGGCCAGGAGGTGCCAAACTGTTTGAGTCACTGGTGTCCTCTGCCCACCCTGCAATTCATAGCCACAAACTTTTTCTCTCACCTCTTATTTCTTCTCCCTGGTACCTCTGCCACTTTCTTCTCTCTCTCTTCCCCTCTGGAAGTTGCAGAATCTTCTGTTCCCTTCCCAAGGAAAGTGCTGTGGGCTCATTTTCCTTCTCCAGTCTTCACATCTGGTTTATTCCTTCCATGTGCTGGAAGATGCATTGGAGGATGGATGTGGAGAAAACATCAGAGAGTGAACCAAGTCATTTACACTAAGAGAAATTAGGTTATCACTGGATTGTTTAGAATCATGGAATCACAGAATCCTTAAGGCTGGGAAAGACCTTTACAATTAAGTCCAACCATCAACCACCACCGTGTTCACCACTAAACCACATCAAGATGTCTTTTGAACACTTCCAGGAATGGTGACTCCACCACTGCCCTGGGCAGCCTGTTCCAATGCTTTACAACCTTTTCCATGAAGAAATTTCCCCTAATTTCCAATCCAAACCTCCCCTGGTGCAACTTGAGGCCATTTCCTCTTGTTCTGTCCCTTGTTCCCTGGGAGCAGAGCCAGACCCCTCCTGTCAGGGAGTTGTGGAGAGTGAGAAGGTTCTCCCTGAGCCTCCTTTTTTCCAGGCTGAACACCCACAGTTTGAGTTGATTCAGAGGAACAAACAAATCTGTTTTAGGCACAGTTAAATGATGCCTGGCTGCTCTTAGTAAAAACCAGAAAACAAACCAAACATGCCCAGCAGATCAGCATGGTGAGTCGTGCTAGGAAAGAGCCCACTCCAGACCCCAATGGCACAAGCATCAGCACCAGGTTCTGCCTGGGAAAACCTCTGTGAACTCCTCCCTCAACTTCTACAGCTGAAATAATAACTGACCCACATGAACCAAATCTCCACAGTGGGCACATTTTTCTCCTACTGTTTCCAAACAAAAATCAAATATAAACAGTGAGAAATTATTCCATCTCTACTAATGAGAGGCAGCATGAGAACATCAGTAATGTGTTAAGGGAAAATCTCCCTGGTACACCAAATTATACTTTTCCTGCAGTGGAGCAAGAACCCTTGTGATTGAAAAACTCTTGCCAGTAAAAGGGCTATGTGGAGAAGCAACCTTTTTTCCTTTTTAAGCCTTCCTTAGTTGTCTGTTTAGCCTTCCATACCTATTTACCCGTAATTACCCAATATACTGTTAAGTGAGAACTTGCTTTGAAGCACTTGAGTCATTCAGTCAGCAAGAAGACAGGAGACTGAAGTGTCAATTTATTGTAGGTCTCATTCTCTTACTGACCACAGTTGGCTCCTCTCTTCCCTCCTCTGCCTTCCCTCTTCCCACACCTGGCACCAGCATCCTTCAGAGCACTTGCTCTTTCCCTGGGATCAGTGTGCAATTGTTTCAGTGGCACCAATGTGCATCTTTGTGGAGAGGGGGTTTGGAAAGCAGTGCAAAGGGAGATGCAGAGGGGGAGAAACCCCATGGAGAAAGCAAATTGCAGAGGAATACAACATTGTTCAGGTCACACCGTCGGCCCTTGAAAAGGGGTTCTAGCCTGGGCTTCAGCTGGTCCCCAGGGGCATCCAGGGGAAGCAAATCCCAGACTCAGAGATTGTTTGTATAAAGTATTAAAAAAAAAAAAAAAGGTGTAATGTTCCAAAAATTAGCCAGAAAAGTAGTGGTAATAATTCTTCCCCAATGCCTGTGAAATTAAGCTACAATTTGCCTGAATTTTTTCAATTTGGAATGTATGTATACACAATATTGCAAACCTATCCCTGCAGTAGATGTGTGCAGTGTGTGCTGTGCTGCTCAGATGCTGCCCTAGCTGCTGCCTCCGTCACATCAGGACCTGCTGCTCCACACCCACGGGCTGTAGACCCCCGTGGGCAGGGGCTGGGGTGTGGGGGCTGCTCCCTTGCACGGCCTCCCCTCCTCATCTCTGCCAGAGCCACGTGCAACTGACCGCAGGCACCGAGTGTGCTCAGGAACCGACCGCTGCTGCTGGAGGTCTTGGTGCTGAGACACTGAATCATCCCTCACTCCGACATGCTCCCAAAAAAAGGAGGGTCAGGGCTTCAGTGGGCTAAAGAGCTGCCCACAGAGCCAGGAGGACCCGGACGAGTGGGATTGCAGAAACGGCGCAGGGAGAACATCCAGGCAGGCTGCCGCGGGCAGAGGCTGGGGCGATGGAAAATCCGTAGTGGGAAGGAAACAACACAGCATCTGGTATTTTGAAACGCAGCCTGAGTTTTCCTGTGCATTCTGACTGTAAGTCACCAATGGTAGGCTGTGAAATTCCTGATACCCACCTGGCCCTTGGGGCTGAGCCATGGGATGAAGCTCAGGGATGAGACCTGGGAGAGATCCAGGGTCCCCCATGTCAGAGCAGAGCCCTGGGGGGGGATCCCACCCCCCAAACACAAGACCAGAAGGCTGATCCCACCCCCAAACATCCCATCCCCCAACACAAGATCAGAAGGCTGTTCAGGAAGGATGCTTCAGCAGTACCTGCACCAGGAGCCTCCTTGGCAGGTAGAAGCCACGTGCAGCAATTCTCCATTCTCTTGGCTCCACAAGGTGAGCAAGAGGAGTTTGACCTCAGCAGCCACATGCACTGAGCCAGCCCGGCCTCAAGCTGGGCCAGGAGGAGCAGGAGAGCACAGAATGCCAGGGAGAGAGGCCCAAAGTGGGTGTAACAGCAGCAGTAGCAGTGCTGCTTGCTGGCAGCTGGGCACCTGCCCTCCCAGCAGAGAGGAATCACATCAGGCAATGGCCAGGGAGCAGCTGCCCCAGGAAGCTGCAGACCCTCCCTCCCGTGCCGCTGCAGCCAACCACCAGGAAAAGAAAGCAAACAGCAGTGGAGCAGTTTTCTTTCCATTACCAGGCCCGCAGGATGGCAAGCTGTTGTGTATAAAACCGTGAGTATGGAGACAGGGGTAACTCAATGGTCACAGCTGGTCTGGGAGCCCTTTGCAGGGCAAGCTGTGTGCAGGGCCAGCACGGTGGGGGCAGGCAGGAGCCAGGCAGGGGCTGCTGTGACCAGCAGTGGGGGCCTGAGGGGCTGGGAGAGCCCATGCTGAGCATCCCTGGACTGGGGGCATGACCTCGATAAATCGATAAATCGGAGGGCTAGACAATCATATGAACAAGGGAAAAGTGCTGGATTGTGCACCTGGGATGGGGTAACCCTGGATGTACAGACAGGCTGGGGAATGTGATGCTGGAGAGCAGCACCATGCAAAGGGACCTGGGAATCCCGGTGGATGGAAAGTTGGATATGAGTCAGCACTGTCCTGGCAGCCAGGGGGGACATCCCTGTCCTGGGGGGCACCAGGCCCAGCAAGGCCAGTCAGGCCAGGGAGGGGATTGTCCCGCTGTGCTCTGCACTGGGGTGGCCTCACCTTCAACATGGTCTGAAGTTTTGGACACTGCACTGTAAGAGTGTCCAAAGGAGGGCAATGAAGATGGTGAAGGGCGTAAGGGGAAGCTGTGTGAAGACCAGCGCAGGACTCTTTCCTTCTGCCTGGAGGAAGCTGGTGGGAGACCTCACTGGGGTCTTCGACTTCCCTGTGATGGGAAGAGGAGAGGCAGGAACTGATCTCTTTCTGTTATATCCAGTGATGGGGAATGGCTTGAAGTTCTGTCAGGGGAAATTTAGGTTGGATATTAAAAGAAGTTCTTTATCCAGAGGAGGATAGGGCACTGAAACAGGCAACCCAGGCCAGCACAAAGTCTGAGAGAGCTAAGATGCATTCTGACAATACTCTCAAGCACATGGTGTGACTCTCCAGGATGCTTCTGTGTAGGGCCAGGAGTTGGACTTCATGATCCTTATCAGTCCCTTCCAACTCAGCATATTCTGTGATTTGGTGATTCTGTTTTTATTACAGTGGGATCATCTGGGCCTGGGCCTGCTCCAGTGGCATGCCCAGGAAAAGAGGGAAGCCAGCAAGAGCATCTCCAGGGACACAGCCTCACAGCCTGACCAGCAATGCCAGCAGGCAAAACAAAGGTTTTGCTAAGCAAAGGCCCTTTGATGAAGCAAAAGATTTACAATCAAGGCAGTCCATTGGTAAAGGTGGGGGTACAATCTGGGGGTACAAGTAAGGCCATGAGGTCACAGCAGAGCTCTGAG
>WEKY01053549.1:275938-322907 GCA_013390045.1 Picathartes gymnocephalus | reverse complement strand
TACAGTCAGCCTAGGACACAGTGAAAAGCCACCACCACTGTAACAGTTCTGGAAACAAAGGCTACAGAAATGTTTTGCCCCAATCAAAAAAGTAGGCTGTGATTTCAGCTTCTGAGGGTTGACTTGAACTTTAAAGCAAAACAGAAAACCCATTATACCTCCTAAGATAACTGAAATGTCATTTGAGAAATAAAAACCTGAAGCATTTCATCCTCATCAGTATCACCCAAATAAAATACTCTCATGTTGCAATGCCACCTCTCCCCCCCACACAATTTCTTTGCAATCCTGTTCCAGTGAAACCTGTACGTGTTGCAGGCACACATAGGTCTGATCTCCAGCTAAGAAGCTCCCCTCTGCACACACCAAGGCTTTCCCCCTTTATTTTCAGATTAGGAGCCTTCCCTGCTAAACCCTTCAGGAACAGCAGTTTTAATCTCAAGAGGATTTCCTGAAATACCGTGGGGAAAGGCTGTACCCAAGAGGTGCTAAACCAGGACCTCAAAATGATATGGCCACTTCCTCATCCTTGTCTGTCCTATTCCCTCCTGGGTTGTACAGTCCCACCAGTTCAACCCAGCTGACTAAGGAAAGTCAAATAAATCAAGCTTACTGTCAGGTCACGCCTCCCACTATTTCCCTTTCCTCTCTTAGCTCCCGTGGATTTTTTTGGCATGTTGAGGTGTGCTGGTCTCCCTGGGGAGCCCTTGCCCCTGGCTATGTAGAGAGGAACGTCTGTTCCTGTGAACATGCAAGGGCTGCATTTCAATTTGAATATTGCTAGGACAGAGCTGTAGAGTAGAAAAAAACCCAAATATTGCTGTGCTGGATGATCCACAGCACTTCTAATTACAGCAGAAGTTTGAACTCTTATAAAACTTTTGCACTTCTGCTTGTAGATCCCAACCAGGATCATCTAAGAACATCAGTCCCTAAAGATGTGATCTGGTTTCTGAATTTACACAAGGGCCAAAAGAACAATAAAAGCTCTTTATGCCATCTGTCGCATAAAGTTTTGGGGTCTTCAAGCTTATTGACGCTGCCCCAGAATCTTTGCTTTCCTTTTTCAACATTGATTGGATTTTGATCTTTCATACCTTGGGAAAGAAAAGCAAGACAGAACAGAAAACATGACAAGATTAACTTACCTAGATGTTTATACAATCAAAACCCCAAATCCTCTAGCAGCCGAGCTTTGAATCATATTTTAAGAAAATTATTCTGTATGTAAAAGCTCCAGAGTGAAAATACCAAAACATTAACATTAGTTAAAATTAACTCCTTAGCTTAAGCCTCTAAAACAAGTAAGGCCAATGCCCAAGGCACACACACATGCCATTTTCTTTTCACAGTCGCTTAAATTCTTAACAGCAGTTAAGAGGCAATGGCCAGGCAGTTCCAGCACAGGCAGTTCAGAGTCAATGGACAACTGCTTAGAAAGACAGGTAAAGGGGTGTTACAGGCACACGATCAAGGTTTCCTTCCAGCCAAAGGCACATCCCTGAGACCAGCTGCGGGGTACAAATACTAAGCAGTGTCTCCCTTTGCCCCTCCACCTGCTGCAGGGTTAAGGATTTGGTAGATGAGGACAGAGACAGGTGTTGCTTTTCTTTGCAATCTGAATGGAAATTGCCACTTTCTGAGCCCATATTGCAGATAAAAAAGTAATTTGAAAAACATATTTTGCTCAATGAATACAATCCCTGATTAATGTTTTTCTTTCCCATTCTCAAGTCCAGTTAAAAACACAACTTCCCAGCATTAGATCCATTCCTGACTGATAAAAAATATTTTTTCACCTGAAAAATGGTACCTTAGACTTCTCTACCTCATTCATACACCAACACCACACTACTTTCCCAAAAAAAAAAAAAAAGAACGATGTAACCCAAATTGCATTCCTCCATCACAGTACCTGTTCCCCACAGCCTGGGGTTATGAGCACACCTGCACAAGCACCAGGAACTGAAGCAGTTTGGATTGCACTGATCCAAGATCCTCAGTTCTATGGGAACCATACACTGCAGAAGGGGCACTCTATAGACTGCAGAAGGAGACAGCAGCTCCTGCGGCCTAACCCTTCATGTGCCCTCTGTGAACTCCATACCCCATGGCCCGAGGGAGGTTTTACAGCACCAACACTGAGCAGTGCCAGGCCAGTCAGTTTTAACAAAGATAAGTGCTACAAAAAGCCTTTCCAGTTGGAGAAGGTGAGGGAGCTTTGATTTTAAAAGAGGCTGAGGGGTCTGTTAACTACTAACTAGCCTGGGGTTCATGAAGGACAGCTAACTGATACACTAACTTGAAACCAAAGGGAAACAAATTGCAAAGAAACTTCCTCCATTTAACTAAATGCCACAAGGTGACCTGAAGTGTGAAGAGATCTACCAAGCAGCTTGACAAGCCCAAGGGTTGGCACAGGCATCCTCACACCTTCAGGGACAAAGAGAAGTCAATGAAACCATTAATAGGGGGATCCACCTGCTGTCCTTTAATCCACGGCCAGTCCAAGGACTATATACACACATCCTCTTAAGAAATACTTGTATTTCTTAATATTCATAATATTCTAAATATTCAGACGCATGAGGACTACTTCCAACAGTTTTGATTTTGAACACTAACTCAAGTGGCCATGATCTTCATCACAAAGGGTTAGGATTGGTCTAGCAGTCAGAGAAAGGTGGCCTTAAAATCTGATTTGATTCTAATGGCATTTTGGAAGTGCTTTGTCCTTCGGAGAAGGGGTAAATAAAAAAAATGAAGCACCAGAATTAAGAGTTCATCATCACTTTCCCCCTCATCCCCCACCCAACATCAACAAGATTCTGCAGAGGCCTTGCCAGCATCCCACAGCTACAGCTCTTTTATGCACTTTTGCTCCCACATAGTGTAATCACTCCTGATCCTGTTCCAGATGATGAAAGGGTGAGCCATGGCTGCAGATGGAATTCCTTTCATCACCTGAACAGTGTGCTTGAAAAACACAAGCAGCTGAAGTGTTCTCATCTTTTCAGTTCTAGAGAACAGCATATCATCATCACCTTTTAGATGTAAGTACTTCTGCTGAATATGCACATATTACAATATTTAGCTTAATTAATCAAATCATGGCAACAGACTGAATTCTGAACTTCACACGGTTACTATCATCTATGGCAAAGTAAGAATCTAGGGATGCTTAGAAAAAGAAAGCCCATTTACTGGTGCAGGCAATGGCAATGCTAAGAACATCTTCACCAAAATTAGTGCTCTGTCATACTATGGCAAGTACAGATGGATCAATCATCCTAAGTCTAGCACAGAACAAGAGAGAGCATGAATCATCTTAATTTATGGATGCAAAACAGGATTCTAAAGTCATTACAAAGTGACTTCTTGTATCAGAAGCTTCAGACTGCATCTCTCCAGCTCACTACTTCAGCCACCAAGGCAAAGCAATCTTCCTCCCTGATAAGGTACACAGTGATAAACACAGAAAGAATCTTATGTTGCTGTTGCAGTGCAAACAATATTCTCCCCTGAAAATGAAAGACTCTCAGTTTTCCTACTGCAACCATTGGATGACAACAGATCAATTCTTATTAAGTCACTGGAACACCACGTCACTGAGCTGTGCTGAGAGAGGAGCTGTTGCCAAGACAAAATCACAGGTATGAAAGATGAAGCGTTTGGTTTCATATTCTTGGCTCTTCTGCTGACTCTTCATGCAGCTGGAGCAAAATCAAAAGGCACACACTTGCCACGCTCTTCTATTTAGTATAGGCCCAGGCTCTGGAGTTCAAGGAGCGCAACTAATTCATAGAGTGCTTTATGTACCAAGTCCATGATTTTCTTTGATGCCACTATGGTAACAAACAGGAAAAGTGCAGTCAGATGAATGCTGAGGACTGGAAGAGTCATTCAGGGGATGCCCAATGGGTCCAGCTCCAAATCAGTTCAGGTAAGAGCCTCAAAAGGAATTCTGGCAGCTGTGCACATCAGTCTGGACAGAAAGGTTATTGCAGAATTCCAAGCTTACCACTGGAAAAGTAAGTGATCTGTATCAATCCCACAAAGTTTGAGGGTAAGTAGAAGGACAAAGGATTAATAATCAAGTATATAAAAAACAGCTGTAAAATGGTAATAGCCCAGGAAGGACACAGTCTGTCAAAACTCATGGTGTAAACAGAGCAAAGAAAATGCCTTTATGATTTTGCAACTGATCAGAGAAGACAAGACTCCCACCCAAAAGTAGGTCATTTTCTTCAGTACTTTTATCAACAGCAGGAGATGGTGTCACAGTGCAGCTCAGACAATACCCACGGACCTGCAGACCACAAGGCTTGTCTTAAGCTGAAATACAATTTAGCAAAACAAAGACAGTATCAGAGATTAAAATTTTAATTTAAAACTTTGCCAACAAAAATTGATTACAAAAAGGGAAATTATCTGTACAAAATAAGAAAGGAGGTACTCATTTTAACAAGAGACTGCCATTATCAATGTATGTGGGAGGACAAACAGCAGTTCAGGTCAAGTGACAAACTGAGAAAAACTGAGCTTGTAATATGGAATTCTGAAGTGAATTTTCCATAAACAAAGTAAATTGACCTGAAGCAGCACAGAAGCTAATAAAGGTTTATAAGAAGTCTATTTTCCTTGCAAACCTTTTCCTCTTAATTTAGAGAAGGAGGACATACATACTAGAAAGCAAGACCCCATGCAGTGCAGTGCCTTTTGCTGTGCTTCCTCTCACTCAAGCTTTCCTTTGGGCCTTCCATAAAGAGATATTCTGCAGTTTGAGTGTGCCAGGGGTTTAACTGAGTCACAAACTATTGCATCTTCACTTAAAAGTTGGGTCCTGACTCGAAATGAAGACGAATGCTTTTGAGACAGTGATATTCCTATGACTAAAAAGACTCCCATCAAAACAGTGATTCTCAGACTCTTCACGTCCACATCAAACAACAGCTGTTGGTCAATGATAAATCTGTATTTACAACACTGCACTCCTCTTTTCTACCTACCATTTTACACAAAGAAAGAGACAAGAGCATTTTTAAAACTCAACACTGAATAGACAAAAATGGCAGGTGATTTCTAAACTCCAAGTTCCTGTAAAACTTAAGCACGCAGTATGATCATTACCAGTTTTCTACATTTTTCCACAAGCCAAATCAACATAACTGAGTTGCAGTAAAGACACGGAACATGCATTTTTTAAAATTTCCAGTCTAACTGCTTATTTTCCACTCAAATTTGCATCACTTAGTATTTACAAGTTTTTACACCTTCAGAACCCAAGTTTAGTGAAGAAACAAAATAGTAATAAAAATGTACCAGCCCAGGTTCACTTCACTTACTTATAGTTACCTGAGATACCTAATTTGGGGCAGAACAGCTTTCTGTGCCCCACCTACCCAATAAAACAACAGACAAATGCTAAAGGGCAATTCAGTCAAACTTGAAACTTATCCTAGTGACAATGCTCTTTCTCCTCCAACTATAAAACAAAAAGTGAGTAACTACATTCTGACTTAGAAGTCTTGGTTAAGCTTAGAGTAATTGTGTTCCTAGATAAAGTGTTGGATTTACATAAACCTAAGCCTTACTTGCTCACTAGCAGCTCCCAGCTAGGGAGGTCAGGGACAGCTGTCTTGTAAGAATGCTGTGAGACATGCATGAGTCCCCCTTACAGCTGGGAAAACTGAGATAAGTAAGACGTTTGTTCAAGAGCATGCAGTGAGTCAGTAACAAGCTGGCATTATATCTTCCTGCATCTTAGCCACGTGCTCTGCCCATGGCAACCCAGTGCAAGAAAAACTACTGTACAGAATCATTCCCTTTTCCATGTCAAAAATTTTTACCAAAAAGAAGTACAGATACTAATAAACAGCATATGCAATTTCTTATTTGACAATGAAAGAGTCCTGCAGTAACCTGTTATATTGTATCTTCACCCTGCAAAAGCTTTGATTCTTAGACGTCTTAAAGCCTTTAAAATAAAGTTGAAGATTCAGTTAAACAATGCTGCAGTCAGTACCCCTAACCACAACAATGCTACCTTTTCTAGTTTAAGCAGTATTTATGCTACCCAATTTGGCAATCAAAAGAGAAACCTTGAAGCCAAGAATTCACAGATCTGGGGGGGAAAAACATGCCAGACTTCAGTTTCACCAGAAAAAGCTTTGTAACATGCCATGAAGAATTCAGAGATTTCAGTTCTGTGAGTATCTGTTATTGCCATTTCAAACAAAAGCCCTTTAATCTTTAGCCTTGCCCAGCCCATGATGTAGCAGGTAGGACAAATGCTGCATGGCAAGAAACAGCTCTGCTCAAAACACAGCTCAATAACAGAAATGAAACATTTGCAATCTGCTTTATGAATGCAGCAGAGAGATATCATCTAAATAATGTTTCCAAAGACCTTGGGACTTAAGCACAACTGTGGAAAAAGTCAGCTTCCTAAACTTAGGGGCTTGAGACACCTGCCTCACACTAGATTCTTACTTTACTGTGGTCAACAAAGCTTTTAACATACCAGGCAAGACAGAACACCACTAGCTTGTTCCATCACATCATGGAACAGGACGGCCAATGGATCCTGTTGCAACAGACAATACTGTATAAAGAAGGTTTATTTTTAATGGCAGAATCACACTGGACACTACTGACTAACCTGGAGTAAGATCTACATTTTTTCCTTCTGGAGTTTTTAATTTGCTCTTGAACCAGAAACATTCTTTCTTTCTAATCAGTTAAATCCAAGAGTACTACAGAGAGCTCAGTTCTTAAGCATGCTCTGCACAAGGAACAGTCGGTTCCACATCCAAGTGAAACCGAAGAGTTGCTGCTTTCCAAGGGCAGGAATTCTTCACTGGTCCCCTAGTCGGAAACCTTGGCCCCAGTTGTGTCTTCCACCACCCTGCTGATCTTCTGCAGCCCTTCTCACGCTGGCAGGAGGGACACCAAAGCCCGACACTCCTCCTCTCCTATTTGGCAGCCAGCGGTAACTAGGACAAACCAGAGCAGGAGGAGTTAGAGAAACAGTTGTACCTTGGGGATAAATGCCAGACTACTTTTCCATGCACTTCCTCTTAGTTGATATACTTTGCAATAAAACTGGCTTTTTGAGTACAGCTTCAGAGCATTCTTTCCAAATCTAAGGCCTCATCAAACTGACAAATGGAAATACTGGGAAACTTCCATCTCTGGGATGTGTATGGTAACAAGAGAATTGCACAGAACCAACAAGACCGAGGACAGTTTCAGAGCTGTTACCACCTTGAAAGACATTTTTAAAAACAATCTTGTCTTCTAATCTTTATGGAAAATCAGGTTTACCAGATGGGCTTGCAAGGACAGAATTAGAATATAAAGCCTCCCTATTCACTGAAACTTGTACAGAAAGCATAGCTGTAATTCAACCTTTTATGCTACAAAAAGGGTTAACTGAGTTGCTAACTAAAGTTTGGTTTACAGCCCAAAAGGATGAGGACAAGGGCAACTAACTACAAACTTTGGCTTCTGATCATAGTGTTTGAATGCCAAAACAATGAACATATCTCAAGAAAAAAACACTTCAAAAACCAACACTTGCAGTCTCAGTGGTGACTGGTACAGACTGTGAAGCAGAACCATTTAAGGCCCTGAACAAGTCCACAACTGACTAGTACTGTTAAACATTGCTGAACTGGTAGCTGCTGTAATGATACATGGGGATATAGGAAACAGATAATTTACAGGATAAAACTTCTTTTATATACCATCTGATAATTGTTAGGGAGTTCTCTTTACTGCAGCTCAATTCAATAGCAGAACTATGATATTTACTCTTAAGAGTGGGTAAAGACATAAGCCATCCCAAGGGGCAACAAAGAACTCTCACATGGGCCATTTACAAGTAATTCAACATTTTTTATGGCTCACCAGCTCAGTCAATATGACAGTCTGAAGAAGGTTGACTTAGCAAAGTATTTTACACTTTACGATCCCACCAAATATATGTCTGGTGAACCATACAAAAAATCGGACCAAGCAAATAGTGAGGTAAAGAATCAAGTCAGCTTACAGGAACTGAGGTGTGGACAGAAAATTCCTTCCTCCCAAATCCATTGGATATTTAAACATTAAGAAGAAATACAGGTGTCCAACCAGATTTCCTATCAGTTCATTGATGACTCTGTAAAGCAAAAGAAAAAGAATGGTTTGACATGCTGTCTTCTCTGAAAATAAATGAGTGACAATCTTCTGTTCACCTGCCACTAGGCTTTGCCAGGGTTGTGACACAGAAAATTTCCCTTCCCTCAGCATTTTACAGCCACTTCTTTAGAAGGGCCAACCTCCTGTGCCAACACATCAATAGTCTGTTCCACCCTCCCTTCCAAGCCTTCTCTACATTCTGTATTGAAAACACAATTAAATACTTGTTTACATTGGGGAATTAGACCGTATAGCGATTAGTGCCCAAAATTACCAACTGCAGAGCTAGAGAAGTTACTGCTGTTTTCACTGGACAACCTGGCCTCCTGCTGTACTGAACCGTTTCATTCCCAGTTTTGTAAAAACGCTGCTGACTGGAGCCCCTTGAGTATCTTCTGTCATGCATAAAAACAGCAGGTATCTAACAGCAAGCAGTTTTCACAAGTGATGGATGAGTCAGTAAGAGGCACAGCCAGGAAAGGGAATTTGGTTTTGCTGTACTATCTGCTCCTTTTATAACTCAACCACAAACTTCTTGTTGTCACTAATTATGTTACAGCGGCACCAAGAGGCCCCAATCAATGCAGGGCCTCAATGAGGGGGCCCTGACTGTGCACAGAGGGGATTTCTGCATCACAGGGTTCAGTAAAAAAAAACCCGAGAGACCAAAAAATTCAAAAAGTGCTAATATGGCACACTGTGGGTTTACTGCCATTTTCCCTTGTTGCACAAACTGAAAAAAAAGATCAGGTTGGACAACTCTGTGAGGGAAAGAAGTAACAGCACTATCAGAGTCAAGCTCAATTTGTTTCTGAAACCAGTAATGATGGCTGGTGCCAGGAGATAACACCTTTCATTAGCGTGTGTTACTTTCTTAGTATGGAGAATGCCTAATGCATAGAGTTACTAGAAAATACACCAAGCTCTCATTACTTTCCCCTCACCTACATTCTATTCTCTAGTTCTCACATGCACATCTCCTCTTTGCATTTATGTTAAATGACCACTGTGCGACACTGAGTATTATCAATCAGATTATACAGTTTTAAACTTCTTATTTTAATATTACTCCTAAATTCAGCAGCAAGTTAAATAGCAGTAAAAGCTTTTAGAACTTCAAATTGGCCATATAAGTAAATACATACGATCCACCAATGATGTAGTTGAATCCCAGAATAACCCATGGAAGGTAACAAGCCTGAAAAAGAATGCAGTAGAGAGAGTAAGTAAAAGTTAAGGTAAACCTGCTCTCAACTTCCCACTGCACTAATAAGCATGATCATAATCTCAATGCTTTAGGCATTACACAGGTCCTGATCTATTAACTTAAGCAGATTCAAACTAAAAAGGTTACTTTGAACTGAGCAACCACTAACATTTTTCGACAAAACATACTCATTCAAACATTATAAGCAAATGTGCCTTTTGCACCCTACGTTCCACAGCAAGTTTGCATCTGGAACAAAGTACTAAAGTTTTCAATTTTGAAAAGGTCTGGAAATGATCAAAAGAGTCTTCACCACAAGATCTGACAGAAATACACAAAGCCACACAGAAAAAAACCAATTTAAAATACCAACATTTTGTCACTACATTCAGCTTTTATCCAGGCTAATGTTTATCAGGAATTTTTTCCTTTTTTTCAGAATGATAAATTGTCAGGACATCTTTTCAGTAGAGACATACTGAGTGATACCACATGGAAGACTATGAAGAACTTTGCTGCATCTCAAGGAGTATTCAGCTATGTGAGAGTACAGGACACCTTCAATAAGAGAAAATACTTGTATTTTGCCCCTTACCCACTGCACATTCCCCTTAATGGGCAGAAATCTTTCAAATATCCTGTCTGACATACCTTAAATCTTGTTCCAAACCAAAATGATACAATCATGTCTCTGTTCAGCTGGGCCCACACATACAATACTGACATGATGAGTGGAATCATCAGCAACTGCAGTGTTTAAAAAAGAAAAAGTTACCATTACTTACACAGAAGCACAAGAAACTCAAAGAGGCAGGAGGAGCTATGTTTCAGAAGTGGTTTGTAAGCATGGTACGTCACTAAAGTCTTTACAGATTACCCCAGAATCTTTTCCACTACATGCCATGGATCTGTTTAAAAACTATTGAGAAAGTTAAGGAGGAGAACCTACTTGGTCATTCTCTTTTGCATGACCATGCCAAAGCAAAGGGCTTCAACCTGTGCCAAGTAAAAGAGCAGCTGCAGGGAACTCCTCTGCTCCCACCTACACCTAGAGCAGAGTGAGCCCTGTACCTGTGCCACAATCATTTCAGGGCACTGACCCTAACACTCCCATCTGGGGCCAGGCTAATACACCACATGAAGTGTCATCCATCCAACTGCCACCTATGTCCCCATCCTCCTGAGAGCACCACAGGGGACAGGTGTTCCAGTCAATCCCCATTTCAGAGTACCACAGCCAGCCTTGGCACAGCCACCTTGGTAGAGCTTGGAGTTCACCTGTGCTCGATGCCAGGAGCTGAGGCTGTTTCAAGCACTTTACATTGACTCTGTATTACCTGACTGGACTCTTTCTAGTGAAAGAAATACAAAGCTGCTGATTTCTGAACTGAAGGCAGGCTGCACCAGCAACACTTCCATGAACTGGATGAATGCCGTGAACCAGCTCCTGTGTTTGGAAGAGGTTCAAACTCATCCCTTCAGGGGTGCTGCTATTCAACAGGTTCCACATTAAAGCTGGCACCCCGACATCAGTCAGCCTTTCACAAGCCCCACGATGCACTCTGACTCCCCACACAAGAACCTTAGGGTCTTTATTAAAACCCTTTTTATTTTACTGGAAAAAAAACCCAAAACCTTATCTAGTATCTGAACACATTTGACTTGGGAACAGAGGCCTAGCTATCCTAATCTATCTTCTGAATTTCAACAAAGGCCACTCAAGACAAGTAAAACCCCCCTTATTTTTAAGGAAAACCACACTTTTACATCAAAAAATGATTCTTCTTTAAGCAATACTTTGTGTGCAGATAAAAAAAATAATAAGTACGTCTTAAAAAATATACAAATCAACACAATCACTCTAAAATTTCTATAATGTGTTGGTGACTCCAGCACACTTTTCTAAAATTTTGTGGTGTCTTCCCCACAGAAAAGTGTAAGTATAAAGTTATGGACAGCCCTTAACACAATTCACTCCTGACCAGAGATGCATGATTGCTGGCTTGGTTTACCAGGGAGCCAGAGAAGTGATCTAATAAACGCTAAGATAATTCTGTATGGAATACTACAGATATTGGTGCAGTCTTTAGGTGTTGGAGACAGAAGAAGATAAGAATAGCAGAGGCAGACTGAAGACATGCAGTTATCTGACACTCTGTTGCATCCAAAAAACACTTCCTAATTTTCACCCTTAATATTTGGGGAGATAAGAATTATTTCATTGAAACCAGTTCTTAAGACCACTATCTTAATCATTCCTGTGAGGATTTTGCACTTCACAGTTCTGATCTCAAACTGAAGCTGTGTTTTTCACAAAAAAATTTCTGTTGGCAAGTAAAAGGCATACTAAACTAAATTTGAGATTAATAAACCCAAGAATCATTTTAAACAGAAAAATAAGAAAGCACATCCACATTCATGAAAAGAGATAGTGCATAGGTGACATCTGGTGTCCATTTTAGTAAAAGTCTGAGCACTTCCTGACTGCACAAAGACACAATTTTTACTTCTTGTCTCCCTAACTAGGTTACATGTGGCAGTCAGATCCAAGCTTATGCCTTTAGCTGAGGCTAACCCAATCTGAAAAATTAACAATACACACACAGCAGTCCAATCTGATATAATCTGAACAGCCTATCTTAACTATGTTCTGCAGTTAAGTCAAAAATGCTCTCTATAAAGTCATTAAGTAGTCATAAAGTTTTGTAAAATTATTATCTAAGAAACTGCACCACACTTACCTGCATGTCCATTACCAAGCCAGTTATCTGTCATCGCACCATGAAGGAAAATGCAGAAAAACCTGACAGACTACAACAATAAAAATCTGCAGACACATGGAACACACATGGAAAGATCTTTAATATTCAAAATCAATACTACACTGTTTAAAGTTAAAATTTCCAATGATCTAGAGATGTACAAACTTTGTTTCAACAACTGCTTTTTTGCAGCCTTTCAATTTCCCACCTCAAGTCATTACCCTAAGGGCTGATGGGTACCCTGGCTTTTCCTCCCTGATGAAACTGGCTAGCTACAGACTCAATCAGTCCTTGCATAAAGGCACATTAAAATTTAACAACTGGATTCTTCCATTAGGTTAACACTGACATTTTGATTTTCTAACTAAAATACCATATCATTAAAAAATACCAATATAGTGCCAATGAGTCATACAAAAGAAGCAATTTCTTAATGTGCATTGATGCAGGCTTTTAATACTCCTCTCCCACCTTGGAGCTCAAAGAATCTGTTGTAGTAACTGCTGAGTATAAACAATCACTGAATGATTTTAATACGATCAGGATGCTTTTAACAGTTCATAAATACATATAAAATGATACCCAGCATTTTCCCAGATCATGTACCCAGGTTGGTCCTTACATCACATAGGGAACAAGCAACTAGAAGCTTTTAAATGACCAGTTATGTCACAATTAGATTAATTAAATGGTCACAGCCAACAGCCTGCAATCATAATGAAAACCATAATCTTTGTATCAACGTAACTAAATGCACCTTGTTACAGCTGTGGCTCGACAGGACTAGCAGGAAGAGCAATTCCCTCCATATAGTGGAATGCAACTAGAGATCATCTATTGATAAAGCATTTCTACACACCAGCTCTCCTGGCTGTATCTGGTTCACACCGACGTCACCGCTCCCTTTTTTCCACCTGCTGTGCCACCACAAATTGCTACAAGGAGGCAGCAACAGCACAGACAGAATGGGAGCACCCTCAAGGATCGAGGTTCTACACCCTCTCTTGCCAATCATGTCAGTGTTTCACTGCCCTTACAGTAAAAATGGTCTTTTTTACATTTAAATGGAATTTCCTGTCCTTCACGTGGAATTGGTGTCCAGCTACAGACTCCTCAGCACAGAAAAGACATGGACCTGTTGGAGTGGGACCAGAGGAAGACCACACAAATTACTGGAGGAACAGAACACCTCTCTTTTATGGAAAGGCTGAGGAAGCTGGGGACAAACTTTTCAGTAGGGCCTTTTGCAATAGGACAAGTGGTAACGGTTTAAACTAAAAAAAGGTTGATTCAGACTAGATGTAACAAAGAAATTTTTTACAAAGGGGATGGTGAAACACTGGCACAGATTACCCAGAGAGATGGTGGATGCTCCACCCCTGGAAACATTCAAGGTCAGTCTGAATGGGGCTCTGAGCAACCTGATTTAGTTGAAGATGTCCTTTCTCATTGCAGGGGGTTTGATAACTTTCAAGGCCCTTCCAATTCAAACTACTGTATGATTCTATGATGACACTCCAGGCTGCACAATCCTACCTTCTCATGTGACAGATGCTTCAACACTTTAATCATCTCTGTGACCCTTCACTGGACTCTCTAGAGTATGTCCCTGTCTCCCTTGTACTTGGGAGCCCAGAGCCAGGTGCAGCCCCCATACATCTCTCAAAGGCTGAGCAGAGAGGAGCAATCACCTGCCTCAACCTACAGGCAATCTTCGGCCTAGGGCAGTCCAGGGGGCTGGTGGCCACTTTGGCCATAATGGCACATTGCTGGCTCGTGGTCACCTTGGTGTCCAGCAGGACACCCAGGGCCTTTTCTGGAAGACGCTATGCAGACTCTCAGTCCCTGGTCTGTCCTGGTGCCTGAGGCTGTTCCTTGCCAAGAGCAGGACTCTGCACTTCCCTTTGCTGAGCTTCATTCCTGACCAGCCCATTTACCCAGCCTCTAAAGATCCCTATGAATGGTGGCACAACCACCTGGTTTATCAACAACTCCTGCCAGTTTTGTATTCAAAATCTGAAAGAAAATTCAGGTGGAACAGCACAGCTCACAGAAGTGTTTCCCAGCATTCTCAAACCAATAAGCCCAGCTTCTTCAGGAAATTGTCTCAGTGCAGATATCACAACACTGCTTTCACAGACTCAGATGACTTGTACCCAGCAGGTAAAGGATCTCTCCATGAATTGCAGGGAATGGCAGTGATCAGTCCCTTTTGCACATGGCAGCTTGAACACACTAAACTCAGTGTTAGCCCACACAAGAGCAGATCAGCAAAGCAACCCAGCCAGCACCAGGGGCACTCACCCAGTACACACTGAGCTCTGTGTAGGCAGAGCTCAAGTCCCCACATTGCACACTCGTGTGAGCACACGGAGTGTTCTCCCTGCAAGCCATTCACTACCTTTGCAGGAAGGTTACACACTTACAAAATCTACAAACTTGCCTGGGAACATTTGCTACATTTTAAAACTGTTCCTTGATAAAACCTGGTCTCTGAACATATTTCAGGCAAAAAGAGAACTAAAATATTTCTCGAAGTTTGATGATGAGAAGGATACAACAATGCAGATCCAGTTAAACAGGAGCATGAACATGTAATCTGCTGGCCTTCCATCAAAAGCCCCTGAAAATAAGAAGAATCATCATGAAAGGTACTGAAATTTTGATTAAAAATTAGGACAACTTTTACTTTTCAGAGTCTAAGAAAGCTCAGTTAATAACAGTTGCTTTGCATGCAGTCTGTGGTCTATGATTTTTTCTTAATTTTAAAAAGCCTTGAATAAAACAACCTACAGACTGAAAAATAAGACATTCAGTCTACTCCATTAGGGCACAAGCAGTGTTTATACTTAAAAAAGAACACACTGACTCTGGAGATAAGTAGTTTTAACTATGGAAGACTTGGACCCCATCGTTCATATGAAACAGGGTTAGAAGCACAGAATAAGGAAATACACATGCACAGCAAAAGCAGAAATATCAAGTTTAATGACTGAGTCACGTGAAAACCAGCCCTTACTTAGGCAAATTGCATCCTCTTTGCATCATCTTGTCAGACTCAAGATATGCAATGGTTTTTATGCTCCAGAAAAAATTAGCACACACAAGGAGGGTAGACATGTGCAGCACATTTTGTTCCCTCTTCTAAGCAGTACTGCTTGTCTAATTCACCATTTCAAATATGTGTCAATTTTTTCAGGACACTGGAAACAAAAATAATAGAGTAATATTCCCTGCGGTTCATATTAATATTTCATATTAAATGAAATTATCTTTAGATGCTCAGTTGAGTTTGAGACCTGACAGAGATGAGGACTAAAAAATAACCCCCTAGCAACTCCTTGCAAACATTAAAACCTGAGGCTCTTACTCTTGCTAACTGTGGCAAACGGCTGACAGAGACCTCAGCATCTATGCAAGACTCCCATCAACTTTCATAGAAACACAGGCAGGCAAGGAAAGCCTGAGAATATTGCTGAAAAAGACCCAGACCACTGGGGGTGAAACACAGTGGCAGCGGGAATGACAGTGACATACTCAGCATATCACGGACAAGCTGAATTACTGCTTGTAATTAAACTTCAAAATGCCTAGAAAGAATGCCACTGCTTAAAGTGAGCACTGCTCAGCTTCATACAAGTATTTCTAAAGGAATAAAATCATGTGAGCACTGCTCAGCTTCACATAAGTATTTTTAAAGGAATAAAATCTACTTTTAAGCAGTAGCTTTTTAGAATAGCCAATGTAAAACAAAATAAATAATAAAACTGATATTTTAGTAAAGTTCAGCCATGCAAATTGCATGACAGGAAAAAAATCCGCTTTGAGAAATATATCACATTTTTAAAGCTGTAAAACTACAGAAACTGAAGTTTTTTCCTTACCGTTGCCATACAACATATAGAAACAAAGACAAGAAGTTTACTAAGGCCATAGAAACACCAGCTCAGGAATCCTTCCAGAACAGGAAGAAATCAAAACAATTATTACTCCCTTAAATTTTTTCACTTCTCATTATCTAAGATACTGCTAATGAGAATATTAGACAAACCATTTAAGCTGACTTTTCAATGAGCATCTAAGGAAAGTGGACTAGAAACTGCCAGAAAGCTCAGCATAGGTATGGGGTGAGCTCTACCCCATAGGTCCTTCCGTAAGGCCTGGGGTATAATCCAATCATCTGGGAAGAGCTGCAGAGCCATAGTCTCATCATTCATACATACAATATGGGAGTGAACTCTCCATATTCTGCTTACTCTGTTGATATTTGCTATGTTCTTCTCCAACCAAATCAAAACAAAAACACATCGATTTCCCTTTCCTTCAGAAGTTACAGGTCAGCCTGTTAGGAAAGCACAAGCATGGTACAAAACCATAAGGATACTTCTGACAGCTAAATTTGAAGCTCGCATGCAGCAGCAGTGTATGCTCAAATACCACGCACAATGCTGAAAATAGAAGTTTCACTTTCTCAGTTTCACAGACAAAAGGGGGCATAGACCAATGCTGACTTCCACCTGTAAACATTATCAGCAACGTATACACCTTACAACTACAGAAGGCTTCAGGCCTTTTCACAGAAAGAAGGGCCAACCTAACCAAGGACTTCATTTATACCCAGAAAAATGACTGTAATAGAAATGCATTGGTTCAAACGACAGATGACTTCCCCGTTTCAAAATCTGGATGTGTTGTACAGCAGAAATTTACTCCCTTTCATGAGACCTGTGCCAGAGCACAGAAAACTGAAGAATTTTGTAAGTGTAACTACAAGCAGTGAGGTCTTTTAGTTTGCATAATTAACCAGGAATTCTTACTACACCTACCTTTGCCCAGTCAGAACTGCCAGCACTCTCATGTGTTCATAACCTACCGCAGAAAAACTCAAAAGGAAGCAGGAACCATTTCTAGCTATTAAACTACTAAACTTCCACTAAGAAAACAACCAAATATAATCTGGCACCACTCCTCCCTTTCCCTGCTACACTTTTTAAGACTTAAATGTGATTCCACAATACTCTGTGGATGGCAGGGTCTACCAGGGATCTCTTTTCTCTTGTGGGGCTTCCCAAACATCACCTTCCAATGCGTTCCCCTGTACACCATCACTTCTAAGACTCCTTTAGAACTATACTGAAATTCTTGTTCACAAAGGCTTTCAGGAGGAGACTGGCCTTGCAAATACTTTAATTATTTATGTCAATTGAACCAATTTTTGTCTAACTTTAATGAACTGGGCAGTGCAAAAGGAAACCAGTTTTGAAGCTACCTTGTACCAACAACCTCTTTTTTTGAGAGAAATGATCCATTATCTGATCTCCTTTTTCTCACTTAATTTTTCCCCTTAACTGAAAATGCTTCTAGTCTCTTAACTTCTCCACATTATCTGTTAGGCAGAGGGGCAGACTTCCTTTGTAGGAGGTATCTCTCAATTCAACACAAACAACAGAATAACAAAAATAAGCATCCCTGTTAAAACAAGAAAAAACTGATGTTATTTTCTCCCAATGGATAAACCCATTATTACATTATGCTCTATCATCCTTCTCTGATAAAAGACATCAGATACAAAAAAACCAGAGGTAAGTGTCATTTTTTAATCTGTCTCACTTCCTGAAATGCAACAACTAAAAGCACCAGGCCCTGGTACTGAAACAAGTATCGAGTTCAGATCCTAAATGGCCAAAGTGAAGGAGCCAGCCACAGAAAATTAGTTTTCAGAGCAGTTTCACATTGACCAACATAAACTGGCACAGAGATGAGCCATCTCTTATCAGCCCCAGACAGGGTTCACCAGGTGCATACTGTTTAATGGATAACATACCTGTTTCTAATCGTGAAGAATATTGATACAAGAAATACAAATTCACCAAGTAGAGAAATCCCGTTCCAGGTCCCACCGGGAAGAAGAAAGTTGCTGTTATTGGCCGCCAGATCTGTCCAGATCAAAAGAGAAAGATATATTTATAAACTGCAGAATGATCTCATACGCACAAGCTTTTTGTTTACATTCATTACTTGATAATGAATGAAAACTTGGAACATCAAGAAGATTAAAATAGCCCAAGTATCGATTGCTGCTGCTTCAGCAGCTTTTATAGTTGTGGCATTTTTTTCAATCTGATAAGCAAAGATATTAAGACCATATTACAAATAACACACAACTTTCCAAATTGCTTTCCATCACATCTTTGCAGTAGTGAGCCTTTACTGCAGTGCAAAAGAGACTCACTGGCAAGGATGCTACCCTGCTTTAAAAACAGCCATACAAAACCCATTCTTCCCTGTTGAACAGAGGCCAAGGAATTCACAGCCTTTAGTGTACCATTCCAGCCAGTACGTGCTACTCTGAGCATTTGGGATCTGCTCTGGGACAGTCTCCCAGCTATGAATATTGGGCATAGGCAATTGCATGGCAGCACATAGCAAGGATAGAAAATGTCTGGTCATTCATGAATGAGCTCCTTAAGCAGTAACATTTCCAAACTGAGTACAAGGATCCTGAACATCACTGTTCAAGAGGGAATAACAGAACTAGAGGAAAACCCAGTCATTATGCTACTAAATTTTGGGGAAAATACATGAATCAAGGTACAGATGGAGCCATGGCTTTAATTTTTTTTCTCTTCAGTGAAGATACAATGAGATAATATAATAGAAATTTTAAGATTGAAATCTCTTCCTTCATTTTCAGTTCCTCCAATGAGTCCTCTCCCCCAACACTGAACCTGTAACATCACAGTGCAAGGAAAAATATGTCCAGTTTGTGACCACTTTTGATACTGCTATTGCATCCAGAAACACTGCATGTCTGACACCTCAAGGAGTTAGCTGTTAGTTTACACAAACCATACCTAAGCAGAGAAGCTAACAATCCCAAACAGAAGCTTTTTCAAATTCCAAACCAGAAGGTGCAAAAGATGCACTTCGTTACAGAATCACAGAATAGATCATGTTAAAAGGAACCACAGTGGGTGATCTGGGCCAACCTCCCTGCTCAAGAAGTCATTCTAGAGCACATGACACAGGATTGCCCTCAAACAGTTCTTGAATGTCTCCAGTGAGGGAGATTCCACAGCCTCCTGGGTCAGTCTCTTCCAGTGCATGGTCACCCAATTCAGGTGGAATTTTCCGTGAATCAGTTTGTTCAAATGCCCGTTGGCATTTGTCCACCCTCTGACACCTCCCTTTTGATACCTACAGAAACTGATAAGGTGCCCTCTCAGTCCTCTCTCCTCGAGGCTGAACAGGCCCAGCTCCCTCAGCCATTCCTCATTAGAGAGATGCTCCAGTTCCTTGATCACCTTTGTTGGCCTCCGATGGACCCGCCCCAGGAGCTCCATGTCTCTCTTGAAGCTCTACCTCAAAACCTCCTGGGCCAGCTGCAGTCTGAGATGTTTGCACCCCCTGCAAGCCCAGAGTTACAGCTCCCAAAGGCACAGCCACACGATGACACAGAGCTGGGCAAGTCACCTGCAACCACAGCCATAGAGCTCCTTGGCACAACAACCAGCACCCACCAGAAAAACTGCAACAAAAAAAATCATGAAATAACACACCAGAACACACCAGAGACACAAGACAAACTACAGGGCTGCCGGGGCAACAGCCCTCTTTCTATCATCCCGGCAGGGACGCGCAGCCCATCACCGCGGTGGGGGCCCGGGGCCTGCGAGCAGAGCACCGCGTAAATCCGGGCCCAGCACGCAGGCCCTGTACAGGTTGAGCGGGACGGCGGCTCCACTCCCGCCGCAGGGGCTCTGATCACCCCGGTCACCCCTGGGCGCTGTCTCGGTGCCCGACGCCTCCAGCGCGGCCGCGGAGCCGGGGGAGCGGCCGGCTCCGCGCGCAGCCCCAGCGAGGCCCTGCAGCATGGCCGTGCACTGCAACTCCCAGAAGGCCGCGCGCGCAGAGAGTCACAGTGAGCTACGGTGCGGACGCCGCGGGGCACGCCGGGAATGGTAGTGCGGTCCGTACCTGGAAGCGGTGGATGAAGGCGTCAGGCCAGAGGAAGAGGTTGACGGGGCTGACGAGGCCCAGCTTGCCCACGAGCGGCACCGCGATGGAGCCGGCGAACCAGTAGCGGGTGATCAGAGGAATGCTTCGGAACCAGTCCCCTAAGTCGGACATGTTGCAGCCGTGCCTGGCCGCCGCCGAGGCCTCCCCACGAACCGGCCGCTGAGGAAGAGACGAGAGGAGGGCTCAGCCGCTCCCGCCGCCTGGTCACGGAAGGGAACCCGATCCAGACGTGGCGCCACCGAATTCGGCAAAGCCGCTGCCGCTGCTTCCGGCCCCGCCCCGGCGGCCGGGCGTCCCCCGTACCGGGGGTGGAGCGGAGAGCGAACCGCTGCTGCCGGGCGACTGGGCCGTCGGGCCAGCCCTCGTACCCTGCCCCGAGAGGCGCTTGTAATGCGGGGGAAACGGGAGGGAACCGGCAGCAAATCCTGTGCCTGCGACAGCCTGCAAAGGCCGTGTATCTGAGGGACCTATCGCACTGCGTTTTAAACACATTTACCTGCGAGGACGTGATGTTTTGACTCGTTTTTATTTCATTGTCTGGCGCTGGCCGAGCCCGTTCCCATCCAGCCCCCGCGCGGCGCCTGCGAGGGCAACTACAACTCCCAGCAGCCCGGGAGGCCGCAGTTTCAGCCGTTCCATTCCTCGACATCTAGGTGGGGGGTAGCACGCTCCCCCTTTCCGGCTCCTCCCCATTGGTGAAGTGGGAGCGGGCTGTACCACGCGTGCGGCGCCCCCCGGCGCGGAGCGAGGAGGGGGCAGCGCAGCGCAGGAGCGGCGGTGCCGGGCGGGGATGGAGCGCTGCGATCTGGGCGAGCGGCGGCGGGGGCCCATCTGGACCCGCAGGGCGGGGGCGGCGGCGGCGGCACCGCGGGGGTAACGGAGCCGGGCCGGGGGGAGTGGCTGCCCGAGAGGAACGGGCGGACGGGGCAGGGCCGGCCCACGTGAGCCTCTACAGGGCGGTTGATGGGGCAGCCTGGGGATACCCGGTTAGATAACGAAGGAGCACGTTCCCCTTGAATTTCAGAATCGTTAGGGTTGGGAGGGGCCTCTCGAGGTCATCCAGTCCGACCCCACCGCCAGGGCAGGGTCACCTAGAGCAGGTTACATAGGAGCGCGTCCAGGTGGGTTTGAAATGTCTCCAGAGAGGGAGACTCCACGATCTCCCTGAGCAGCCTGTTCAGTGCTCTGACATCGTCAGTGTAAAAAAGTTCTTCCTCCTGTTGAGGTGAAACTTTTGTGTTTTAGTTTAATTGCTCCTCGTCCTGTCGCTGGGCACCACCGAAAAGAGTCTGGCACCATTCTCTTGGCACCCGCCTTTGAGATACTTATATATATTAATGAGATGCTCTCTTGAAGGCGGAGCAGGTCCCCAAGGAGGATGTGAAACCTCCGTGTTCAGGCTGCTCACAGCTTGGCTGGGCACTTAGCCCAGTTGAGTGCTTCGGTTTTAGTTGTATTGAATTCCAAGAGTTTAATCGCAGTGTGATGTGCTATGTAAGTACTGCCTGAAGAGCAGGCTGAAGAGCAGCAGCACAAATGCTGTTTTGGGTACCTCCACCCTGGGGGACTCTGGAGGCAGCCCGGTGAACTCCTTACTGTGTTCTCCTGGGTTAGTTTAGTGGCACGGAAACTTTTGAAAGGCAGAGAGCGATGTTGACAAGGTCTTGGGAGGTGCTGTAGCTGCAGTGATAAGTACTTGTGTTTCAGGGCGGTTTTAGAAGCAGAAGTCATACTTCATTTGCTAGGGTCTTTAATGTCATACACATGCCACCCCCCCGCCCATCACTAGATTTTAATTACAACTTAAAATATTTTATCTTTCTAGTTGCATTTTCACGGTCCTCTTATTGAAGAAAAGAATGAGCTTAACAGTGAGGTGCAATTAGTTTTATCTCTACTTTACACCAAGGCTGTATGACCCTTCTTCTGGTGCTCACTCAGACTTTGTAACACACCCCCACAGTCCCATGCAAGTACTGGGTAGCATAGTCTGTGTCCCAGAGAGCTGTCAGTATCTTGTATAACCATGGTCAGAGCATTCTGCAAATGCTCTGCAGTCTTTAATCAGCCCGCCAATATCCAGCACAGTTTTAGGTGTTTAGTTTAACTGTGAATTGACATCCAAGTGATAATACAAAATGATTAGCTTGCTTAGTGTTAAGCAATAAATCCAGTAATAGCAGGTCTTCCAAAATGTTGTCCTGCTTCCTGGAAAACCCTTTGTCTTACAGCTTATTCTGCACATTTCTGCATCTGGCTCCATTTTATGTGCACAGCACATACAAGGATAGAAATAGAAAACTGGAAACTTTTGTTCTATAATAGCTCAGATGAATAGTAATAAATAAGGCTTTCTTCATAAAATCGTATAATGGTCTGAAGTGGAAGGGTCTTTAAAGATCAACTAGTTCCAATGCCCCTGCTATGGGCCTGGACACGTTCCACTAGACCAGGTTGCTCAGAGCACCATCCAGCCTGGCCTTGAACACTTCCAGGGATGGAGCATCCAGGACTTCTCTGGGGAGCTGGATTCAGTGTCTCATCACCCCCACAGTAAAGAATTTTTCCTAATGTCTAATGTAAACCTACTCTCTTTCAGTTCAAAGCCATTCATCTTTGTCCTGTCATTCCAGGGCTTTGTACAAAGTCTCTCTCTACCTTTCTTGTAGGCTGCTGAAAGGTACTGGAAGGCCACAGTTAGGTCACCTCAGAGCCTTCTCTTTTCCAAGCTTAACAATCCAAATGCTTTTGAAGACTGTGAAAAGAAGTGACATTAAAACTGATTTTCCCCACATCTAATCAGAGTGGTTTCTTACAGTAATGCACAGCTTCTCAGTTTCCTAGAACGTTTCTTTGCAGTGGTAATGATGAGCCAGATTCCTTGCTGAGTTCTGAATTGGGCTTTCAGATTCATTGGTAGATGATACATCAGCATATATTAGTGTTACTCATCAGTAATGGAAGTCAGGTAACCAGGAACCACACGAAAGGATCATGAATGGTGAATTTCCCCCATCTGCTTTACATGTCTCCTACCTACCTTCCAACTCAATGATTACTTCCTTTGTAGTATATTTTTATATTAAAAATACATGGGTTTCATGGAAGATTTTTCATAGAACATGGAAAATCAGAATTGTAAAATCATAAGGTAGAAACATTTTAATCCTATGTCTTGCAGATATGCATGGTAATAAAATCTTTCTAAGCATGGTTGTTATGCTGGCTTTCTTCACAGAGTTATAGTGAACATCATTCACAGTGTCCAAGGGTACCATTCAAAGACAATACATTTTCTGAATGTGGCTTTCAACAGTTCTGGGGATTCTCTCCTTGCTGGAGACCGCCAAGGGAATATATATGTTTTTGACATGCATGGGAATAGGTAAGAATATTTCTATCAAGTCTTAATTGTCTGAGACATCTGTAGCATTCAGGGGTGTGGAACTTGCCTGGACAGGATCCCACAGGTCAGGTTTTAACTAGATAGTTTTAAATAGATGATAGTTTGCTCAGGGCTGAAAATTCAACCCAGTGTCTCGTGTAGGCTCCCTAAATGTTATTTCATTAGTTTAGCTGCTCAAGAAGATCAGAGGCTAGTAACTGTAAGCTGAACAGCAATGCCATAGAACTTAAGTGCTACCACAAGAAGTTATTCTTTGGCCATTATGAATCAATGAATGAGCCATGAATTACAGTAGACTAGACCTAGTGTTTTCATTTGCAGAAATACATCAACCAGTCTTCTAGCTTTTTGCTACTGAGTTTTAAAATGTTAGCGCTGATTTTTAGATTTATCATAATTGGATATGATTTACTTCCTTCTTTTACTTTTTTCTCTCTGTGAAATATATTGAAACCAGTTAAGTTATTACTTCACTTGACATTAAATTAAACGTTAATTGACATTAAACCAAAGTTTCCTAACACAGTGAGAATGTGTATTTTTAAATAGGTTCAACCTTGTTCAGAGAACAATGCAGGCTTGCACTGCTTTGGCATTTAATCTTCGCAGAAAGACAGAATTCCTTGTGGCTTTGGCAGATCATTCTGTTAAGTGCTTTGATACAGGTAAGGAGAAATTTCAAGGCTTAAACGCTATCTGTACTGGCATGAAAACTTATATAATTTTAGTTTTGATCTTAAATTTTTGGATTGTTTGTTTTATGGAAATCATACAATGTATTTCATGCCATGTGTCTGAAAAAGAAAAGTTTGGGCCCATGTTGGTTATAGTCCTGTGGGTAAATGAACCTAGATGAACCCTTTGCTTTGCCAAAGTTCTTTATTCCCACTGAATCACACAGGCATCTGTTTAACTGAAGTCCGCCACAGGATTGTAGTTAGGTATGTTACCTTTTTTTTAAGCAGTTTTTAATATGTTTATTTAGAATGAGGTACTCTATTAAAATAAAGCCAAAACCAGTTGACAGTATGTTAGTTTGCAACTGAAAAAGTTCTTAACTATATTTACAGTAAATCATTTGAACGAAGTGACAATGTACACTAAAAGAAATGTCAATACTTTTGAATATTCAAGTATGTCCTTTTTCAAAAGCAATATTAAAAATTAACTTCATAGCTGTGTGTCTCTGTCTTGATCAGAAGTTAAATGGTGAAGGGCAGTGACAGTTCATTCTTCATAAATTATTCTTTACCTATCAGAAAATGCAGTTGTAATGTCTCCATTATATCCAAATATTATCTGGATTTAAATATTTTTAAAAATCTGTAGACTCACTCATCTACAATTTTAGGGTTTGAATTTATCTGTGAAGATTTTAATGTAACACAATGTTCCTCAAAATAGAGGGAGAGTCAGAGTTAAGGTCTGAAATCCTCTGCACTTTTTCTCTTTCAACAACAGCAAGACCAAACGTAGATGTTTGGATGCACTTAGAGAAATCTTTATTACTCCAGAGAGTACTGCATGTTTATATGGTACTGTTTCCAGATATCAAGTCATACTGAAGTATGTTGTAAAACATAAAGGTATAGGTACTCAGCTAAATCAGTACTGGGTGAATTATCCTTAGGGGGTATTAGATGGTACTTACCTGATGGGCTCCATCCCCTTCTTTAGAAGACATTCTCTCTAATCCCATGTCACCTCTCACGTGATGATAGCTTTAAGCACTGCATTGTCTGTAAGCACAGCAGAAAGTTTGTTAGTCTTTATGAGCTGCTTTATGGCCATTTCCTATCTTTGATGCCACAGCAGTAGCTGGAACCACCCCATGGGCTGCCAGGCAAACCACCCAATGTAAACAGTGTAATTGCCACGAGTGCAGTTTGATTGCTGATGGAAGATTAGTGGTCATGCAGTCACAAGTGGGAGACATTGTAGTCAGAGGAACCATTTCCTTAGAATGCAGTGCACAGCATAAAAATGTTTTGGGTTCTAAAAGAATTAATGAGCTGTTGCTTTCTGACTCTGCCTTTCTATAGTCATAGCCCGTTGTCATTAAAGCTTTCTTCTTTGCACCCGTAAATAGTTGTGTAATCATTCACACATTCTGTCCACAAGTAAAAACAAGTGCAGAATTCTAACTAGAACATTCAGTCTCAGCTTCTGTGGGTGTTCACATCAGATATTCTATGAGGCATGCTAAACTTAACTGATCACATTGTTCATGACTTTTTAAGATTGATTTTTAGGCTAAATTAAACAAGTCTGTGCAAGTTGGCTTTCTGTGCAGAACTGAGCATAACTTATAAAATCTGTTATTTGGAGATGAGGAGAAGATTGTGCCACTCTGAGGTATAATACGTGAAGACTGATACCTTTGCTTCTTGTTTGGTGGGCTGTGATGGCAAATGGTTACACACTAGTTATGCTGAAAAATCTCTTTCACAGCATAGTGTTGACAATAAAGACTAAAGTAGTAGTTGTTCCACTTTGAATGACTTTCATATCTTTTTCATCAACTTCTGCAGGAACCCAGGAACTAGTTAGTTGGATGAGAGGCCATGAATCTTCAGTGTCTTCCATCTCTGTCCATGGCTCGGGCAAGTATGCCATCACTACTTCCACTGATACAGCTCAACTGTGGGACTTGGACACCTTTCAGAGAATAAGAAAGCTGAATGTTCGTCAGTCTGTGGGTATACAAAAGGTGAGTAAAGAGCAATTGCTAAAGGGTGAACAAGCAGACCACAGTAGGTATAACGTCACATATTAAAATCACATTACTTGTAAATAGTCTGTAAAATACAGCTGAATCTTTTTTGTCTTCTTTGGGCATCTCACCTTAACTGTCATCCTATCACATCACCCTGACCACTGAAATCATGACTCAATAGTTGCAGAGATCTGCTGAGAACTTTTAAGGAACCTTCATCTTTAGAGATACTCAAAACTTGCTTGGCCATGACCTTGACTAACCCAATTTAACTTGGAAGTTGGAGCCGTCTTCCAGGTTGACCTTGCTTTGGCCTAGGGTGGGCTCAGAGGACCTGTGTAGATTGATTCCAAACTGAATGATAGTGGGATTTAAGGGTGTTGTTAAAAAAACAGGTTTGGTGTAATAATGGTAACTTCAGTCACTACCACCTGCCCCATTCAGCTTATTCCAAAGCTCTTCTGTCTGTGCAAAGCGCTGAATGTGGAAACAAACGAGGCTGAAAAGGAACTCAGCAAAAAGAAATTGCTGCTTTTCAGCCTAATGGTTTCTTTGCTTCTGGTTGCTGCACAGACACACTGGAACAGCATGGAATGAGAAGGATGACATGTTTGTGTCAGGGAGTGGTTTAAGTAGATCTCCCTTAGCATTACACTGCTTTAAACAGGTCTGCCTGCACCACCAAATGTCACGCTTTGGTCTAAGTACTACAGAAAGTCCTGACCCAGTGGCTGAGCATGGCTTGCACACGTGCTGCCCTGCAGTGAATAGTCTGACAAACACCACTTCAAACCAAGGTTCTTGTCAGGCTGGCCACTAAAAAGCCATGCTGCTTTTCCAGAGAACAAGGCTATTCATTTGAGTGTCCTCACCCAGTTCTGGGTCAGGCAGAAATTCTGTCAGCTTAAAATAGTCACCTAGCAATTACTGTGAAAGATCATCCATAAATTTTTGTTTGTTTGTTTTATTAAAAATGTTGTGTAGTGCATGTTGCTAAAATAATTATAACATCTTCCCTCCAAAGATGAATGCATTTCTTTAGTGGACACAAGATTTTTCTACTGCTCAGTATTCTTTGTCTAGGCTATGTGTAGGGACTTCTGATTGGTAAGTGGCTCTTGGAATTTGGTAGGATCAGGATGTTGCATTATGGAAACAACCTTTAAAGCCAAACAGTAGTGATTATGATTGAATTAATAGGTCACATTTAGGAATCAAGAGCCTGCTCTCTTGGTTTGGTGATACCATTTCTTATAGGACATTATGCAAATGATCTAGATTTCATTTTTGTCTTTAGAATAATGGTATTTATTCTCATGCCACAATCTAAGACATACATATAAATAAGTGGTTTACTGAAGACCACAGGCCTGACACTAAGTGTGCAAAGCTGGATTCTTGCTTGCTCTCTGAGCCAGTGTAGGAGTATCATACCCATCATGTGGGCTTTTTGATGCCTCTTAAGCCCAGCTGCACTCCAACATACACCTTCTGTTAGGCTGTTATGGGGCAAAGCTAATTTAAAAAGATAGAGACTGAGATGCAGAGTGAACAGACAGCAGGTGAGAGAAATGAGAAGACAACACATGTACAATGACCATTTCCAAAACATCACTGTTTATTCAGCAGCTGCTTGTGACCATCCTGTGGTATTTTTCTGTGGCAAAGCAGAAAATTAGCAACTATTCAGTACTATTCAGTACTCCAAAATTTTTTATTCAGTACCAAAATTTAAACTTCATTCATCTGCTCTCAATTCATTGTTTAGTCTTCCTCAGGGTCACTGAAGGAGGACAGACAGCTCAATCTGTCTGAAGATAAATGACTGTGGTAGCTGAGATGACTTTTTTCCCATAGGTTACTTCTGCTCACTGTCAAGTGACTCATTTGGCCTGAATGTCCAATTTTCAGTCACTAAGATCAAACCCACCCCACATATCCATATTTCCAGATTTTCAAGGCCACAAGAGATCATTCAGACCAAAACTATGAACTCTGTAGCACTGACTTAATCTCAGTGATGTCCCCAGCTTTTACATTGCATCCTGTCTACACTCATCAGAAACAAAAAAGTTTAACAGTCATAAAAATAAGACAGATAAAATTTAACAGTTATTTCAGTGAGTTAAACTGGCTTAGCAAATGGTACAACAAGTTTTAACCAGTGCAAGGAGAGCACACCTACTCCTCCCTAGGTTCTCACAGGGGACAAGGACCAGCTCCTTGTGGGATCCAAGCCTTGCACAGTTACAATAATAGCCACACCTGCCATGTTTTATTTTGCCATGCACTTTGGTTAATTTAAAATGTACTTCCTTGACAACATCCCATTTTTTTTTCTTTTCCATATTCTTCCAGGTTTTTTTTCTTCCATTGAGTAACACCATTCTCAGCTGTTTCAGAGATAATTCTGTTTTTGCATGGGAATTTGATACTCTTCACTGTAAATACCAGTTGCCAACTCCTGTAGAAGGTTCTGTATTATTTTATAAGGTGTTTGCAGTTACCAGGTAAATTGCTGTTTTAAACATTCTAAAGGCAGACTATAAAAATTGTGGTTTTAAACAGGTTCTCTTGTTTTATTTGTAATATTTTGTGGAAGTATTAAGCTATATACTATGATAAGTTTTTGAACTCTGCTGTGACTGATACTTTCAGTAAGGATCAACAGCTGTTGAAATAAACTAGGTTGATTTTTAGTGACCACTAAAATAAGGTTTAAACTATCCTTTACTAAAGCAGATTTTATTATTTAGGAGCTATTTTGTTCTTTCAGGAGAGTATCACAGGAATAATGGCTGATTCAAAAGTGATTTGAGGGCATAGAGCAAAATGAACAATCTCTCTTTTTAGCTAACACTAATTTAAATTATAATACGCTGATGGAAGCTTTACCTGTGATCCAGGGATGGTCGGACTTTGGTAGCTGGTGGGAAATCAAATCATCTTCACTTATGGTGTTTGGAATCAAAGCAGTTGATAAGAATAATCCAGATGCCTGAGAAAGTGCGAGCTGTCCGTCACCTGGAATTCCTCCCTGACAGTTTTGATGGGGGCTCCAATCAGGTCAGGTTTTTTATAAAGCTTAAGACAGGAGTATTTGGTTAATGGATTCCACACCTATACTTGGAGGGTTTTTGGGGGGCACTGGGAGTATGGGCTCATACAGTACAAAAGGAGAGTTACTGTGCTGAATATTTGCTCAGTTGCTCCTTTAGCTTAATGGAATGTCTTTGCTGAATTGGGTATTCCACTTTGTTTTACATTGGCAGTATTAATGGATGAATCCTTTTAACTTACAGGTCCTTGGCGTGTTAAGTCAAGATAATATTATGAGATTTATCAATATAGAAACATGCAAACTTCTTTTTGACATTGGGAATCCTGAAGAGGGAATTAGTACAGCAGTGATTAGCCCCAATGGACGGTATATTGCCTCAGTAATGGAAAATGGAAGCCTTAACTTGTACAGTGTCCAAGCTTTGACTCAAGAAGGAAATAAGGTAGAATATTTTACATTTCTTAAAACAGCAGTAAGTCCCCTTAAAGATGATATTTGGCTGCATGTCTTTTGCATCAGCAGTAGTTTGCAGATGTGTTGAAGTGCCATATTTAACAATACAAATAAAGAAATAAAGATTTGTACAGTTTCCTTCGTAGTTCCTCTAGCCTGTCATGTAATTTGATGTTTTTAAGGGATATGTGTTACTGGTGTTGGAAGAAGGGGAAGATGGTATTTCTACAGCAATTTGTGTGCATCAATTTCTTTTTGTAATGATGTTTTGGGGAAGATGAAAACAGAATAATTGTGCCTCTTCTGTTCCATTTCCCATAGGAAATGTTTTGCAACTAATGCTCTCTTAAACTATGGGCATGAATGGTGCTTTTGTTACTGTGATTTTGTTCTTCTTACTGTGTTATTGGATACCAGCACCCATCATTTATGGCACAATCACACACTCTTAATCCTTCCTAAATAACAAACATTCTAAATACCAGTTCTTATTTTATTACATTAATTTATTAATGGGAGTCAGGTTTCTAAATACAGAATTCCATATATCTTTAATCACCATGTCTTTGAAGTAAACAGTAACCAGCTCTGGATAATGATGGAGCTAGAGCTGAGGAAGGATGTGTAAAGATGTCACACGCATTCCATTTGCACTTTTGCTGACAGCTTGACATGAACTGGGATATCCACTTTGTCACTTGCTTTCACAATCTCCAGCATTGAATTAATTAATACCTACCTGACACTGAAGACTAATTAAAGTTTGTAAAGGTCTTCTGTATTCTTTTAACTGGTGCTATAGAAATGCAAAGTATTTTAATGACACTGAGAAACACACTAAAGTAAATAACCTGGACAGTACATGATACACATCTATACTATCCCAATGATATTTTACTGTTTGCTAAGCAAGGAAATAAGATGATGTTTGAGTTAGCTTGGAAGTTACATAAACCTTATCATAGTTAGAGCAGTTTTATTCATGGACATTCTTCTTCAGGAGCATACAATCTATATCTGTTTATTTACAGTATAAATGTGTTTCTGTTTTTCTTTCTATGGCCATCAAACTCATAAATGTGGCATATAAAATAGAGTAAACAACAAATTATATTTCTGTGTAATCTATCTTACAAGATTTTAACCAAGGTATTTGCGCTTAATACTAGACTCCACCATTCATGTTCAAAGCTGTAGAAGATGGGCCCAAGTACACATCAGAGGCAAATAAACTGATCACAAAAGTGACTTCAGGAAGGTCAAAGGGGCCATGGAAATCCAAAGGAACCAAAATTCAAAGCAGATTGCTAAAACTGCAAGCAAATACATCACTTGAAAATAAAGAGGTAGGAAGAAGTTTAAAATATTTTGTCCTTCAGTGTGCAGTGTTTATATTTCATTGCATTTGCTTTAAAAAATAAATTCAGGCACTGATGCACTTGGATATTTGAGCAGAGCAGGAATTAAGGAAATTTCAGTACCATTTTCTCTCTCTATTTAGCCCACGCTCCTACAGTATGTGACACAGACAGAGCTGCCTCCTGTCAGCTTGGAGTAGCTCTGCAGTTGTTCAAACAACTTGTGACACATTTGGATATTTGCTAGATCTGATCTGCTTCTCTGCACAAAGCAAACTGGCACCTCTAAAATGTCTGTCAAGAATCCATTTCCTTTTATTTCTTAATTATTTAGAAGATGAATTACTGTTATATTTACTGCCCTCTGATGTGTANATATATATATATGTATGTATATATGTATATGTGTGTGTATATATATATATTCCTGTTTATGTGTCACCATATGATCTATTTCTTATGTCAATAATCTTTATGATTTGCTATATCCATCATTTAACAGTACCTAGTTCAGTCAGTTTGGGTCTGATATCCTTCTGACTGAAATCAATGGCAGCTGTTCTTTGAGTTCAGGAGACAATAAATGATGTTTTGAATTATCTTTTTTTTTGTTGAAATTCCTAGGACTGTGTAACAGACAGCAATACACATTTGATTTTTTTTTTTGACACTATGTGATAAACTTCAATATTTAGCCACTCTCATCGATTAGAGTGCAAAGAAAGAGAAAATGGTTACATTTATTGTTTTGCAGAACGAATTGCCGGGTGGATTAAACAAGAAACGTCTGCGGGCCTTATTGAAAGAATTTGGAGAATATCCAGCTAAGTACAGGTATTTTTTGTGTGCATGCTCATGCTTGCACAAAACAAAATTGCTTGTGTTTACTGGCCTATGAAAAAGAAGTTCCTAGACTAAGGCTGCATTTTAATTGCAGGATGTTTGTTTGGCGTTCCTTATTACGACTTCCTGAAAACCACTTGGCATTCAGTAGCCTGATAGATAGGGGAATCCACAGTGCATTCATAAATATTCAGAAAGAGTATCCTGTCAAAAGTAGGAAACTGCTGAGAGTTCTACAGAGGTAAAATATATATTTGTATTTATTTAAATATTACAGATTTTCATATAGTCATCTGAAATGTATCCAGTAGCTGGAATCAGCTGTAAGGAAAATTCTAAAATGAAATAGTAGTGCCCTCATGCAATGAGTTATGTAACTCATACAATCCTGCATCTGTCTTGAAGTTCACAATCTTTCTATGTTGTGGTTGTAAAATACATATTATGTCTTTGTTTGGTTTTGGATCGATATTTTCTACACCTTTGTTTGCCTCTGTGTACAGGACCTTGTCGGCTCTAGCTCACTGGTCTGCTATCTTTGCTGAGACACCTTACATGCCTTTGCTAGCGTTCCCATTTGTAAAATTATTCCAGAACAACCAGCTGATCTGCTTTGAAGTTGTTGCTACAGTAGTAGGTAAGCAATGGTTTTAAAAACTCAAATATGCTGCAACATGTTTAAGCTTCCCAATGCAAAAGAGCTTTCCCTGCTGAAATGAATAAGGTATTTCCTTATTCAGAGGTCACCAAGGTGTCACCAGGAATTAATATAGGGCTTAAAACAAAAACCTCAAAATATGAGACTTCCTTTTGCAGTGTTTCTAGCAAAAAGTTAGCAGTTTTAAAAGTGTTTTTAAAGTGTAATTTAAATGTATCTAGCATAATTATATCATAATAATTAAGTCTCTGAGACATGGGAAAAGTAGTCACAGCCACTCACCCCACCTGTCACCTGCTCCCAGTCAACAGGGAATGATCTTTTTCAAGGTTTTACTCTGTTTAGTTGTCCTGAGCATGTGGTAACTCAAAACTAGACATTTGTCTGAACACTGGCTGTGGCTGTCTTGTGAAGAAGCATTCTAAATTAAAGTGCTTTGCACTTAAATTAATTGTTGCAGCTGCTGCTAAGTCTACAGAAGATATGTGCTGCCAAGCATACATATCTACTTTACAACCACATGCTGTTGGTGAATAAGTATCCAAGTTTACAGAAATTATTCTTAGTATGTTAAAAATTACTTGATCCAGGCTGTAGTTTTGTGAGACAGAAATACTGGTTTAAGTATTCCCATCTGCCTCCCATGCCTTAGTCCTACAGCTTTTTTCATTTATATTTGAGCCAGATTAGTTCTTCAGTCTGGTTCACAGTGTACTGACACAAAAACTCATGCCAGTGCAGCTGGAGGAGCAGCGTACTGTGGGAATGGTTTAGGAATACTAGGAAAGAGAAGAGATGGAAGTATTTAAATATGTTTTGCTGCCTGAAACAACATCTTAAGTGCAGCAGCTTTATAACCAAACTTCAAGGTTGTCATGAGTCTTTCACTCTGGATTACAGTGGATTGTGTTCAGTTTATTACTCTCTTTCAGTTAATTTTTGTCAGCATTGGTTTGAGTACTTTCCCAATCCTCCAGTTAATGTCCTTGGTATGATGGAAAATGTTTTGGCACATCATGACAAAGAACTACTTCAGCATTTAATAAAATACAATGTGACTTCACAGGTAATATTCTAGACAGCTTTTCTATACAAAAATATACTTCAGTGAATAATAGTGTGCTAGTCTTTTATTTTGATGTATTTCTAGTTTGGGGGAGTTTTCATTAAATAACAGTGAATTATGTGGGAGTGTAAAGAATATATCATTGCTTTCCTGTTGTTTTTCCTAGTCCATGATCATATATATGCTACTTTAGTTCTTTAGAAGTTCTTTGCTTTCAAGTCTACATTGCTTAAAAATCTACTCATCATTTTATAGATGTACCTTTTTTTTTACATGGACATAGGTGTGATGAATTAATTTTGTAATCCCTGTTTATCATTAGGAATAATTTTAGCTTCACAAATCTAAACAGGACATTTAGACATCCAGTGAAATAAGAAATGTATTTGTAATGACCACAGATTAACTTGGAATGTTTAGAGTGGGTGACGATACTTACCTTGAAATGTTCTGGCTTATTTCCTCTTTCTTTCATAAATTAATAGATTCTTGGTATAAGGCAAGAAAATTCATATTATTTCTTTAAAAGGGATGGTAAAATTGTACTAATGGATTATTTTGTCAATTTTCCCAAATAATTTAGGTTTATGCTTGGCCTCTCCTAGAAACACTGTTGTCTGAGGTTCTAACAAGAGAAGAATGGCTGAAAGTCTTCGACAATATTTTCTCCAACCATCCTTCCTACTTTCTAATGATTGTTGTTGCCTATATTATATGTTCCAGAGCTCCCTTGCTCCACTGTAATCAAGCAGCAGATTTTGAGGTAAACATCTTAATATTTAAGTCAATCATGTGGAAAAGATGTATAAAACATTGTATCTCTTGTTAGGTTACAAGGAGATCCATTTCCACATTAACATATCTGGTACTTGACAAATACACAATAAATGAGTAAAACACTGAACAGTTTCCTGCAGTTTCATGCAAGGAGAACTTTAAAAGCTTTCATGAGCTTTCTAATGTCACTAAAAGCCATTTTTAAAATTTCAATAGTTCATCAAGCACAAAATAATTCTGTCTCTTTTTTGAGGATCTAGTATGGACTTCTGCCTCTGGAGACAATACACAATAATTCAGTTATTTTCAAAATTAGGCAGTATTATTGGATGTTTTCTGAAGCTAAATTAAAATGTTTCCTTATGTTTAATGTTACATGGGAAGAGGATTTTTTTTTCTTATGGAAATATCTCTGTAGGCAAGCAAAGGGTTCCACCTCTAAAATGTGCTTATGAGCAGTCGATTTGACTGACATCAAGCAGATAACACTATTGCTATATTTAATAATGACCATCTAGAGATCTCCTTAGTGGATAAGATCTTTGACAGGAAGAATAGTCCTGCAAGAAGAGAAACTTCTGAGCTTCACGGCTGAACACTGAAAGTCGAGGCAGGTTTATCCAGTGGTAGGAGTCACCGTGTGGGCTGTTGGACACTAAATTGACACCCAGCTTCCCAGATCACTTACACAGCTGCCATTTGAAGAGAAGGAAAAGAACCTTTCCCACCTTGAAGAAGTTTGGCTCAAGTCACTTGAGCTGGTGATGTTTTATGAATTGGTAGGGAAAACTTTAAAAACTTTTTAAATTAACTGTTGAAATATAGATCTTGCTAATTTTCCTGATTGTTCCCAAATATGTGTATTAAAAATAAATATATATTTATATAATAATACATAAAAGTGCATAATCTAGTGTAGAATGTAAATGGCAGCATGTCTCTTACAGTATTTCTTTCATCATCGCAACAACGTGGACATTAATGTTGTGATTAAGGAAGCCTATCATCTTATGGAGGCTACACCACTGGATATCCATCCACAGCGTATGCTTGATGACTTCATACCACTTACAAAAGGACAGTACCCTGTATTTAATAAATATCCCACGTTCATTGTGGATTATCAAGCTCAGGAACGGGAGAAGATCAGACAGGATGAAATTGAATACTTGCAAGAGAGGTATTAGCGGGAAATTGAAGACAGACTGGGAGGGACAGGTGGACATAATTGCGTTTGTATGTTTTAATGCGTATGCTTGAGAAGGGAGACAAGACAATTCAGGAAAAGGACTTTAAATACCTCCTAAAGGTTGAGAGTTACTTGGTTTGACATATTTTTAAGTTAAATCATTAGTCTTATCTTAAATAAAAAATGTTTGCTAATTAGCAGAAAATATTGGGCCAAAGGTCACCAAACTTGGAAGCTCCTACCCAGAACCTAAACCTCTGTTGACCTTGTGGGGTCCAAGTTATGAAGAGCCAGGAGTTCTTAGCTTGCTATTGAAATCAGTGGGTACCATGATGCCAAGGCACCCTTAGAAACCAGTTTTTGTTAAGAATGCGAGGAATTAAGTACCTGTGCTCATCTGTAATGCCCTGTTGTCTCTAACAGTCAATATTTTAACTCTTCCTCATGTACTTTGTCACTACAAAGGGGATGCCATGTTCCTTCATGTCCTCTCATTTCAGCAGTTCTTTGGTAGTACTGTCATCAATTTAAAAGTAATCAAGTAATTTCTTGATATTTGGTTATAATGATTAACATGTGATCTCCTTCCATGTAGACAATTAGCATATGAATCAGAAGCCAAAGCACAGGAACAGAAAGCAGAAGATGACGCCTGGTATCGAAAGCAGAAATTACTTCGAGGAGCTGAAGAACAGAGGCGAAAAATCCTACTGGAAGAAGAAGAGAGGTTGGCAGAACAGAGGCAGAGGTATTAGAATATAAGAAGCATTAGGGGTCTGGCTACTGTATCCTGGTATTACAGTTTTAACCATGAGTAAAGGAGAAGTAACCACTAATTTGTATGAATTGTAATGTGGGAAAACTGTGGTCTGGTGGGTCCTATTTTGGTGTGGGAATTAAGTGATCTGGGTTGTATTACTGCCTCGCCTATTATTCCCTTGAGGGAATACAGCAGTTTAGGGGTCAAGTCACTTCATATTTTTGTCTCAGCTCCCAGCCATTTGTCTGGTTCCTTTGGATTGGGAAGTCTCTTAAACAGTCAGCTGCTGTGTGTCTGCACACTGAGACTTCAGACTTGCACTGTGGGCAGACTCACACTGCAGATATGAGAGTCGCTTAGAGGATCAGTGACTGTACACAGTTCTGTATTTCTAGTGGATCTAGAAAAAAGACTGCTTAGTGTATCAGTTGATGAGCAAAGAGTTGTGATAGCAATGAAGCTGAACTGTGAGTTTGTACGTTTTGCAGTTGTGAAGGTTTAAGAGAATTTCAACATCTCCATAATTTCTTAGATGAACTACAGGTAATCATGGAATCATTAAATTTGGAAATTACCTTTAAAATCATCAAGTCTAATGTTAACCCAGCACTGCCAAGTTCACCACTAAACCATGTCCCTAACCACCACGTTTTTGAGCACATCTCCTAAACCTCTGTAACCTACAGAGGTTTTTTTTAAAGAGGACAGCAAGCCTTTATTTACAAACTAATCCTTGAGTTTGTGGTTTTGTTCCTTGAAAGAGTTTGATATTTACCAAATAAACTTGGGACTAATTTTGTACAGCAAGAGGTACCAGGACACTGGAAATTACTTCTAAGGAGTAGTGTCCAGTTTTGGATCCTTGCAACATTAAACTTGTACTTATTAAAGTGGAGCAGAAACAGGGCACAGGACTTCAAAGCTTAACTGGAGATACTGCCATTAGAAGATGTTTGTGTGTCTGTGAATTTAATTTTGTATCATAAATGAAAACTGGACAATCTACAGGAATGAAAGCAACTGTCCTAAGCTTTGTTAAGTTAGAGATGAGCTCATAGTAATTAATGGCTAACTGCATTGCGTGTTTGTGCGCTTTGGTACTGACCTTTTACATATACAGTATTATTTCTATTATTTATTTATTTCTGTTTATTTTGGCCTTGAAGGCTTGCTGTTGTGAAAAGAGAACTGAAAGTAAAGGAACTGCAACTTCGAGACGCTTCAAGAAGGCGCTTTCTGAACTACCAGCAAGATCAGCTTCAAATGGAACTGAAATGTCTCGATGATGAAATTGCAAGAAAGGTTGAGTATTGCTCAAGCAATTCTTTTCTCTAAGGTTTAATAGGGAAAATAAACAAGGAAAAAATGCAAAACTAAAATTTTAGTTGATATACTGTCATTTGTGAGCCCAGAGGTGTATTTAGCATGAGGTGGGCTGCTTTAAGTGGTAAATGCATAATTTAACAGTTTTATTTGGCACTTAGTATGTTCTACTGGCTTGCTTTAACTGGCAAAATTCCTGAGAAAAGCCAGATTCACCTGATTGGTGGCAGTGTTGAAAAATGTAATGAGCTCCTTAAAGGACAAGTGAATTCTCATCTGTCTGTGGGCTGTATGTCCAGATTGCAAATTAACTCTGCTGTTGATTGAGAGGCTCCACAGTGGCCTCTGGCCAGGCCTGGCTCTGCTTCCAACTCACTAACTCAGGCACCATGGCATGCAGGTGCTGAGAATGGAAGCATTTGCAACTCACGGGCACAAATTGAGCCTTTGCAGGGCTACTCCTTGTGTCTCAGCAACACACTTTGCAGAGCACAGTGCAGCTTGTGGTTGTTGCAGAGCAGTCAGGGCTCTGTAACACTCCTTAGCTCCAGCTCAGCACATATTCTTTCAGGTGCAAAGCAGCCACTTCCCCTTCTGCCTAGTGTCCTCCACAGCATTCTGGCTTCAGAGACTCCTTACTCGATTCAGAGCTGCATCTGGCAGGTTTTTAGCATTAGTTCAAGACTGGTATTTCCCTAACATAGCTTGGCTGGATGCAAAACTCTTCCTAAGCCTCTTCTCCACCTTGCCCTGTGCTTTTGTTATGCAGTATTTTCCATTCTTCATATGACAGAAAGTCAACCAGAACTTAGGGATGTGGGGGTTTGGACATTTTTCTTGATAATGTTTTTTTAAAGCAGAAGAATTTCTTTACTGTATTTTCATGTGTTTCTCTTCTCCACAAGACATCTATGAGAGAGAAGGAAACAGCTGCTGCTGTTCAAGATATAGAACTACAACGGATGGAACTTGAATCACAAAAACAGCTTTTTGAACAGGTAATTATTGGAGAACTATACTAAATATAAATATTTAATGGTTCTTCCTTTGAAGTTCTTGGATTTGATTGTGTTCATTCAGCCAGACCTTTTGAGGAGAAAGGGGGCCTGTTTTTCTTCTCTTTTTTCTCCTCAATAATTTTTTTTAGAATAAATCCTCTATTGATAAAAGCATTAACAGAACTCACTGTTATCTTGGGGAGTTTTGGATGAAAATACTCATACCTTCCCCATTTGATTCTTCTCCTGTGCTGAGGTATCATTTGGTTGCTGCAGGGTTTAGCTGTGGGCTCAGCTGCTTGAGGGAAGTGAGGAACGTGTAAATAAGAAATAAGTGTATAACAATGTGTTCCTCATCCAGAAACTCCCACCTTTTCATCTGTGATATTGAGACATATCTGCATTTTCTGGAGAGGACAGTATAGCAGATTGATGTAGGTGATGAAAAATTGTCTAGTTGCCGAAAACGTCATTAAGCAAAAAGGAGTGGATGGTTCATCGGGAATGTGCAGTTCCTTTCTAAAATTACTAATTTATTCAGAAATATGGCTATTCAGTAATAAATGGCTTTAATCAGTAATTCTGTTTAAAGTTAAATTTTAGTTAATTATTATAAATAATTACTATAAATTACTGAAAAGCAAGAATGCCAGTGGAAGGCTTTAGAAATGTTTATTTAGATTAAAAATACTAAGTTAAGTGTTTAGAAATCAAAGCTACATGTACCCATCTTGAGTATGTGTAGATCCAGTGCATTAAAGGAAAAGTAGACATCCAGCTCTCTGACCCTCATTTTGAAACTTGTCAGCTTATATTTGAGTTTTTTAAAGCTTTGGTCATAAGCTTTTTATAATCCCTACTGAGCATGACTGGGCTAAATTTCTATTAGCATTTATTTATTCAATACCCAGCCAACTGTACTTTGGGTACGTAAAACAAAGCAGGCTCAGTTCATTTGTATTCCAGTACGTGTAAAGTCAGCTCTCTAAGGGAACTAATTCTACAGTGATCATCCTCTCTAGGCTAGAAGGGCAGCAATTATTTAACTAGCTGAGGATCTCTGTTTGCCCACAAGAGTCTGTGCAGACAGGCTTTCCCTGCACTGTTTCGCTGCCGTCAGCAAGGGTCCTACTCCAGCTTCAAAGGCCGTGTATGTTGACTTTGCCTCAGTTGCCCAGTAGATTCCTACAGGCCTGGGAAGGGGTTATGACTTTTCCAGAAAATTGTGTAGATGTCCCCTGGTGAATGTGAAGAATAGATGGTGAGCTAAAATGCTGTTTCTAGATCTGCTGCTGGGTTGTACTACTTTGGCAAATCATCTCTGCATTCAGGCTGCAGATGAGTTTATGACAAATCCCAGTGCCATGAAACACAGTTCATATTTGTGAAACATTTTAGGGGTTTTGACTAAAATTTGCCATAAATTGCAGAATATTTTCACGATGAATCTAGTTAATTTAGGTTGGAATTCTGCTTTTATTCTCCAGAGTCATCTGGATAATGGAATTACATCCCTTGTCATGACTCAGGCCACTGTTATGACTCATGCTTCATCTAATTCCAAGCGGATAAAACAGCAGGGTCTTTCTTGGACAGTTATGATATGTAGTGGGATGAGATGTGTGGATATATTCAAATACGAGTTTAATGAAAATTTAATAAATGTTAAAGAGATGGAATTACCAATGTGAGCTAGTAGCTTAGCAACAATAATTTTTGTTTGTGTGCTTGGCAGCATCTAATCAAAGACCAAGAGGCAGTTACAAAGGAAATGAAAGAAGAGGTGGATGCCCATAGAAGAAAGGTGGATCTGGAAGATCGACATATTCAGAGATTGATAGAAATAGATAGACAAGAAATACAGAAAGCTCATACAGTAAGATGATTGGATCTTAACATGTGTTCTGGGGAGTCAATATGCTTAATTTATACAAGTAGTACTGGTTAATAGTATTTTGACTGCAGTTAACTAGTTCAAGTTAATATGGGAATATTTACTAAATAAATCTAATTTCTAGATATGTATATTAATAGATTAATATTCTATGTTTAAAGTTTTGAGGTTTTCAAAAATCTGACTGAAGTGTCCCAACAGCTATATAATATTGAAATTCTCTGGACCTGCCAGAAATATTAACTGGGTTTTTTTTGGGTTTTTTTACTTCTCAAAACTTAGAAGGTGTGTAAGACTCAGAAGTGCTTTTCAAAACAGGTCATCCTCCTGTTAAGGAATATGTTTTGTTTGTAACCATAACGAAACAAAAGACAGCCTCAAAGGAGATTTCAGTTGGTAATACTTGGCAGGAAGTTCAGCTGTAGAAGCTGTCTTCTACATCACAGTAATGAATGTGTGTAGCTTGACATTAGGAATTGCTCAGATTTTCAAGCTCAGAACTTGTAACTGCACAGTTGGAAAAATAGTTGCAGCTATCCCACTGCCCATATGCTTGGCATCTGCATTTGTATATTGTTTAGAAATAAACATATGGATCTGAATTTTTGTAAACAGCATTTGATTTTTGGAAGCAGATGGATGTGGGTGAAAGTATTGGCATTCAGGTATCACTCTTATGTCAGCTGCGTCTGTTAGTGAGTGGCTCTAGCAGGGACATCTGACAGGGATACTGGAGAACACCTCAGTTTGTCTTGCCTGGTCTGTAGGTAAGACTGTGCAGTTGGAATAGACTGAATTTCTGGTAAGAAAGGTGTTTTATTAGGTGGCTGAAGAAAATGCAGCCAAAGCTGAGCAGAAGCACATTGACACTGACTGGAGGCTGCAAGCACAGCGGAGACTCAGGCGTGATGACCAGGACCGGGAGAAGTGCTACAGAGAGATTGTCAAGCTCCTGCATGACAACAGGGTGAAAGAAGCTGAACTGCTGAAGGCCATGAGGGAGACAGAAGAAAAACAGGTATTTGCAAAATTTCTTTTTCTAAGTGGGCCCAGAAAAAATGTAACCATCTTCTGCCTGTAACAGGGAGAGCAGAAAGCTGAAATGTATTAGAGAAATATTTTGTTAGAACTCTCCTTTTCTGTTTCGACTGGAAATTTCTGGAAGCACAAGAGTGAATTGGTAAGGGTGTTTTAACCTTAGGAAAGCAAATTCCTATTTCTGTAAGTTCCTCTCATTTTTATTCTCTGACCCAAGACTTTTACCTTTCTCCGGGTGTTTGAATGAGACATTTTTCAAAACAAAACCTTCACACAGCTGACTGATATATTTTGATTTTAGGGTGTAGTGTAATCTGTAATAATCCAGGTGGTTTTATTTGGTGCTTTTTCCTTGCAACGCATCTGTTGAAGACATTTAATATCTCTGTTGCACAGTGGGAAGACGTTGTACACAAAAACGCTCAACTGGAGGAAGAGCAGAAGGTGGCTGCTGCTGCAGATGGGCACAGGAAGCAGTTCTTAGATGACAAAATGAATGATGCATTAGAACTGGCTGAGAAGCTGCAAAGGGAAGATGGCTGTTTTGGTGAGCATGTAGATAATACAGTTGCATGTGGATGTTGACATGAAGCATTCAATGACTGAACACAAATGAACTGTCCAATATTGGGGATAAACTTAAGCATAACTCCTTTACATAAATCCTTTTTCTTCAATATTCTTTCAAGAAACCGATATAATAGGCCAGACTTGGAAAGAAATCTCAATTTGATATCTATCAGATGCAGCAATATAAATGTCATTTTATATAGGAGCACAGGTTTAGCTCATCTTAAGACAATTGTAAAATTGCGTCCATTAGAAATTTCTTGTCAAATAATGTTGTCTTGTGATGATACACAGTATTATACCAAGATGTGGCTTTTCCAAGTGTTCACTCAAAAAAAACCTGCAACAAACCCCAACACATTTATGTGCTTCCAGAATTGGCTATTACATCCTTCTCACGTGCTGCATTTATGTGTTTGGCAGGTATTCCTCCTATCCCCCCACCATGTTTCCAAGGCTCACATAAAATTAGTGATTAATATTAGGGTTAGGTGATTAGTATTGCTTTGGGCAAACTTTTTCAGCCTTTGTCCTTATTTACCTAATGTCTTAGTATGGAGTAATTTGCAACTGTGCATAATTAAAATGGGTGGCTCCTAAAACTGCAAACATGAGCAGCCATATTCCATATGATCTTAGTGGCCTATTTGTCAGAAGATTAATTATATAGGAAGAAATAGCACATGTAATTTCTTAAAGAGCTGTAATTTCTTAGAGGGAATTTTAAGAAATTAATGAAATTACAGAGCTGTAATTCCTTAAAATGAAATGCAGTGATGCATAGCTTTGACCCAAACAGTAGAAACACTGACCTCTAATTCTAAGCAAATTGTACTTGCCATTAGCTGGAGTGGGTGATTGTTCTAGCTTTGTTCCTGGAGAAAAACTGCTTTACCTCCAGCTAGAAAAATTCACTAAAACTTCAATATTTTTAATTTACAAAGAACCCTTCTTTCCATTTCCCACAGAGAGACTGCACAATTTAAAGGCCACATGTACAGAGAGAGGGGTAGAAGTCCAGCAGGTGCCAAGGTCTGGAAATATCTGTCTCAATGATTTGTCTACATTAGCATCATCACCACACAGTAAGTTGCTAAGACTCTCACAATTAGGTTCAGAGCATTGCTGGAACACCTGGCTATGTGATTGAGTCATTAGTTGTGTAGGTGCTTAGTAGATGGTAAACCAGTTTATTGTTGTGTTCTCTTTCACACCTGCAGAAAATGTCTTTGCTACCAGGGGTGACACAGGTAGGAAGTGCCTGTAGTGCATCACGTTATGAGAGTTGTCCTAGTAAACCTCAGCCTAGTTTAGTCACATTCTGACCTGATCATCTTGCCCATGCTTTTGCTGTCTTCATAGCTGTGTATGATTTGAGAGGATGTAGAACTGTCTTTCATCAAATCTGACTGGGAGTTATAGTCAAGAATTAGTCTAATTTCCTCTGGTCTGTCCTAGCTACTCTGGCAGTGTAGTAGAACAGTTTAAGTTCCAATTCACCTTAGGTACAAAAGTCTGCAGGCACCTCTGGACCTGCTGTAGCCCCTGTTAGCATCTGACCTGGTAGCCAGCAGAGGCACAGCTTTCAAAGAACTTGCTCTTCCCAGTCTGAGGGTTGCCTCACATCCAATGGTACTGAAAACCAGCATTTCTCTGCCAGAGATGTTTGTTTTCCAACAGGTATTTGTAGTGTTTATGGAAAACCACCAGTTGCAATGTTAAGTTTCTTGCACTTCAGTGTCTTTAGACAGAAGACGAGCAGAACTGACACGCCAGGAGCTGGAGCTGATGGCAGAAGTCCGGCGGCTCAGACAAAGGCTCACCTCACAGGCCCAAACCAGGCACCTTTCAAGTCGTTTCCCAGCTACAACGTGGTCACCTTGAGATGATTTGCTCTGGACGTTAGCTGTACTTTCAAATTATTAATCACTGAAAAGCTAAATATGTATAGTGTGATTCAGGATGGATCATAGACTGTTTACTAAAGACTTTTGGAGATATTTTTATATAATAATAAAATGCTAGCTGGAAAATGTCTGTTGTTTGTAACCTTCTTGTTATTTTTTACTTCTAAAATAAACTCACTTTTTACCATTACGTTACTGAGTGTGCAGTATTTGTATACTTCATTTTTTCTGGTGGCTGCCCTGACTTGAAGAAACAAACCACTGTCAAAATGATTCTACAAGTTGCAGCAAGGGAAATTTGCAAGTAGAGAAAAAAATCATTTCCAGTGAGAGCCAAACACTGAAACCAAAGCCCAGAGAAGATGTGGAGCACCTGCTGCTGGAGATGCATGTAGTTGTTACATGTATTAGCAGGTTCATTTCATGAGAAAGAAGGAGAAAGAGGATCTAAACAAATACTTTGCTCTTCATAGTGCTTGTGGTACTGAAGGCTAATGCTTTTGACCCAAGAGACAAGAACATTATGTGGTGTTACAGTATAAAGAACAGGGAAAAGTAAATCAAAGTGAGTTATCCATAATTGCTACACACAGTGCTGATACAGGGGTAGATTTGGCCCTATGAAAATACGAGGACTGGGATCTTAATTTGTCTGCTTCCCCTGAGGTTTTGCCGATGCTGTTTGGGGCAGCAGTATGGGACTGGGACTGCCCCCGGTGGCCCTGGGGGCTGAGGCACCGGGCAGACCCGGGATAATTCCTCTAACCAGCAGCTTTTTGTCACTGGGGGCTGGGAACAGCCTCTCTCGTTGTTAAATCACATGAAAACCTAAAAGCACAAAGGTACTTGGTTATCCTTGCCTTAGCATCCTCTGCATCTAAAAGCAGAAATAGTCACATTAGCAGCAACCAGGATCCATGGAAGTCTCATGGGAGCCCTCAGCAGAGTGCGGAGAGTCCTTTCCAAAGGGAGAAAAATGCAACAGGCCAGGATCATTTTGGAGGCAGAGGGAGTAGATGAGAAAAATTGTCTTTTTCTGATTATTGTCTTTGAAGTTTACACATTATTATTTCTATATTTAAAGGGAAATAATAAACCCACTGAGGTTTTGGCCTGCACCTTGGGCTATATGTGTATGTGCTTACGGTTTGTAAAAAGGTGAAGCATAAAGGAGTGTTTCTCTCAGGCGGGGCCCGTGTCCTGCCGTGTCCCCACAGCAGCTCCTGGGCCCTGCCCGCAGCCGGGGCGGCCCCTGGGCGCACACCCTGACCCCGGGTGTGCCCACTGCCCACCGCAGGAGCCACTTTCCCGTCCCCGCATCCCTGTACGGGGTCGCAGACAGCCCCGAGGCTGAAAACCGGCTGCCAAAAGGTAGAACAATTGTACAAAGTATTCCCGGGAGACCAGCACCGGCAGAGACAGGCCCTGCACCTGGAACTGCCGCTTCGGAAACCACGCCTTGTAAATCACCGGCTGGCTCAGAGCGCAGTGTCGTGTCGGTTTGTCGCCGCTAAAAACGGAGGGGAGGCGGATAAGAGCAAAAGAGATGCCCGCCTTTGCCCCGTGTGAGGATCGAACTCACGACCTTCAGATTATGAGACTGACGCGCTACCTACTGCGCTAACGAGGCGGCTGGAAAACGTTTCTTCCTGTGGGCTCTCGATCGTGCCGGCGGCCTCGCTCCCCGCCGGGGCCGCGGGCGGACACGGCCCGGCCCGGCCCGGCCCTTCCTCCGCCCACACCGCTTCCACCGGGCCGGATCCTGTGCGGCCGTGCGGGGGCTCGGAGTGATCATGTGGGAACGCAGGGTGGCAGCGGAGCTTTCGTTAGGGTGATAGCGTGAGGCCCCGTAGTACAACCTGTGAGGAGCCCCGCCGTGCCCATGTGGGGAACCAGGGTGACCCTGAGGGACAACGGGGTGACCATGAGAGATCCTGGCCGAGGAGGGGAGGGCCGTCCCTGGGCCCGATCGGCGTTGGCAGGGCACAGTCCTGCATGTCAGGGTAATTAGATGGCATCATTTTCGGCCTAATTGCGCAGAATAGGTCAGGAGATAATTAGTGACTTTCGGCCGCGTCTGGCAGCTGCGGGCGGATGTTGGGGGCGGAGGGAGGGACGGGGTAGTTTTTAAAATCATCCCAGGAGCTCAGGACGGCCCCGCCACCGCCCCTCCTCAGCCCCACCTGCGTGTGTCCTGTCCCCCGTCGCTCCGGCATTAATATCCGAGCCCTTTCATACCCTCCTGTCTTTCGTACATATTTGTCTCATCCTTACGTGTGATTATTTTTTTCCCACCCCACAGGGCACCTTACATAGACGTAGAATCTGTGAAGCTGCCCTGAAAAACTGTCCCTGTGCGTCCCTGAAGATTCCCGTGCTCCCGAGGCCGGGGCGGCGGAGCCCTCTCCCAGCCCACACACGACCTCAGCAGCCCTCCCAAGAGCCCAGGCCGGCACATCCCCTCGATCCCGCACTCCCTCTGGAGCCGCGGCACACGAGTGCACGGACACAGAGCTGCCGGAGCGAGGGCCAACCCACCCGCGTGAGGGAAGTGTGTCACACGTGGCGCTGCACCCAGGCACGCACACAGGTATGGACACCTCGGGCAGCGCGCCCGCCCCACCTCTCCTCGGTCAGACCAGCCGGCCCGGCTGCCCCTGGGCTCTGGCCTGTCACCCCGCTGCAACCCGCGCCTCCATCCACCTAATGACACAGCAGGGAGCTGCCACGGAGACAACGTGACTCCAGAAGCTGCAGCCTGGGAAAATTTAAAAAAAAAA
>WEKY01053549.1:223019-275884 GCA_013390045.1 Picathartes gymnocephalus | reverse complement strand
AAAAAAAAAAGAAACCAACCAAACAGCCCTAAATGTGCACAATCAAGTGATGAGTGTTTGTATTTCTGATGCTTTGAAGCCAGCTCACAACCTTCCCTCCACGTAATATTCAGGATGTTTGGGAAGGGGTATTTTTCTTTTAATAGGATGGCGTAGTCACAAAGCTTTAAAGAAGTAAGTGAGTGAATCCTCTATAGTAATAGCAACATACTCTGGACAGGGCACAGTGACGAAGTGCACATCTATTTTTAAGCCTGCCTGACAGCATGTAGGTGCAGAACAGAGCCCATGACCCTTTTTGCTGTTTCGAAGCCATGGACATGGCTGCTGTCTCTGTTCCAGTTCAACATCAGAGCTGTTTCTACTCCCTAACGAATACTATGAGAAGACAGAGAAGCCTCAAGCTGTTTTGAAGATTGTGCAATGATGCTTGTTAGCCTACCTTCTTTTGCTTGAGTGCTTTCCTCACTCATATTTCACAGGATGCGACAGGACGGGAAATACAATCGAATCCGACGGCCGTGGTAAATTTGACTCGAATCCTTCGTATGCCCTGGGGCTGAGGTGGGTTCCTCTCAGATAAGCAATCTAATCAGCTTTGCAGTTGTGTCCCATCTGGAAACAGATTGTTGCCGGACTACAGCACCACCTGAGAAGCAAGCTTCAGGTTCGTTTTGAAGATAATTGTACAGACAAATTCAGGGAGTGTGAATTTGCCTGTGGTAATAAGATCTCTTTATTTTTATTCACAGTTAATTCATTCAGCCGAGGCGATTTCATGCCAGAATGCAGTCCTCAAACAAGAAGGACGATTGCACTGCCTGTGGCACGCATATGCATGGTGCCTGCCCGGCAGATCGGCTGCTGCGACAAAGAGCCATGAACCACCCCAGACATATGGGCAAGATAAGGAAAAGGCTGGAGGATATCAAGAACCAGTCCCCGAAGTTGACAAAAGTGGATTTCAGCCACAACGAAAGCATAAGATTGGCCACCGACGCCTTCTTGGATGGTGGGACAGACTCTTACCTCGAAACTCTAAGCAAAGAGGGTGAGGTGGATTTCCTCTCCTCGGTGGAAGCTCAGTACATCAAGGATAACGCCAGGGAGTCTTACTATGCACAGGAGTACCCAGCTGCCGACGGGGCAGCCGCGCCAAAGCAGAACGATGCCGGGTCACTCCCTTCAGGGACCTACTTCCCCACCATTTCTGACAGCAGTGAGCCGGCTCTGCTCCACACATGGATTACAGCAGAGAAGCCCTATTTAAAGGAAAAATCCACTGCCACTGTGTATTTCCAAACAGAGAAGAACAGCAACATTAGAGACATCATACGCCGGTACATCCACAAGACCACTCAGGTATGGGGAGAGAATTGGTGTTGCCTCTGCACTCGGGTGTTTCTTGCTATTACAAAACTCAGGGGAACATGGTGTTTAATCCAAGGCAGTCCTATGTGTTGCAGTGTAGCTTTGCTCTAGAAGGTGGCTGTGAAGAGCCTGTTGTTGAATACAGGCAGTGCTTTTTAAAATTTTTTTAACTCACAGCAACTTTTTTTTTTTTTTTTTACATTGGTGGCTTAAAAAAAGCATTCCCTCCTCTCTTCTAACATCCCATTCACCCACTGGATTAAATGTGCTGTAGAAAGGGCAGCTTCTCTCTGTCCCTTATAATGTACCCCAGCAGGATGGTTTGATCTGTTCAGACCATTCCACCATTAATGAGAATTAAGCCTAAGTGAGCTCTCAGCCATTAGGAATTGTTTGAGGGGATTTGTGGGAGATCTGGGTGAAGGGGAGGCCAAAAAAAGGCAGATATGTCTAGTTTGTCAGCAGCCATCCCCGGAGGAAGGAAATTACTCAGAAAATAGACCTTTCATCCCTCATATGTTGCCTATATCAGTTAAAATGCCATGTGGGCTCCATACTAAGACTCTGCAGCATAACTTGGCATGTGGGAAAGGTGCGGACAATGCCCCTGACATCAGGTGATGGAGGCCACAGTGCTGCTAGCCACAAGCCAAAGCCAGGCTGCCCACACTCTGGGAAACCAGAAACTAAGCAGCTGGAGAGGGGAAGAAAGCTGCTGTCATGTGTGTTCTAGCAGTTCTCTTGTTTTCCTGGGAAAAAAAATGATACTTCAGGGCTGTATTTACCATCATCCAGGAGTTTTGCCTTTATATAGATTCAAAAGAGCCAGGATGCAATAGCGCTGCCCAGAACAGACTTCTGAGCCCTCTGGAGCCACAGGAGTACTTCCACTTTGTTATTCCCCTGCATGGGCAGGTGCTGGCCCTGATAACACAGAGTGTAATGGCAGGGGAGAAGGATCCCCGTTGGCAACTGCTCTCTCAAAGCCTACAAGCCCTACCACATCAGGGGAATCACAGATAAGTCATTTTAAGCTGGAGGCATCAGAAAGGTGCAGAAACAGAAGAAATGTCTCTGGAATAATAAAATAGGCATCAGTTAAAACATCAATCCAGACCAGTGTTCTGTCCCAAGAAGAGAAAACTTGTAGGCAAAAAATTGGGAAATCCAATATAAACCCATGGTTCACATGACTTTCTAATCATCTAATTTACATTACGAGAGTGTATAAATTTGTCAACTGCTTTTTGAGTACAGTTTTCCAGTGGCACCAGTTATTAATTAGCATCTGTAAGGGTCCATCCTGGATAGCCTATACTTGATATATGCATTACAAAATTAAATAATAGAAGACTGTGTTAATAGATGATCTCAAACTGCAAAGGATTGGCAAGTGATACTACAATTTTAACACATTTGTGGAATTGGTGCAAATCACAAAATGAAATTTGTGCAAAAGAAATGAGAAGTACTGCAAGTAAGAGAGCAAAGTCAGGTACAGAAATATAAATTTGGAACAGGTGGTGAAAATCAGTACCAGAGAGAATCGTCTGGAGCTGGGCCATTAACAGGAAGTGTGGATGTGAGATATGGGACATAATTGTGGTTACCTAGCCATGGCAGAGCTCTTTCTGAAGCACCAGGCTTTGACAGCAGGAGGAAGGTGGGGGATCCTCACTGCTCCACAAATAGTTTGGCTGCCTGAAGAGGACGCTGGCTGCACAGGATGTGCCTGGTCTCTCTGTGCACAGGATATCCTCATGGTGGCAAGGGGAATAAGCTTGCTGTTAGGTGTGGGCATAGGCTTAGGAGTAAGACTCAGAGCAAGCTGGAAGCAATTAGTAAGACAAATCTACAGAGATGCTGTAAAGTTTGTTTTGATTGAAGGTGATATCCCATGAGCACAGTTATCAAAGGTTCCCTGTCCAGTCAGCAGAGAAACAAGCACCTCCTGAAGATAAGTCAGGTAATACCTGGGCTGAATTGACCCTTTCTGTAGGCAGTAGCAGACATCAGATGAGACCAGCACTTTCTAGTATGGAATTGGCTTTATATCACATTTACAGTTCCCTTGATCCACACTGGCTGCAGGCTGTACACTTAAATAGCTGTCAGGGCTTTTATGCCCAGTCCTGAGACTTTTACACACGGTTCTGCCAGTTGTGCATTGGATGTGTGGTCAAATTGTAACAGTTAGTTTATAAATCAGTGTTTTAAAAAAGACAGATGGAGCTGTTGGAGTCTATCACCTCACCAACAACAGGGTGAGGCTTTCTAAAGCAAGGTCTGTCCAGGTGTAAATCATAAAAGAGAAAGCATCATCCAGGGATTCTTGCTGAATGCATGTGGCTTATGACACCTAGTGAGCTGCCTGGAAAGGGCTGTGGTCTTTTATTTTAGCTACATCTTTATTACTCTCCGATTAGTATTTCAATATATTTGCTAGTGCTGAAATCTCACCTACAAATTCATGGGTCATCTTGGGTTATATGTTGTGTGTTATATTGGCTTTATGTGAGCAATAAAACAGTGAGGCAGTGTGTTTCATCAATTTGGTGATTCAGGCACTTAGGGAGAAAAACAGAAAAAATATCCACATATAACTGAATATTTGTGTTTATTGGAATATTTTTTTAAACAAATAAACTACATCACAGTGTCCTCATAGCAACCTTAAGTTATGTAAATTGACTCTGCTAATGCCTCTGCTCTTTCTGAAGGTGTTAGCTATCGTGATGGATGTGTTCACAGACACTGAGATTCTCTGTGACCTCCTGGAGGCAGCTAACAAGCGCATGGTCTTTGTCTACCTGCTGCTCGACCACGGCAGTATAGATCTTTTCTCAGAGATGTGCGACAAGTTGCAAATTGCTGAGGATCTCTTCAAGGTACTGTGGCTCTGAGAAGCTCTTAGGCTGAGATCTGTCTGCCTAACTGCAGGTACTCTGAGCTAGAAGCATGGTTATGCTAGGGTCAATCCACCTCGTAATTAAAAGGAAGCGAGAGATTTCCTGGGGTAGCGTTAGCGCACCCAATTCCTCTTTGAAGATGCTTACGTTTTCCCATGGATATTATAGGAAGGTAAGGCATTTCCATTAGGTCCCCAGATGAAACTAATCTTGGCCCTGAAGTCTTAAAACAGGGCTTAAATTTCCTAGTAGAGTTACCTAACGTAGGCATTAGAGCTGCTTTTGTTGAATAGCTCTGCAGCAGCTGTGGTCTGGCAGCCACAGGGAGGTGCACAAAACTCTTTTGTATGGCCATTGCTTGTTTGCACTGGGTGGTTTCTCATAAAATGTGTTAAAGGTCTTTTAAAGACAACACCTCAAATTTAGGTAGCTGTTAGTTTAATCTGCCTTCATCTCTGTCAGAGGGAACTGGCTTTAAAAAAAACCCTCCCTAGGGATTATTTCAGTTGGTGCTTGAGATGCTGTAGAGCTCCTATGGCATTTCCCTTGGGACGGGAGATACTGCAGAGGCCACAAGCCTCTGGAATGGCTGGCAGCTGTGGGCACACAGGAGACCGGAGGGCATCTTACATCCACCAGACACCTAGTTTTCAACATTGAATTCCATCTCAAATATATAAAGAAGCTGAAATTAATAATGCATGTTCATAACTGTTTGCATGCCCGTAAACCTTTGCTCTTAAGGAGAAAAAGCCTGTGCTATTTATTGTAATTCTGCTGCTACAGCACATAGGCTTCCACAATGTGAGTCAAATCCTTGGTGCCACTCATTTACCAATGCCTTGATTCTGCCAAGTGTGTGTATGGACAGCAGAGTCAGGGCCTGAAAGGCACTTGCTCAGGTTCAAGGACAGTGCAGAGCATCCCATGGGCCAATCTGACCCTCATCTCCCCTCACACGAGTACCTATGTCTGATCCCGAAGGACAGCATTTGTCTGGGCTGCTCCAGAAGAGCAGCACGTGTGTCCTTGCAGGCCCAGGTGGGTTGGAGGAGCAGAGGTTTTGCCTTGCTGTGTCATTCTACAGCCATTGTAAATCAAGGGAGTACAGCCACAGCAGATTGTGCCTGGGGTGTCAGAGGAGGCAACAGGCTGCTCCCAGCTATGGACACATCCGTGCTCCTTTTGGCTGGGGTAGGGTCAGTTACTGTCACACGGCACAGCTCCACCCACATGAGCTTCCATGCAGGTTTATATCCCCAGTGAAACAAGTAACAAGTGGCAAGTGAGAGACCTTGACTAGGTTTCCTCTGGACACAAACCTTCAAATATCACATCAGAGAGTCCATGAAGAAATTTGACTTTGGGGCAGTGAAGAGCTAAAGGCAGTGGGGGAAAAGGGCCCTCCATGACTGATTTTTAATTAAAAAGACTTGTAATTCACTCAACTTTATTTTTATTTACAGAATATTTCAGTCCGCAGTGTTACTGGAGAGGTTTACTGTGCCAAGTCAGGCAGGAAGTTTTCAGGACAAATTCGAGAAAAATTTCTTATCTCTGACTGGAGATATGTGCTTTCTGGATCCTACAGGTGAGATAAGCCATTGCAGTTCATGTCTAGGTACTCCTTTGTGATTTTTAATACTTCTTCCCAAAAAAGTGACATGGAAATTTTTGTACAGGTAAGAAGCTTTTGTTTAACATAAAACACCTCATGTTTTCAAATATGTGCCATTTTTCAAAAATCTACTTAACTTACTTTAAAGTTGCTATTAGTTCTTTATGGAGCATGGGTTTTAATTTAAATGTTCAGAAACTAATGTAAATAACTTTGCCAGTGCAGCCCTGGGGCAAAACTAGAAATGTGTACAGCTTCATATTATGTTTTCCTCATTGTTTGGGTTCTCAAGTGTTGTGATCATAAGACGTGATACATTTCTGTCTCTCTCGGGATCCCTTAATGTAGCATATGTCACTCAGCTTATCTGAGGATTTGTTCTTCATATGACAAATTCAGTGATTAAGGGTAAAAGAGAAATACTTCAGAGGCTTACTGTTTTTCCCTGTGTTTCATTAATAGGTAGGCAGTATATATCTACATAACTGCTGTACCTTCATTTTTCCCTTTTTAAAAAAAATTTCTGTGTTTGTTTTATTTGTGCTGCTATAATTATTTCAGGTAGTGGATATAGCATCTCAACAACTGGATTCTTAAAATTAAGATCCTAGATCCTCTGGTCAGGGAATTTCAGGAGACTCTGAGCTTGCATCAGATAAATGAAGTTTCTAAGCATCATGGCTACATAGATAAGTTTCACAAATGACCATGTATATCCTAGAAATTCAGGTACAAAAATACAGGAGGTGATTATTTAATTTAAAGGATGCGATTGTCTTTCTTAATCCCAATTTACGATTTGGAAGCTTAAATGCCTCTGGTCTGCTAAAACTGTGACCCCAGGAAGGTTACAGAACTATGGTAATGAAGGAAAAAGTGAATTTGTGGGGATGGGCTGCAGGACTCAGGGGTACACAAACACAGGCACCCACTTTTCATTCTATGTCCAAATGAACCATCAGACAAAAATGAGTGGATACTCAGGGCTGGGGTTTTTTATTGACTGTTCTTTTGTTTTCTTGTTACTTTGGGTGTTTTTTAATCCCTCACCAAAGATGTGTTGAAATCCAACAGCAGACTGTAGAGAGTAAAAGTGAAGGATGTGTGGGAGAAAGAAAGAACAAGTTCCATTTTCTTTGACCAAGAAGCTTCTTTTTGGCTTCTCTTTCCATACCAAAAACTAAAAACACCTGAGGTCCTGTGCAGTCACTTCTGTCTTTCTCTACTGCTGTTGAATATCTTTTAATCTCAAGATATCTTGTCAAACTATGTAATTCTGTATCCAGCAAGCAAACAGAGAGGGTGGTGAGGAACAAATGTATTTAAAACTATAAAAACTATTTAACTTCAGCATGCTCAGCACCAGTTTGCCATTCACATGGATTATAGCTGGCTACCAGTATGTGGCATTTCTTGCTAGCTCTCAGTGAATCTGAAAGATTTTTTGTTATGCCTAAATGTTATCCACCAACCTCTTCAGGTATAAACAAGAATGATGTTGAGTGAAGCAAACTCAAATTCTTTTGCAATGCATTTGTTGGAAATCACAGTGCAGTAGATCTTAAAACAGATACAAAGATTTTAAAATACAATACCAAATTTCACCTAAGTGCTGAGCTCTTCATGATATTGTAATAGTGGTGGGGAGACAGGCTGAGGAAATAAAATAGCCCTTCAGGACATACTGCTCCAAAAGGGACCTGGCTCACCATTTCATGGAGTTTTTAAGGACAGAATATATTTGCCTAATGGATAATGAAGACTGAAGTGGGCAAGAATTAGAGGCAAAGAAACCAGCCCCGGGTCTGTGACATCTCCAACTCTGGAGTGCTTTTTAAAAGAACATTAAAAAACCGCTGCTTGGGTCAGCGTGGATAAATGTGGTCCTGCTTCGTGGGGCAGATTGGAGCTGAGAAGCTTCTGGAGGCTGTTCACACACGTTAGCATGAGTGCTTTAAGTTGCAGTTTTACTCTCAGTTTTTATTGCCAGTGTCCAAGGTGAGGGGTTAAGATGCAGTATTTCTTTTTGCTGTCTCTGTGTCATTCTACTTCATCCTATGATAAGTGTTATTCCATTTTTTAAAATAAATTTGAAATTAGATAGTGCATTAACTCAGCATTCCTAAAGAAGGCAAAATGAAAACAGCAGAAAGCACAGACCCTGAGCCCCAGGGGCAGCTGAGTATCTCCCTAGCTGCCACTCTGAAAGCCTCTGGCCTCTTCAGAGTCAGCATCCAACAACTAACATGGACATGCTTTGCCAAGAGCATCAGTTCAGGTGATGATAACACAGGTTAGGCAACACTAACATGTAGGGTAACCGGAACCTGAGCCCAGCTGAAAACCCCAGTCCGTCCTTCCTTCCGTTTCAGATTCCATGCGTGTTGTGCTGCACGTCGCTGCAGCACTGCAAACACAGGGATGAGAACATCCCTACTGAACTGCAGCTCCAGCAATGCAGAGGGGACACTCATTATGAAACAAGTCCAATGCTGAACAGGAGAGGTGGGATTTGGTTGAGACAATCACAAATAAGAGGGTCTGTAACAGGACATAGGACAAAGCCCTGGAAAGATGGCTGAGAAGTATCTATCAATGACTGAATTTGTGATACAGTGTTGGCCCCAAGCCAGGCATTACTTTGTGCTTTCTCTTGTTTTGATGGGCCTCACCCAAAAAAGCCTGGGAGAAAAACAATCCCTCTGGGCAGGTGGTGACAATAAGAGACTTCTCTGACTGTCCCAAAAGAGCACTCAGAATTGTATACTAAGGAGCAAAACAGGGCCTAAAACCCTAAACAATGCATTTTCTCTTAGAATTAAGACAATGAAAACCTGTTAAGACTTTTATGCCAAGTTCTGTTTTGTTCTCCAGCAAAGTGCACATAATGTAAATTGCTGTGACTCACTACACGATGAGTCCACAAGCGTTTGTCTAAAATCACAAAGATCTTACCTTGTAACTTTGAGCTGACCCATTTGCCATCAGTTCTTGGAGAGTCTCTGGGCTATACATTTGATCTAACTTCCTCTGTTTACAAGGGTTACTGGTAAAATCAATGATCCACAAACTATCTGTCCATCAGGTACTCCAGGAAGATATATGTGGGAGTAAATTATCAAAATTGGGCAGAACAGGTTTTTTCCTCTGATTTTGTTAGGCTTATAAAAGCCATTTACAAGTGTAATTGATTTTTATTTCTGTCTAAATTTTCTTTTATAAACTAGGTGCATCTCTAGCACATAAAGGATAACCATGATACTTTAGACCTCAGCCCTTTCATGAGTTTGTAACCTTCAGTGTAGATATAGAAAAATTGTGTGCAATTTTTGTATTTATTCCTGACCTATTGTCTCTTTAACAGTTGGATGAAGGACATGCAAAGGTTTAGAGAATACTGCTTAGTGAATAAAGGCAATGTTGAGCTGGCACAGCAGATGTTACACACCCAGCAGGGATCTTTACCTTGGCTCTCAAGGTTTTGTCCACATTTAGAATGATTTGAACATAGTGAATGAGAAGTACCTGTATTCTGGTAACTTACTGTGTGTTTTCATGTCCAGTCATAAAATGTACAGTGTAAATTGTATGGGTGCCCAGTGGCATTGAACTACTGATTTCTTCACTCCTCCCCTTGCTTCTGAAGCAACAGTATAAAACCACTGTATACCTCAAACCCAACCCTCTTTAGAAATGTTCTGGACAAGCAGATGTAAATTGTCTGTCTTACTGCCTCAGTATCAGCTCAGGCTGTCAGTCCCCCTGAGCTTCACAGGAGTTTTATCAAAACATGACAAGATTTTAAGTGCACACACCTGCAGCCAAATGTGGCTCTCAGCAGCCCTTGTGCAAATCCAGCGTAGCTAATAAAGTCACGCAGGAATAACCATGGCAGAGTTTTGCCAACACAGAATAACCTCAGGTTCAAATCCACCATTGCTCTGTATCCTCTGCTGCACAGCTCAAGCCCTGGTCAGCTCAGGGAGTAATTACATTTCATTCTCTTAACTAGGCTCGTTTTATTGGTGCTGCTGCTGCTCAGACACGGCAGCCTGCACAATCCAACACAATCAAGCTGGCTTGTGGTTTTGTAGAAGCACAAATTTATGTTTGCTGAGTGGATTAGGGAAGCACATAAAAGAAAAATAATTTAAAAGTTGTGGGTTAACCTAAGGTGTGTCTCTGAACTACCAGAATTAAAACTATTGTGGTGTTTCTCCCTTACTTTATAGCAAAGTATTACATTTATTTTTGGAAATACTGTAGGAAACATTTATAATTTCATTTTCTCTGTAATGAAGAAAACAAGCATTTGTCAGGTGTGGCGGCTTCTTTTGTGGTGTGGGATGTGACAGGATGGTTGGGGTTTTATGTGTTTCTCTTGACAAACGCAGAAAGGTTATGGAAAAATGAAAACAAAGGATGGTTCTTTTTTTCGTAGTCTTTTTGATGTCACTTGGAGTGGCTAAGAGTTACCAAGTGGCATGGCATGCTGCAGGGTAACATGGTACAATTTACATGTGTGCAGATAAGACATGGCAAGACCTGAATTTAAGCCTTGTGCATGGAAGAGAAGTCCCCAAAAGAGGCGTCTGAACTCCTTTCCATGGAACAGACACCCATACCTTGGGTATTGTATCTTACATTTATCCCTGCAGTGGATCTGGATCACCACTCCCTTCAGGAGGTTGCATAACTTTACAAGGTTTGTTGAAGGTTTTAGAGGCAGCTGCAATAACAAAGATTGATCCAAGTCAAAGAGCACTGATGTGAACTGACCTGAAATTCAACTGCGACACCATCTTCATCCCAAGAAGCTTCAGCAGTAAAACACATTTGCCTTTCACATGACCCCTGCGGGGGATCTGTAGTTCCTGACGGTCGGCGTTAACTCTAACCCTTACCTTGCCTCTCCTTGCAGCTTCACGTGGCTGTGTGGCCAGGTTCACCGCAACCTCCTCTCCAAGTTCACGGGCCAGGTTGTGGAGCTGTTTGACGAGGAGTTCCGGCACCTGTACGCGCTGTCCAAGCCCGTGCGGGGCCCCAAGACCCCCCCGCGCAGCCTGCCCTTCCTGTTCAGCCGCAGCTGGGCCCCCCCGCTCAGCCTCCCCTACAGCGACGAGGGAAGCGCCAACACCCTCTCCGACCCCTTCAGCAGCCTCTCAGCTGGCAGCACCCACCAGAGCAAGCAGACCCCAAGGGCTCTCATATTCAACAGCAACTTCAACCCCCAGTCTCCTCTCCACCGAGTCAATTCCTTCCACAGCTATGTCTCGTTCACTCCCCCGCCCCCACAGAAGGCCATCCAGCCTAACTACTATCAGCCACACTACATGGCCGAAAACTCCACAGTTCCCTATAACAACATGAACATTTACAGACCTATAAGGCTCAGGCAAGAGGAACCGAACAGGACAGGGTTAAGCTCATCATGGAGATGCCTCCACAAAGCTAACCTGTTTGCATAATAACCACCTTGTTTGGAAATGCAAGTAAATGTAGTGAGGACCTGTTTAGCAATCGCTTGTGTACTGATGAATATAGAAATTCTGTATAATACAAATGAGGATGATTTCAAGCCTCTTGTTTTGTTGCTTATGGATGCTTCGTATCCCAGATTAAAAAGCCAAGGTTGCTAATGTGTGAACCTCAGGTGCATCAGGATCCCAGGAAGAACACATCTGAATAATGCTGCTCACAGTGCAACACTGCTGCTGCCTATCACCTGCCCCTGGCGGCATATTTGTGTACCAGAAGGACAGGCAACTGAAAGGGGTTAAGACAGTTTATTATGCATTTTAGGTACTTGAATAAGGAGACTGAAGGCTGCTGTTTCCGTGGCAAACAGAGACGATGCTGGCAGCAATAGGCTACGTTTGTGCTGTCATCAAACCTTAATCTTGATTTTGGGCTGGCAGGGAAGCACAGGTCCTGCCACAGCACTGTCTCAGAGCTCTCTCTGCTTGACTTGCACAGCAAGGACGGCTGTTCCCAAGGATTCTTAGGAAGGGGCCTGGTACCCATGGCATGGACTGAGACTGACAGTTCTGGTTATGGAAGACACCTTACATTCACCCTACGTTCCCTTCCACTCCTCAGGAACACGGGTGTGTCCCAGGACACTTGGTTACAAACTTCCAATCCTACCAGCTCAGGGCAACTTTCCTTACACAGAGCAGCTGTGAAGGTTCAGACTGGAAAATGAAGCTGAGTTAAAGAAGCAAAGTCCTACTAGTAACACACCAGGACTGAGTTCCAATTCATTTAATTGCACATGGATCTTTGAAATCCTTTCTGTGGTCATCTGACTGAACATGAAGTTAGAGATATTGCCAAGTTCTTCATGGCCTCTAATTTTTAAAGATGAACTGGGTGTCTGTAGTGCCCATGGACTAGAGTTACAAAGGAAGTTACAGAGGTTCAGCAGCTTGAACCAAACCAGAAAAACTTTTTGCTAAATAATCCATGAAAACTAAGGAAGCTTCTCTAAGCAAAAGTAAGAAAATTCATGAAACAAAGGATTTCCATCCAAAGTTACCAAGATGCCTAACAGCTGTTGATTTATCAGTAGATTTTTTTTTCCACACCTGCTTTGTATCACCTTTCATATGCCTCCAACAGAAAACAGAACCCTAAACACACTTGCATTTCTGGCCTGTTTTCCATGACTTCTCACCCGCTCAGAAAGGAATACAGTTTAATTATATAGACTGTGGATGATGAAAACTGTATGCAGGTGAAGAAGGTTTCTCATCCTTGGAAGAACAATCATTTTGGAAGCATACCTGAAAAGTTTAAAGAGCATTATGAAAGGTACAGGATGGACACATCCTGCTCTATGGGTGTTTTAACCAGTACTACCAAATTTTGGAGTCCATAATAATAATCAACTATTACATACAATTGTAAATTCTGTACATAGCAATGTTTTTGGATTCCTTGGGGAGAAGGGAAATTTGATTTTCATTCCTATGATAAATCTACTTAATTATCTGAATATAGCAACCATTCAAATAAAAGAGAAGACATTTTTTTGTCATGTTTTCTTGCCCTGTACACCTTACTCTTTTCTCTTTCAAAAGCTGAATGAGTCCCATGCAGTCAAAGCACAGATGAAGAAGAAACATATTTTGTTTTTTCTGAAGTCAACAGGAACAGAATTAACGCTTCCTAACAGACTAATTAAGATTTTCCTTCTAAATGTGCTTCAGTTCACTGATCCTGTTGTGGCCCAGCTGGGGTGGTACAGAGTAGGATGTGGGGAGAAGTTTGTAGACCTTCATTTCCTCAGGCCATGACCTATGAAGTCCATGAAGGAGCTCTTTTCACCTCTGTGGGGCAAGACAGTTTGCCTACAAGTTTTGGAGAATACAACTAATGAAAAGTACGTAAGGGTCAAGCTAATAATCCAGAAGGACCACTGTGAGTTGAGTTAATTTCAGCTGGATCAACAGTGTTGGTTCAGACAACATCTGAACTTGAACATCAAGTGAATGAAATTTCAATTTTGATGAACAGTCAGTTTACAATTTCAGCAATGAATTATGCTAAAAATCCCAACAGGCCTCCACAATTTAGTGATAAAAGGCAACATTTATAGGCAGCTGCAGAAACTGTCACAAAGGCCATGGCAAATGCTGACCTGCCCCATCCATCTGCAGCAAGGGAAGGGCTCAGATAAACTCAGCTACCACACCACGCACCCTCCTCAAGTCTGTGGATGACAGCAAGCTGAGTGCTGCAGGTGAGTCACTTGAGGGAAGGGATGTGGTCCAGAGGGAACTGGACAGGCTGGAGGCCCACGTGAACCCCTTGAAGTTCAACAAGGCCAAGTGCAAGATCCTGCACCTGTACCTGTGCAGAGCAGGGTATGAACGGATTGAGCGCAGCCCAGAGGAGAGCCTGGGAATACTGGTGGATGGTTGATTGGACATGAGCTGTCACTGTGCATGCGTAGCCCAGAAGGCCAAACGTGCCCTGAGCTGCATCCAAAGCCCCTGGGCAGCAGGGTGAGGGAGGAGATTCTGCCCCTCTGCTCTGGTGAGATCCCACTTGCACAGCTGCTCCCAGCTCTGGGCACACACCCTCTAACAGCCACTAATTACCCTCCAGAGTGACTCAGCATCTCATTTGAGCTTTGCTGAGGCCTGTTGGATTCCCCTGCTGCCCTCCTATTTTGTCCTATTTTGAAGGAAGATGATCTAGCTGGGGCTAAAAAGATTAAATAAATGTAGCCTATACCAACCTCCAGATTATCTACAGAAGTGAATTTCTAATTAAAAGTGATTTTTGGGGGATGTTTAGACTTTTTTAGAATTGGAGGACCTGTGGAGGGCAGCAGGGGCCTCCAACGGGTCCCAGCAAAGCTCAGGTGAGGGCTCAGAGCACTGTGGAGGGCAATTAAGTCCCCATGTGGGCCCCTGCAGAGTCCAAGACAAGCCCCAGCTTTCTGGAGGGCAACTCTGCCATGTCAGAGCACCACTGGTGGTGGCAGTGATGGAGACATTCCTGTCAGGGCTGGTTCTGTGCATGTCCTCACCATGGGGAGCAGAGAGCAGGCAAGTGCCACTACCCAAGGGACTGTCGTACAGCAGGAAAGGATGTTTGCAGGGCACAGTGAACTCATGGCTGCCCCAGCGTTCACACCCTGGAACTAAGCTGGATGAATAGGCTGGGCTTGGCCAGGGTTTTCCAGTGTCCCCATGTCCCTTCCCCAGCCCAAACTAACCCTGCAGGTCTTTCAGTTGGTGTCCTGTGAGCAAGTGCTGCCCATTAAGGTGGTTTGGAATGTGCATCCTGATGCCCGGACATACAATTCCCATCAGACCCCACCGGCAATTGCTGGTCGCACTGGAGGCACCCAGAGGAGCCTGTGCTCGAGGACATTCCCTGTGCTTGCTGCCTGTGCACCTGGGAGCATTTCACTGATTGTTTCTTTCACAGGCTGCTTCCAGTCACCTGGGACTTCACCTAACTTCCATGACTTCAAATATCATGGAGAATGGCTTGGCAACTACACCAGCCAGTTCCCTCAGGACTCCAGGACACATCTCACCAGGTCCCACAGACTTAGGTATGTTCAGGTTCCTCAGCTGCTCTCGACCCTGATCTTCTCTTACAGCGGGAGAGACTTTGCTTCCCCAGTCCCTGCCTTGAGACCCATCGACTCAAGAAGTGCGGGAGGAGAGATTGCCAGTGAGGCAGAAAATTCATTGAGTACCTCAGCCTTCTTGTCCATTGTTACCAGTTTGCCAGTTCTTTCACAAGCTGCTTNTTTTTTTCAAAAACTTTTTTTTTTTTTTTTTTTTTTTTTTTTTTCTGAGACAGACAGTCCTCTGGTCTTACCCTGTTATTCCTCCCAGAAAACAAAGACCATCCAGATGTTACTCCTTCCTCAAGCATTGCACACATATTCCTCCTCCTTTTCCAGGACCCTCATTAGGCCTACCAGCTGCACCTCCATTCCTGGGGAGGTGATATAGCAACAAATCCGAGAAATTATTTCCAGCTTGTCCTGTCATGGGCAGGAAGGTGATGGGGAATGGTGAGCAGGGATTTGCCATATGAGGCAATTCTGCCTTACACTGTATCACATATGAGGCAGGCAGGTCAACTGACTCTTATCAAAAGAACCTCCCAGGGTCAGTGCTTGGAGGGTCTCCCCTGCAGCATTCCAGCCACTCATCCTGACACAGAATTACAACCAGCTTGATGTGAGTCCTGAAGTACTGTCAATTTTCTTCCAGTTTTCCAGAATTTCTGTCACCAGTGAACCCCATTTTACCTTGCCTGTTGAACCCCCTGATGACTGATGCTGTTCCCTGTAACAGTTGCAGCATGCCGTGGGGGGGGCATGTGCCACTGTCAGCAGCGTCTTCTCTTGCCAGGGTCATGCGGCTGGGCTCTGTCCCTCAGGCGCAGGCAATAAGATCAGCAGAGGCAGAAGGGGCTTTTGGCATGCTTTTCCAGCATGGTTTATTACAGGTTTCTCCTAAAACAGCTACATGCTGAAAGGTCGCAGAGGCCAAGAGACCCCAGGGTTGTGGGGCACAGTGGTTATATGGGGACCGGATGAGCAGGAGTAAGGGGAAGGGTCAGCCCCAGAGCCATTCAGGGGAGAGAAAGGGAGAACTCAGGGCGGAGTTCAGGATGAGCATGGAGGGGAGGGCAATCCACAATAAGGAAAAAAGGTAACAAACTAGGTTTACACATAAAAACACACCGCAACAGTTCCCAGTTTCAGAACCTTCCCAGAGAGTGTGGCTCTTGCAATGACCCAGTACTGGCTGTGTCATATGCCACCACCACGCTCACCAAGTGGGGAGCCCACAGAGTTCCACCTGGGTTCCCAGATTGCTATCAAAATGGGTTTGCTTGCATTTTTCATCTAGCTTGTGTATGTGTACCAGAAAGAAGGCAGGAGAAGTTGACACTACCTAAAACCCCTTTGCTACTGCCAGCAATAAAGGTGGTTCTAAGCTGGGGGTACAAGCAGGACTCCATGTTACAACTCTTGATTCCTCATTTTTACAATGACTGCCTGCTGATGAAAAAAGAGAAAATATAAATTTTTGTTTTCCTTTGTTTTCTTATGCAGCCTTTGCCTTTTCTCTATTAAACTGCCTTTATTGTGAACCACAGGTCTTTTTTCTATCCATCGTATTTTCTCCTTCCCTGTGGTGCTGGGAGAGGAGGGGGTGATAGAGCATCGGGGTGAGCACCTGGCAGCAGGCCAAGGTCAACCCCCCACCCAGTGACAGGATGACAGGTAATGGCTTTAAACTGAAAGAGGGTGGATTTAGACTGGAGAGAAGGAAGAATTTTTTTTATGATTAGTGTGGTGAGGCACTGGAACAGGTTGCCCAGAGAAGTTATGGATGCCCCATCACTGGCAGTGTTCAAGGTCAGGTTGGATGGAGCTTTGAGCAACCTGGTGTAGTGGAAAGTTTCCTGCCAAGCCCCCAGGCAGGAAGGTTGGAACTGGATGACCTTTGAAGTTTCCTTCCAACCCAAACCATTCAATGATTCTGTGATGAAAACTGTGTTAATGTTACTTATTACAGTGCTAAAACGTTCCCTCACCTCAAAGCCAGTAGCATTCAAACACTCAGTAGCAAGACACATAATGGTGGAGACAGCAATCATTTCAGCAACATCAGAACCAGCAGTAGAGGGTCCTTCCCAAAGCACCTGTACCACAAGCAAGTGTTAAAATAACAATATCAAACCTCAGTAACTGTTAGTGGATTCTCACTTGCAATTTGCAATACTGAAATTTGCTATTTAACTCAGAATGGAGTACTGATTCAGGTACTAATACCAACAATAATATCATAAAAGCCAAATCATGAAGAAATGTATTACAGGCAGATGTAAAATTATGCAGAAGTTAGAAGCAACAATGAAGCATTCAATGCAAAATGGAAATGCAACGCCCCTCTTGAGACATCATCAGAAACAGAAAACTGGAGTTAGAAGAGGCACAAAAAAGGGAGAGGCAGGCCAAAAAAGGAGGAACTGAAGTAGATGAGATCAGAGATAGCCAGGCAAAAATGGGACAAAGGAACATTTAATAGCCCCAGTGCAATAAACGCTGGTTATTTGGAACAGTAACTATGTGACACATTCAAAACAGTATTCATCTTGTTTTCTTTGCAGTAGTTAAAACCAACATTTTTGCTTTGTTGTTATGTTTTAGAAAATACTGCCAGTTCTTAAGAGCTACCACCTGTCTTTAACTCCTGGAGGCAGTGGGGAGTTAACCTTTGTGTTCCCAGCTTAAGAGACAATGTCAAGTCAATCTGCACAGACACCAAAAAGTTTCCCAATCACCTTGGCTAGCTGCTGTGTATTTTGGACATTTCAGTCGCAAAATGACAACATTTGGCAAGTATTTAATTTGCTGCTAAAACAGTTCTAGTGCTATTTGTGAAGCCAAATAATTTGGCGAGTTTCCATCAAATGTCTATGCAGACCCGGTCCCACAAAAGCTGTGTTCTGATGTCCTAACAGTTGAGGCAAAACAAATTACAGCCTTTTTATGTGGCTACTCATGACCTTAAGAAGAAAGTGGGAGATGTCCATGTTTCATTTTTTTGCTGACATATTTAGCATTAAGCTTTCCATGTTTGCTGTCTTTGCTGTAAGATTCTCCTGTTGATGCCAACATTGTAATTAATTTACAACACATTGTGGACAGTCTCTTCTGAAGAATTACAATACCTCTTAGTCTTGAAAGCATCCCCAGCCCTTCAAGCTGGCTTCATTGCCACCTGACTACAGTGCTGCACAAATGCACACAAGAGTTTCCACCTAGCAAAGCACATGCATGACTAAACCAAATCTTCTGTGGTACACTGTGACTGCACTAATGCTTACCCAAGGATACTTGCCAAGTCATCGTCTTTTGTAACAAGCTGACCAGGATGTGGTTTAATCGCATTAACTCACCAAATTATCAAAAGTAATTTGACATGGCTGAAGGCAATATTCCATTCTTCTGGAGAAGTTTCAGTCAACTTAGCAGAGGGCTAAACCACACCAAGGGTTCGATCTCTTCATCAGTCACATGGACAAAGGGATCCAGTGCACCCTCAGCAAGTTTGCAGATGACACCAAGCTGAGTGGTGCAGTTGACACACCTAGAGGATGGGATGCCTTCCAGAGGGACCTGGACAAGCTCAAGAATCTCATGAGGTTTAACAAGACCAAGTGCAAGATGCTGCACCTGGGTCAGGGCCCTGCTGAGACTTGGGGGTGCTGCTGGATGAGAGGCTGGACATGATCCAGCAATGGGCACTGGCAGTCCAGAAAGCCAAACCTGTCCTGGGCTGCATCCAAAGCCCCGTGGGTAGCAGGGCAAGTGAGGGGATTCTGCCCCTCTGCTCTGCTCGGTTCTGGTGAGACCCCACCTGCAGCACTGCACGCAGCTCTGGGATCCCCAGCACTGAAGGACATGGCCCTGTTGAAGTGGGTCCAGAGGAGGCCACAAAGATGTTCAGAGGGGTGGAGCACCTCTCCTATGAGGAAAGGCTGAGAGAGGTGTTCTGTAGCCTGGAGAAGGCTCTGGGGAAAGCTCATTGGGGCTTTCCAGTACATAAAGGAGGATACAAGAGAGCTGGAGAGGGACTTCTAACAAGGGCCTGTAGTCACAGGGCAAGGGGGAATGGATTTCAACTTAAAGAGGGCAGATTTAGATTAGATATTAGGAAGAAATTCTTCCTAATATGTGAGAATGGTGAGACACTAGAGCAGGTTGCCCAGAGAGGTCTAGTGGAAGGTGCTCCTGCCTGTGGCAGTGGGGTTGGAACTAGATGATCTTTCATGACCCTTCCAATCCAAACCATTCTATGATTCCCTAATCAGTATCTTAAACCTTTAAAATTAATCTAAAAGTAGCAGATACAATTCACACATGGTGAATCATCATTCAATTGTGAATTATTTAAGGTTTTGGCACTCTTTAGTACTCCAGAAAGAAAACACAGGAACACATGAAGAAAAGGGGCAGCAAAGTATGTCTAAGAGACTCCTAGTTTTAAACTACATCCATTATAGAACACTTTTACAGAAAGCTACAGAAAAACTAAGTCTCACAGTCTAAGAGAAGATGGGGAAGAGCACACCATGTGTATCTGAAATGTAAACTATTTCAAGTGAAAGACACTACAGGAGGATCTTTGCCCTCTTCTAGATGCCCAAAGCACACAGCACCAGTGCTTAAGAAAGCCAATCAAAGTGTTGTCACTATCAACTGAAAGCACAACAGAAGGAGCTGGATGAGGCAGAAACAACACTGTCAGTTTTCACAGCAAAGATCTTCCTTGCAGGCTTTTACAAAGGATATCATCTGACTAAACACTCTTCAGTACATATAAACAATCTTGACAGTTTTTCTCCTCTCTCATCAAAGCACATTGAACACAAAACTATAGCTTGTTCGATGCCTGCAACAAACACTTGGCTTCAAAAAGAGAAAATCTCCTGATTTTAAGTTAAATATTTACTACTTAGATTTCCTTCCTAAAAGATATGGAATTATTGTTATTGACAATTTCTCAGCCTAAATATATTTGAGATTTCTAGCTATCCATCTCTGAACAGGAAATCGCTATAAATCAAGAAATATTTAAAAAATTACATGAGAAAATGTCTAATTTCATGGCTCGAAATGCAACATCAAATTTGATACCAAGAAACTTTCAAATTGGACATCAGAAAGGAAGCTTCCCTCCCACCAGCATTGCAGGCCTCAAAAAAATCACAGGCACTTCAAGCACAAACTGGTGAAGATTATGATGGAAAGCTACCTCTGAAAGCTGAAAGCTTGATTCTACACTGTGTTCCTTATAATGCTAAATACAAACAAATCAGTGAGCGAAGAAAAGGATGCAAAGAGTTTAAATACAGAGATTTATATCTATTCTTAAAAGAAATACAATAATAATTCTCAAAAAATGTAATATGAACTTTATTGCATGTATCATGCCATACTGATCTGGAGATACAAGAATAAATGCAACAAAATGTCTATGTTAGTGAAGGCGGGAGATAAATATCTGAATAAACTGTCTGTCAAAGTGACATAAATCATCTTGGAGATTACCAAACCATTTGATTTCAAATTCCATGATTGAAGCAGTTACCAGTGATGACAATGCTGAAGGGCCTATGCATTTTACTTCACCCTGAAACTCCTCTTTTAGTTTTTCTGGTATAAGATCCTGTCCCATAGCCTGCAAAAGAGTAAGAAAGAAGGGAATCAAGAAAGTAACTTGCAGAAAAAAACCCATCAAACATGGCAACAGATCTTTACAGGCAAAGCCCTTGTCACAGGAACCACACACAGTGCCGGAGAAGTTTCCAAGCCATGATGAAGTTGCCTGCCTTAGCATTCTGCATTCAGAGAGAGCTGAGAGCAAAGCTCAGTGCTGCACAACCCCTCCAGCTTCTGGCTGCACTTGCACAGGGGGTTTCACTCAGAATAGCAGCGGAAATCTCAACGCCAGCTCTGCATGCAATGCTCACCTTGCATCAGCATCAACACTGAACTCCTCCTGGGCCATGTCCGAGAAAGGGAAGCAAGGAGAGGAATTTCTTTTCCCAGCCCTTCCCAACCCTGAGGTAGCCTGTGTGCTACTGCCCTCTCATGGATGCCATCCCTCCGACTGCCTGCAGCCCGGCACTGGCTTGGCTGTCACTAACTTAGAATCTCGCTGGCTTCATTTTGATCCTTAAGATAAAAGTCAGGAGCTCTTTAAATAGCGCTAAAAATGTTTAATCTCTATGAAGAGACTAAATGCAATATTGCTCTCCTGTTATTTTTTTAAAACTAGAACCCACTACATTAAATAGAACAAAGAAATGCAAAAGAAAGTCTCTGGCTTTTTCTGATTAATACTTTTTATGCAAGTGTTTAATACTGCTGTGGCCATCAAAGTAATCTTCACTTCCACTTCAAACTACTGATTCACTTTGGGGCATCTAAAACTCCGGAGATAAAATGTGCACCCCAGGAATTGCTTAGTGCTGATGCATCAGCAAATACAAGTCCAGTGAGAAACTTAACAACACTGCACATTCCTGAAAGGAGAATCTCAGCAGATCAGAGATCCACCTGTGTGACGCAGGCCAGGGCTCCACAGGCACCTCTGTCAGTTGCAGATAACACCCTGCCAGCAGCCCGCTCCAGCTAATTTCCCATGCTTCCTGGCACAGTTAATTAGCTGAGGGGAGAGTCATGCTTTGAGGACAACCAGTCTACACAGAGAACTGAGACTCTGCACACAATGAAACATCCTCTTACTTTGGTCATCAACAGCAAGGAGTTTTCATCAAAACTAAGTAGAGCCACTTTGTCATCAATTTCTTTTTGACCTTTTCTGTTATTCTCCAGCACAAAAGACAACTGTTGTGATTCGGTAAGCTGAAGTAAAAGCCTGGAATGAGAAAGGTAGTTAAAAATTGGCACAGCGGGAGAAAGACTTAAGTCAGCAGACCTAAAAACAACCAGAATGTTTAATACTTTAGTTAACAATTTTAATACTTTAAGACTTTAGAACAGCTCTTCTTCCTGACTTCTGCCTACTGCAAAGAAGTCAATGCATGTGTATCAATTTACCATGGATATTGTATATCTGTGCTATAGAACTACTGAGATGTATTTTTGAAAAACAATATGCCAATAGCTCTGGTTGCCCTGTGCAAACATTTTTGTCCCCATATATTTGTCACACCCTTCAAAAGTGAGGCTCAGACCTGTGAGTCATCAGGTGCCCCATGTCCTTACTATGGCCTAACAAGACAGCAGCACATTTTTGCCTATGGAACCTGAAAAGCTACAAATGTGAGGGTTTGAACAAATATCAAACATCCTCCCCACACGAGTCAACCCTGGATTATTTTCTGAAAGCGTTCATCAGTTTTATGTTCCAGGCAGTGCCCCAGAAATCACAACCATGAACTGGTGAAGGTTACACACTCTGCTCATGACAGAGGCTGATGTCACACAAGGTCCCATCACCAACTGCTCGACCAACAAGTACAGTGGCAGTTTCCAGAGTCCTCCTCACACAAGAACTGTAAAACAAGTCAGCAGAGGAAATATCCAGGTATCTATCTATGTATTTGTCTCAAATCCACTGTCAAATAGATTAACAGTACTATGCTTATTTTACACTTTTAGGAACAGAGAGATATATTGCATGATCTCCTGTGAACTTACTGAAATTCACAATTGGCTTTATTGCAGAGATAAATATCAGTTTTAGAGAATTTATTAGGGTCTATAGGAGGGCCACAAAGGTGATCAAAGGCCTGGGAAGCCTGCCATTTGGGAATAGGCTGAGAGAACTGGGTTTGTCTAGCCTTGAGAAAAGAAGACTCAGGGGAGACCTCCTCACCATGTTGCAGTATTTAAAGGGCAGCTACAAAGAAGATGGAGACTCCCTTTATACAAGGAGCCAGATGGAAAATATGAAGGGCAATAGGTATAATGTTAATTCTGGGGAGATTCTAACTGGACACAATAGGAAAGTATTTTACAATGAGATCAGTCATTGGAATAATCTCAAGAAAGTTGTGGATTCCCCAGTGTTGGACATCTTTACGATTCAGCTAGACTGGGTGCTGGATCATCTTGCCTAGATCACGTTTTTGCCAAGAAAGAATGACCCCTGAGGTTCCTTCCAACCTGAAATTCTATGATTCTACAATATTTAACCAAGGGACCATTAGAACTGTGAAAATGTGTTTCATTCAAGCCTTATGCAAAAAGAAAAACAACAAACTTTTTAATCCCATTTACTGAAGTGAAGCTGGTGTTATAATAATGGTGTGCATTTTTAAGGAAAAGACTCAAGATCTGAGATGAAAACTTTCATTTGAACACCATAAACATCAAAATTTACAAATCTGAATTTCCCAGTTAAAACCTCACTGAATTTACAGATGGTTTGTTGGTTCCAAGTGAAAATGGAAAGTACTTTTAATCTATAAAGTATTTTTGTTTCAAAATTTGCATCAACATGGTATAAAAAAGAATGAAATTTCAATGAAAATTAAACAAAAAAATCCTCCAATTTTTTTCAAAACTATGAGAGTCAATTATTCATGATACATTAAGAGAGAATCTTATTTCCTACAAAAAGCAATACTAACATCCCTTTTCCAGGTGCACTGTATCCTGCACATACGTTTATACATCTACATCCCACTTAAAATCCAACAGACCTGAAAATATTAGACAACCTGTGAAAGTCTTGGGCAGGGGAGAAGCTTATCCTGGACAAATGTATCTGCAAATACACACCACAGTAACACTCTGTGAAACTCTGCAGGCAAGCAAGGAAATGCCACCATTTGTAACTGTCTCCGTTCTGAACCATACACACTGAAACAAGCAACAGAAATTAATATAAAGGTAGCTTCAATATTCAGTATGAGTACTAAATCAATGAACTTCTGAGTATCAATTAAAGTCTCAATCTCTTAGTCTGAGTACAGTTAAAAGCTACTATTTGGGCTTTTTTCATTTCTTAAATCTTGCCCCAGCAGGGCAGTTATAAAGCATTCTCTGTAAACATTTCTGGACATTCGTAAGATGCCTTTAAAAACATTCAATGACTGATACATTACTGAGAGTCAAGAGGGGAAAAAACCATCCAAGATTATTTTAACAAAACCAGTTCCTAATTATCTCTTTGAAAGATTATGTTTTGGGGATTTTTGCTGTATGCAGGAGTTTTAGGAAGAGGGAAAAGAAAAGGAAAGAACATTTTAATGCAGCCCTGTCAATCAGTTGTCACAGAGTTAATTTTCCAGCCTCATCCATTATGCAGATTGGGGTATTATTATAAAATACATTTTTACTCAAGCATGAGGCTTCAAGCAAATAAGACAGGTGGCACTCACAGAAGGAAGACTGGCTATGCCTTCCCTTTGGGGCACTTCTGCTACTGCATCTTTAATACCACACCAGGAACAGCAATGGTCTAGCAAGAGCATTTGTTGAAGAACAGACCCTTTTGTATATAATTACTTGAAAAGATTCACATTATAAGCTCATTAAAAAACTCTTTACTTCCCAACTGTGCATGACACTGTTTTACTCTTTCCACTCAGATTCAGACTCTTCACAGCCACGACACTAAGTAGATTTTGCTTTTTAGATCTGAAACAACAGTAGGCTGCTTCTAAGTTAGTGTTGCCAGCTCTGAAACAAGCATTTAAATTGAAAATGCAAACTGAAAACAACAACTGGGAAAAATATGCTTTACATTGTTCTTGACTGAGAGAACTTAAACATTATTCTAAGAATACCTACAGTTACCTTGCTCTAATAAACGAGGCACATGCTTTTATCGCAACTTTCTTTAACATGTTCTGCTTCCAGAACTTGGAATCTGCACGTTTTTCTTTGTCCGTCCATTCCAGTTCTCCTGACGTGCAGAATTCTTTCACCACTTGACTGGTGGGACGAGTCACTGCATTCTCTCCCTTTGTTTCTGCAGCAAGGCTGAACCAAGGGCCTTCTTTCTGGCCATCTGATCTGTGAGGCTCCAAATTAATCTCTCTGCCAGTCGATGTTTTGAAAATGCTATTACTGCTTACACAAACCTCTTCAGACTGATTAAGATTTGCTTCTGGAATGACTAATGGAGACAAATTCTGTAAAAGGCTCATATAAGCTTCAGCAAGTAACTTCCAGAACCAGGGATTGAAAGGATGTAAGCAGATCAGTTGCTGCAGACACATGATCTTTTTTTCTACATTTTCCAGACCCTGGTAAATGGAAAACTGCAGGTTGAGAACCGTCGTTAAGTGATCTGTGTTAGTAGCACTGTTTCTCTAGAAACAAAAGATAATAGATTAAACACAGGAGTAGAACAGAATCATCCTTCAGAGCCTAAGAAAATGTCTCCCTAAATAACGACATACAAGTATCACACAGTAATTTTTAAACCTTAGAAAATGGTCCTCTTAATTTAAAATGATACAATGGGATACAGATCTTGCACAATCAAGCTGACAGGCATTCCCTCTAGCTGCCCTGTCCCAGTCTGAGAGGCAAGAAGGTCCTAAATGCTGTCATTTGTTTATTTGCCTTCAGAGTGTTATACAGCTGCCTTTCTTTGCAGCATAAATACCTTTTATATAAAATAAAAGGCATCAATAATATTCTAGCAGACTTCAGAGCCTCTGGACTTTTTCCTTTATGGGAAAAACTCAATTTGTGGCTAGATGCTCTTCTTGGTGGCAGTTTGGCAGCAAGTATATGGAAATAAAGGGGAGTTTCAAACTGTCACTTGTATAGTGGAAAGATTTAAGCACTCATTTATTCCCTTTCTTATAATTCCTATTACATTGCATTAATTCTGCCTGGCAGAGCATGATATTTAGTCCCTTCCAGGACTACCAGTTCCCTGCACAGGGAGCTCATTGTGGTACAGGGTGTTCCAGTTTCTAAAGAGTGATTATATCTGCAGTGACAGTTACCCTCTGTTTACCAAATACTCTGAGTGCTGAACATCCTGAAGGATTATACACATGAAAATTATTTTTCCAGAAAATGGTCCGTATAAAAGAACTACTGACAATGTTTTCATGCTCAAAGCCTAAAAGAAAGACTGCGTTATTTACCATTTTTTCTGCAATATCCAGAGCCTCCTTGTGCCTTCCCAGGCGAGATAAACACCGAGCCTGGCCTTCCTGAACATCTCGTCTCATTGCAATGTTGCTGGCAGGTAAGAGTAGCAGGCAGTCTGAGTATTCACATAGGGCTTTCTAGGAGTGTTGACAGGAAGAAAAGCCAACAAAAAAGGGAGAGATTTGCATTTAAAAGCAAGCCTGACAGCACATTCTCTTTGTGACTACAGTCACAAAGGGAATTCAGAACCTGAAGTCCACATCTGCGTTTCTCCAGACCAGCAATTACCTGTGTGAGCAAGAGACAAGGCCCCAGTACCACACAGCCAAGTCGAGGGTGATGAGCAGCCTCAATTCTAACTCATGTTTAGGCCCAAGCAGGATTCACCACACATCTGTCCACCTCTCTCCCACCGCGCTTGATCCAGAAGGGATCATCTACAGACCTGGGTAATATGTGACACAAGGCATCTTTCCCCCTAGCTCAGTGATCCGAGTGCTCACCCTAAATCTGTGGGACCTTGTTTCAAAACCATGACATTCTCCATGGGAAGGTTTGAACCTGCAAGTACCTCACCTCAAATAATCAGTAAGTCAGAGAATACCACAAAGAAGGTGAATCACCATCGTTCCTGTAGGCTGGTTTTAATGTACTTGCAATAAATATTAATTGGGCTAAGGAAAAAGACAAGAATGAGAAATACTTCTGCAGCTTAATGCTCAGGGCACTCACCAGGACTCCAATTAACATTTAAATACATTAAATTAAGCATTCAGTGAAGCTAAGTCTGGAATTTTGATTTCTTTCCCTTTGTGTAAGTGCTCAGAGAGAAGACTAAGGAGCAATGCCCATTCTCTCACCTCTCAAAATGAGTATTTAATTATTCCTTGCAAACCTTAATGGTTCTAACAGAAAGAGCTTCTAGGAGACACACCCTAAATACTTACTAGCAAACGGCTGAAATATTTTTCTTTCCTGATGCTGAGCTCACATTCCTTCTTAAGCAAAAGAGGGAGCTCCCCTCTGCCCAGTGCATGCAGCAGCCACTGATGAAAATGGATCAGAGGGTTGAGGACAACCCTGTTTGCCTTGTTATGTGACAAAGGGATATAACCTGGCAAGGTTCAGGCATTATGAATCCCAAGTAGGTTCTACAGTCATCTATATCCTAAAAATGGGCACAGCTTAGAACATTGGTGTTCTTGACATTTCCTATCAAGTGCCCTCTTCTGAAGTAAAAAACTGGCAATGAGAGAAGAGATTACTATCCCTATTCACATATTTCCAGCCCCCTTTCTAAGGTCAATGCTTCCAAATCGGTAATTTTATGTGCAATCAAGCTCTGGTTCTTGTTCCACCAGTGAGCTAGGTTAGCAATAAAATTGAAAACATTTCTAACATCAATCACTGCAACAGAAAAGAGGAAGCAATGGTCTATTCTATTTATCAGATCTGAGTAGGGTTATTCTCTCTTGGTTGGGAACCACAGCAAGGAGAAATCTGCTTTTCCTGAGGGTCAGCAGCTACACCTAACTGCAGCCTGAGGCAGCTCTGCTATCAGCACCCTTTTATGAATCCCTTCAGGGCATCTCAGCTGACACTAGAAAATATCTGTCAGGTATACACACGGCTGCAGAGGTGCTGAAATAACAGTAGGATCAGTGCCAACTGAGGTACAAAAAGACCTACAAATCTAATGGGCAAGGCGGAAGGAGCAGTCAGAAGTCAGCTGGAGGGCTTTGAAAGCTGGAGGGAGCCTGTAATGCAAACCATAGGCTGGAACAAGAAACTGCACCTGAAACAAGGGCTGGAGATGCTGATTTCAACAAGGAAACGAGGTAACGAAAGGTTATATCCTGCAACTAGGACTGCAAAAGGCAGGAAAGCATCGCTGACGAGGAATGTGACGTACACAGTGAGGAGAGGTCTGGGACCACCGCGGGCAAATAGACGAGGGCAACATTCCCGCACGGCAAAGGTACCGCCGGCCTTCCGGAGGGAGCGGAGGCAGCAGAGACCTGGCACAAGTCATGCAGAGGCGGCTCCGCGACCGGCAGGAGCCTGACGGCCACTGCAGCTTTCATCTGACAGCGGGGGGAGCTCTGAGAAAGGTGACCCGCAACCACGTGGTGCCAGCGATCGGACAGCCTTTGTGGGACACGGCATTATCCCCAGGCGCTGAGAAACCCACATGCTAAACTCTGACCATGACTTCCCCGGCCACAGACACCCGCTCTGCTCACGGCTGAACTGCGGCGATGCGCCCGCCTGCCTGGGATCAGTTCCGGGGCAGCGCTGCGTTTCTGCCCAGTTTGCCCCAGGCTGATTCCCGGATGGATCGTGGCAGAACACATCTCCACCGCGGCCCGGCCACAGCCCGGCCCTGCCACGCGTTCAGCATGAACCAGGAGCGGAATTAACCGCGGTACGGCCACCAGACTCGCAGGCCGCGGTACATAATGTACGTTTCACCTGGCGCAGCACATCGGCACCGCCCCAGTCTGTGTCCCCACAACTTCCCCGGCCCGTGCGAGCGCCCTGGAAATACCTCGAAGTCCCGCTGCTGGAACGCCCAGTCCGCCCGGAACTTGCTGCCGGTGACGCCGCCGGCGCCTTCCCCGCTGTCGGCCGCGCTGTAGAACCACTGCGGACACACAGAGCACACACAGACCCGTCACGGGCCGCGGGGCGGAACCACTGCGGGCACACAGAGCGCACACAGAGCACGCACAGACCCGTCACGGGCCGCGCTGCGGAACCACTGCGGGCACACAGAGCGCACACAGACCCGTCACTGCCTGCCCTGCCCCGCCCCGCCCGCCGCCCCGGCTCCTCACGCGGGGCTCGCAGTGCCTGGCGCCGCACGGAGTCCCGTCTCCGCCGCCCTCCCGCCGCTCCCGGCTCGGCGTGAACAGGGAATCTTCGAACTCCGGGCCCAGCGCCGGCTCCATCGCCGCCGCCGCTCCCGCCGGCCCCGCTCCGCGCGGGGGGAGGAGTTCGGTCACCGCTCACCGAAAGGGAAGTGCCGGAGACCTTCTCATAAAGAGCTGAACCAGTCCCGCGTCTTGATAAATTAACTGCGTAATTGTGGAGGTGCTCTGTTAGCATGTAGTTCCGGTGACTGTGCATAGGTGAGTGGGAATGTGTTTTGGTAACTTTTCCATTTGGTTTCAGTTCTGTCTCAAAGCAGAAGGTGTGTAACCTGCACTAGGTGACCCTGCGTTAGCAGGGCGTTGGACTAGATGATCTCCAGAGATCCCTTGTAACCGTAAAAATTGAGTGATTCTGTGAAATTTCAGGCTTTCCACGACAGGCTTTCCCAGAGCACCTTACTCTGTGCTATGGGAAACGGGACACAACAAAGTGAAGACTGATCCTAGACCTCCTTCAGGATGTCAAGACACAGGCACCCGGCTACTCACTGAGAGCTCTACATGCCCCAGCTGCTTGCCCTGGCTCATGGTACGACTGTGCACAGTGTGCAGTTTATTAAGGGTACTGCTGTGCTGTGTCCTCCCTCCACCTTGCCAGTCCTTCCATCCAGGAAGGCCCATTTTGTCCCATCTAATCACCACACAGGTTTGGAGGTGAGCTGAAAAGCCATCCTTGTACTTCCTTAGCCTGCAGAATGGACTAATGAACTTATTTATACCGAACACCTTTTGAGGCCAAAGCAGTGCTTGTATAGATGATTTTAATGGTTTCCTTCTAGTAGACATGTAAAACACGTGGTTTGGTTTTGTTAGTGTTTTTTTTCCTTTTTATGTCTTTAAGATACCCTTCCATACCAGCAGAGCTGTGACTGGATGTAGCATGACCTGGCATAAATGCCAGGGTAGAAACTCAACTTTGGTAGTTGGATTTGATCAGAAAAATAAAAGTAGATTGATGTTTCTTTTGTTTGTAAACTTGCTGTTTGGCAAACAAGCCCTCCAGCACAGAGAAAACCGTTCAGCAAGTACACCTTGAGAGAACCAGGACTTTGCTTGACATGGTTCAGTCTTTCTTTTACAAGTATCAAGGTAGGGGAGTCACTTGTATATGCACACCAAAACCATCTGGCTTCCTCCTGCCTGCAGATCAGGGCAGGCAAAGCACACGGGGCTCAGACTGTCGAGGTTGGCACAAGTGTCTGACCAGTGTCAGCACCTGTAGTGCTCCTCACATACACTGGACACACACATTCTCTTTCCCCCTACTCCAGGTCTGCATGTCATGCTGCAGCACACCGGTCTGATGAACAAAGCACAAAAATGCAGAAAGATAAATAAGCACAAATCAAAAAGAAGAAAATAAAAAAAAAGAAACATGAGTAATCAAAGTGAAATGCAGCCCCAGCTCAAAGTAAAACACAAAAAGCAAGGCATTCCCAGGGGCAAATCCCACAGCAGCTGGTTGGCTGCCAGCTTGGATTGCAGAGTCCTCCAGGGCTGGGGGTTTTGAGCCATCGTTTCTTCTGAGGATACCAATGTGGTCTACAAAAGGCTCTGTGTTGCAATGCAGAGAATGCCTTTGTCTGGTAAATCAGTGATAGGAGAGCCAGGATTCCCGAGTGCCACACAGGGGGCCTAGCAGCTGACTGTGTGGTTTCAGTTGTAAGTCATGGGCAAAGTATTGCCTCTCCATTTCTTCTTTGCCTGGCTTGCCCCTGCCCCTGCCCCTGCCTCCCCTCAAGACATTTAAAAAGCTCCTCATTTATTAGTTACAGAAATGAAAAAATGCAACTTTAAGAGATCCCTCTGCCTTGTCAGCACCGGAGGTTTGCTCAATTTCTCCCCCAAGATCGAAATCATCAGTGTAGCTGCCAGAATACGAATTCTCACTGTACTTAAGTAAAGCTGTTTGCCCGAATTTGCATGGCATGATTTGCCTTGATACTGTTAGCCTTGGCTTCACAGGGGAGAAAACATCATCTCTGGAAGAGGCAGCTTTGAGGGGACTCAGATATACAAGCCCTACAAGAGCCTGTGCTGCTGCAGCTGCTCTGTGTAGACAGCTTCAGGGATAAAAAGAAGCTATAGATGAGTGTCTCCCTAAAGGCAGCCAAGGTCTTACTCCACTGCCAGCCACCAGCTTGGCACATGAACATTGGACCAATAAAAATGGGCTCCAGTAAGTTGTGGCCTCCAAGTGAGTTCCTGCGCATCAGCAAAGCCTTTGTGGCTGCTCGCACGAGCGTGCCTCGTTGCAGCAGCAGTGTGGGGCTGTGACCCAGCTTCACTCTGGGTGAGCAGGGGCAGGCGAGCGGGGGACAGGCCAGTGAGCTTCGTCTTGCTGTCAGAGCGAGCCCAGAGACAGCCCAGGCTGTGAACCCAACTCCAGTGATAAGCAGGGGTTTTTCCCCACTGTCCTAACTCCTGAATCTTCTGGCCGGGAAAAGAAAATGCAGTATGGAAGACAGAGTTTGTCTAACACCCTTCCTCTCCCCATTTCCATGTCTACTCTGAGGCAAAATTCAGAATAATCCTCCTGCACTGTTTCTTTAATTACTTATGTTATTATTTGTATTGTGATAGCCTCCATGGGACCTAGCCACAGTCCAGCCACTCTTGTGCCAGCACACAGACACACCACAAAGGCTTCAGAGACCATCAAGCACACACAGCAGAAACAAGAAACCTCAGTCGGCAACTAGGGCCCTATCGTGGTAGGCACTACCCACACATATTGGCCAGGAATAATGCAGCTCACATGGCTTTATTAAAATATACTGGAAAGCAGCTGCCTTTGGAAAAAAGCAGAAGAGAGAGTTGTTCTCTCCTCAAAACAAGAGAGCAGCCTGTAGTGAAGAGGCCAAGTTAGGCTCACAGGCAGCATCCCTAAGGATAAAGTGGCTCCTGAATTGTTAGGTGGATTCTTCCAGATACTGTGAAATATTCATACCTTGAGGGAAGATTAGTTTCCTTGTTGGATAGTCATAATACAGTCTTCCCTAAACACACTTATGAGAAGAGAAGAAGAACAGCTCTTTATTTGCTGACATTGTCTCACTGTGTCCTTGTCTCTTGCCTCTTATTTAAAGTTCTTTACAGCAGAAACCATCTTTCATCTTCTTTGCATGGTGTCACACATAAGGGGATATTGTCAATGACTACTGGGAGGGTGATACAAATAACATTTAATGGTTTGGGGCAGACAGAGGTTATCACTACTACAAACTGCAAACAAAAAAAAGCTCAGATGAACTCCAGCATAATTTACAATGATGGCAGTAAGTTCTAGTTCTAGTTAGACACAACAAAAATTGAGTGGGGAGGTGAGGGGTGCATTGTGGAAATCAGAGTATGAACTGTTTGTTGTTGACAGAAGTCAAAAGCTTTTTAGGGGTCCTTAGGACAGACAGAAGATGCATCCCCCAAAAGATGGTTCATTTGCCTGCTCTACCTTAAGATAGTGCAACCTTTCAAGGCCCTGGCAAGTCATATTAACTAGGCCATAATCCATCCCCCTCAGGCCTCACAAAGCCCAATAAAGTTGTTACTGCCAGAAGGGTGCACTGCACAGAGATGTGTTCAGCTATTAATGGGTTTTGCAACTATTTTCTGTCTAGTAGGATAATGATGAGCAGAATGAGTACGCCCTTGGGTTTGACCAGAAAGCTGTTGAAAAGAAGAAGAAAAAAGCTTTCTGGAAAGATAGAAAGAACAAAGTGATCAAGTGCTAGAAAGAATCCTAAAGCAGAGGTCTTCCCATGCAAGCTTACACATTTCCAATACTCATGTGATCATGTGTCTGAACTGTTTCACTCAGCCATGTAGTACCAGCACTGAGGTGGTACCTTGGTGGTCTGTGAATACAAAAGTCACGGCAAAGGGCGGTATCTCCAATCTACTGCTCTAACTGGAAGAACAATCAACAGAGTCCCAGGGTTGGACATGGTGAGGTTTGTATGCCTCCTTCTACACCCTTTTTTCAGTTTTTTCAGTTTTTCTGAAAACTCATTAACTTGCCCTGGCCACTGTTACGCTTGTTGCTTAATTACTACTCGTGATGAAAACAGGCCGCAGAGACTGTAGTGGACTCCTTACTTCTCTGGGTTGAAACTTTCCTACTGCAGTATTCAGGACTGGGCAGGACAAAATACCACCAGTGGCAACTCCTCTAGGACACCATTTAAGACCTTTTTTGTAGCAACATTGAATAAACTGAGCTGACTTACTACAATACTGCTAGTTTGCAGGAACAAAGCGGAACAAATGAAAAGGACTAGAAAAAAATAAGCTACACTGAAGAAATACACCCAGGGCTTCAGGCCTGCCCTTCAGTGACACTCACTCAGTTTTTTTCAGGCCTTGCTCTGTTTTTCCATATGGAGGCTGCCACCACATGGGAAACAACCAGCTGTTGATTCTGCAGTGCCTCATTTCCCATACAGCTTTTGCACTGCTGGAGAGGACTAGTGGAAACTATTAAATTTAATTTCTATGTCTTCTTATTGCCTTATACAAGTAGCAGTGCCTGCACAAAGTGTCAGGCACAGCAGAGGGAAAGCACTGCTCAATGAACACATGCAAACAAAATGCAGAAATCCAGAATGGACTTTGCTCACAATTGCGCCCTTCCCCCAAAAATTGCACGTGAAATGCATTTAGAGCAAAGAAAACTGTAAAACATACATCAGTGATGCAGTTTTTAACTTTGTGGTATCTCTAGGAAGAATGATTAACAGGGCATCTGTGGGGCTCCAGTTCTGCACGTTGTGGGTGCCAGGTGTGATACCTGCACAGAAATCCTTGCAGCTGGAATTCATCTGGAAGCTCTGGCCAGCTGCTGGAAACTCCAGAACTGAGAGCAGTTCCAATTGCAATACTATTTGTACCATCTCCGGTTCAGAACACATCATTATTACAGGCTATTTTGTGGGCTCTCTTCCTTGTTAGTCCCTTAAGACAGGCTGTGCTGAAGTTATGTTTTTTTCCTCTTTGGCTCTTATTTAGGAAAACTGAGGATCACTAAGAGGAGAGTTACTGCCAACACTGACCTTTATTTTCACCCAAAGACACAAATCAACTAGGTGTGACACACACTTTCATTCACTTTTTCCATCTTTTCTTTCTTCTACCAAATATTTTAAGGTAATGAAGATCAGCTTAGCACTGAACCTGTAAAGAAACACACATGGGAGAGAAATTAGTCACAATGCTAGTAGTTCAACATCGTAGCAGTAGAAACGTATATTCAAACATTTCATTTTACAGTATTTGAAGTGCAACAGGTCATTTAACCACCAAAAATGTTAGAAACCACCATCTGTCTGAGACTAAGGACCTCCACCAGCAATATTTCAAAGCAACATCAAGCCCACCGGAAACAATTTATAAAGGGGACTTCCTGGCATACAGAGAAAAAAAAGGCAGTACACAAAGTGGCTTGGTATTTTAAATTTGCAAAAATAGTAGTTGATAGGATTGTTATGAAAACAAATGCAAGCTGAAAGATGCTGGGAAGAAGGGGTGGGAAAGGGGAAACAACCCACAAGGCCAGCTGGTCTCTTGTGAAAATATCTACTGAATTGCAGCATTTTGGAATTGCTGGTAACACTATAAACAACAAAGGTACCTTTAAGAAAAGGTGCCTGCATGCATAATCTAGTGCTTCTTTTAACTCCCTCATTAGATGATGGATTCTTGAATAAAACTATTTACCGAGTAAAACTATTTGGCCAAACACCAAACTGTGGTGATGACTTGTGCTCATCTCCAGTCCTGTGCTTAGGTCACTACTTCAGCTAGAGATGCCATTTTTCAGACTAACATTAGCTACAGCACAGGAACAACTCTTGCTTTAAACATCTTTTTCTTTGCTGGGGATGCATGTGTAAGCACAATGCCAGGTCCTGCAGGAAAATCTCAGACTCAAGTTCTTCCAGTTGCAGCTCAACAGCTGGAATAGGCGGGTGTGATGAATCACACCAAAGCGAGACAGTGGCAGGGAGCGGCTGTGAGTGATGGCAGGCTGGGCTCACGGGAGAAGGGCAGAGCTCAACAGCAGCTCTTTCCTCAGACCCTTCTTATCTCAGGAAAAGACACGTTAAAGCAGCCTGTCCAACTGACAGGGACTTCAGTAAGGAGGTGGTTCCTACTCAGCCCTACTCTTCCCACCCTGAGTATTTTAAATGCCATAGTAAAAAGCATCTGCCGTAATGAGAAAAATCACGTGAACGTCCCTGGGCTGCTGACATGGCAGAACAGTTCAGCAATAAGCAGCTGTACTGACTCACACGTGAAGCTGACCTCACACTGGCTGTTCAGCCAAGTCAGTTATCCAAATTCAGTGCATCTGAGAACTAGTGAAATACCGTTTTGTGTAACAGGGGAAAAGATATTTGAGAAGGTCTGGTTTGTGACATTTTCATATAGACATGATTCCTGGTTTCCATACCACCTCTTAAAACCACACACACGCTCAGTAAGGAGACATTTATTCCATTATTTCTGTTTTCAAATTTTTGGTACAAAGTTTATTTTCAGAAGTTCTCACATGATCCTTTCTTCTACCAGCGTCTTTAGGATTTTTCTATCTCTGATTTATTTTCTTTATCTGTTGAAGCAAAAGCAGTAATTGCTACAGAAAGCAATAATGGCAATATTACAAATATTTTACAGCAGCATCCATTCGTTTCTTTGCCTCAAAAAAATAACAAAAATAAATCCAAAGACAAGATCCATACAGCCACAAAGGCTTAGGTTTGTAATATCCAGAAGTATGCTGCGTTCCCATATACGAGCTGTACAAGTCCAGCACAACTTTCCAAGTTTGTGCAGAGCCTGATAAATAAGACACAGAAATATCAGTTACATTATACTGTTTCTAAGAACTTTTACTCTGTAAAATGTTTGGTCACTCAAAGCTATAAGCTTAATCACATATCAAAGAACACAGGCAATAAAGCCCATCTTACTAAAACATATAGTATTAGGCCAAACAAAATATAAGAGGACAAAATCTAGTGGTCACTGAAGCCTCTTCAAAAAAGGTCTAAAACAGAATGTTTCCATCATGTATCAGAATAAAAACATACTGTATTAAAATTTGAATTTTTTTTTTACAAGCTGTCTTTTAATCAGTCTTCTATTTACAGTGCAGAACTGCCAACTGCAGTAGTTTAACTTTGGCACAACACTAAGTTCCAATCCTTTTGAGTATTCAAGTCCTGTGTGTGTCCAAAAATTTTCTTGGTTTCACGAAAGATTAGGCCCATTCACAGTTAACCAGTTATCTTGAAATTTTTCAAGAATTGCTTCCCCTTCACCACACTGGGCAGCTACAAAGGAAAGACATTGTAAGCTATTGCATCATTCAAAAAGAAACTCTTCATTCTAAACAGCGACAGTATTGTTGCTTCCTTTAATACCACGTACACCAGACAGATCACACAGACGGCTACATACTGGACACCTTTCTAAAAACCTTGCTGGTCGTTAGTGAATCATCTTCCTCATACTTCAAATACATAACAATGCATTAACTTAATTTCATTTCACACGTCAAACAGGACACTTAAATATATTGCAATATATTATAGAAAATTGCAAAGCGCCATCATTTCTGTAAACGAGACTGACACCTGTTAACTCTCCTGTGCACATGAAGAGCAGTACCTAGTGCCACATTTTCTATACAATATAAAGCCTTTCCAGGTAGGGCAACTCATTTTAGTGCATTTCTGTACACAGTGTAAGCATACATGCAGATTGCCAACTATGCAGGGTTGGAAATACTTTTGTAAGCTGAAACTGGAAGATGGGGGGAACATTCTGAAATTACAGCAGAGCTCTTGTGGTTGATCATTTCGTAGCATAGATGAAGACTTGACTTTTCTGCCATTCTAGCAGATTCTTTAGGGACAGTTTCATGGTAGGTATCTAGTATTGAATAAGCATAAAGAAATACTTTCATCAACCGGGACACAAATATTATGTGTCCTAACACATTCTAGGTTATGCACAGTCCAATGTTCACACAGTAACCTTATCTCTAAAATACTTCAGAAAACCCAAAGCATTTTTATGCCACAGTATTATAACCAAGGATCAGTTACTTCATCTACCACTGTAGTGCTACCTGCTCTAAATAAAAGAAGGAAAAAAAAAAGGCCTCATTTCCCAACAAGCATCAAGTTGGAAGCAGAGGTCAGTACCATTGCTAACCACAACACAAAGATCAGTGCTGCAATCCAGCCAGAAGCGCTCTCTCTACCATGTCAGATGTCTGCAGTGTCAGCAGCTGCCGGCAAGTCAGGGTAAGTCAGTGGAGCTGGGGTGCAGCTCCTCTGAGCGGCTCCAGGCATGCAGGATGAGCAGGTTTGCATTCCTTGCTGTGCTGACTACCTACAATGTCTTGCCCCAATGCAGACATCAACATGCATCAGACAAATCTCACCTTAATTCATGAGAAGTGCCACAGGATGCTCAGTTATCCCTCTACATTTTATGATGTTGTGTGAGTTGGTTTCGCAATGACTGTTCACTGAAAAGGTGCAGATGCTCTTCACCACAGAAAGAGAAAAATCCCCAAGAACTCCAATCATTAAACTTGGAAATACTGGCTATAACCCACCTGTGCTTCAAAATATCCCTTTTTAGAAGTGGGGAAAAATGCAGAAATTCGAGTTATTGTGTGTTAGTAGCCATTAAGTGGATTTTTCACTTTCTGTTGAAATTCTTATTTCAAAATATTTTCCTACATAATTTTAATACATCAGCAAACCTCAAGTAACTTGACCTGGTAAGTTTGTGTCATGCTTCTTGGTAAATCCACTTATCCTAGGATATCACAAGCTGGATGAAGAATACAGATGTAACCTGGCACTGTTCAGTGTAGGAAACTCAATCCTCTATCAGCCCTTCCCATCTTTAATTTATACAATCATTCCAAGCATTATGAACAACTCTCAAAAGTTTTACTGTTCTCTGGTCATTGATACTATCTCTCTATTACTACTGAATGCAAGCAAAATTGTTTTCAAAGGAAAAAATAAATTAAAGAAAATAGCTATATTTCATTGCACTCTACTTTTGTGCCTTCAGGTTAGGGCAGGGATATTTAACACTACAGAAGCTTAAAGATTTATCTTCTCTCCTTGGGAGATATGAATATAGACAGGTATTGGACTCAGGTGGAGGATGCAAATTGGTACTACCATATTTACAAGCAAATACTGACATCCAGCCTGAATACACAGTACTCCATTAAGTGCAAAAGGGAAAACGCTCCCCACCTTAAACCACAGCCTGGTTACTCAGCAGCCAGAGATCAGTTGTCAGAGTTACTGCTGTGCTTTCAGAGGAAAACGGAGGAGGAGAATGTCTGCATCTTTGGGCTTTCTGGCCTATGGGGACCGTGTACAGCCATGAATCACTTTGTATGGGATCCAGAAATCCTTTCTTTGCTCTGTAGAGGGGAAGGGAGTACCTTTGCCTGCCTCAAGCATTTCTTGGACAGAAAGAGAAAATCTGCTTTTGTTCAAGGTGAGCAAATCATCCATTAGAAAATTATTTCATGTCATGTGTGGACATTGCATGAGTTTCCCAATAATCCAAGTTACAGTCAGACACATTACATATAATGTAATGAAAAAGCAGTTTTCAAAATTGTACCAGACAAGGTTAAAAAAGGGCATGGCCTCATTTACCATAGTGTATTAGAGATAATATACTAAATTCTAATAATCAAGTACTAGGTATCTTTCATCTTCTTTGCTTTCAAACAAAGAAGAGATTTCTATGTGCTAAAAAGGAGTGACTGTAATAATTTACTCCTTCTGTCAGAACAGAAAGAGTTAAACTTGTTTTGCTTATCAGCTTCTAGGAAAGTAAATTCTGCAGGGCAGACAAGTTAGAGCCTTCAAGCTTCTGCATTTTCCCTTCTGTTCACTTCTTACAAGCCAGTGCTGTTAGTTCATTCAAACCTCCAGGGGAATATAGACCTGACTTTCTTTTTTCCAACACTAACTTTGGGGTCATTGAGAGGTGATACTGGGAAGACAGCACTGTTTAAGATGGAACTGTGCTCTTTCACTGCACTCGGAAGCAAGGGTGAAACATGCCGTGAAGCAGGATGATACTGTGATGGTAGATGTCGTTCCTGGTCATAACAATACTTTCTCTCTTTTAGCTCTTTTCCCTCTCCATTCTGGCACAGGATTATCTGTATTCTCTCTTTAGCTGAATTCCAGAGACAGCACAACTGGCATCATGAGAGCAGGCAGTCCTGGCAGAAACAGCAGATGAAGAGAAATGCACTAGCTTAGCTCTAAAGGAACTGATGCTCACAACTGAATTCTGATACAGTCCCAACACAGACTGAGAAACCAGCCACCCAGAGGTAAGATCTCAGCAAGATCAGAGTTTCTTTGTCTCAATGTCAATGACAATGACTGAAGCCTGGCTCATAATGAGCTCAAACCTAAGAGATGAAGCTCCACAGAAATACAGAAAACATACCACAGGTTCATCTAGACACAGGCCTTACCATGCAGGAAAATCAAGAAAGTCACATGGACAGTCACCCCTGGGCAGATATATTTTCTTGCCCCTTCCTTTCCCATTGCCAGTATAACTCAGTCCATGCGGCTTCCAAAACACTTTGCAGGTGTGCATAAACTATAAGAGGGAGCCAGGCTTGCAGGGGTACACTGCTGATGAGCACAGAGCTGCTCAGAATCATAATAAAGACACTTGCTGATGTGCTTTAGTTAGGGAGTTTCCTGGATGTGACTGGTAGAATGAGAAGGTGCCACATTCTTTCCACCCACCAGGCCGTTTCTGTTTCTCTTGGTGACTGTGCAGTGCCCACAGCAGCCTAAGGGTGGCTGAGATGGATCTGGGCTAAGCCACATCAGCAGCTTTGAGTTCCCACCAGCCATGACCACAAATCAGAGATACAACTGACCACAGCACTTTCCAATGCTCCCCGTCAGTCCTAATGTGGGATGCCTCTGAAAGGAGTTTGCCTCTCTCCCAGTATGCAGTGCAAATATACACATGCTGTAAACATGAAATAAACTGGTAATTAATGGACTCTGTTCAAACAGAAATAACAGTCAGACTGTGGGCAATAATGAATGCATACAACTTCTGTCTTCAGGCTGAACCCACCCAGATTTTCCTCATCCTTGGCAAAACTGAAAGGCTTAAAATGTCCATGTAGCCCAAAGGAAATGTGTAGACTCTGCATCTCTCATTAGCTGATCCACAGCACATAGTTTAATTTAAATTTTATGTTCTGCAAAGAGATAATTTTCTCATTGGGCTGTAAATACCAGTATAACCAGAGGAATATGTGGAAGTCTAATATTTACAACAACTGAAAATCTGGCCCAGTATGCATGAGCCAGTATGTATGAATGGTCTCTGACCATTCTACTGAAAGAAGACCTCCAATCCAACTATATTTAGTCTGATAAACAATGTATTTCCTCTTCCTGTGTTTTTCAGACCAGATGTGCTAAGGCCTGCCATTGTAGCTGAGTGTTATTTAACAGAATACTGCCAAAGTGGAAAATATCCCAGTTTAATCACGTAATTAACTTGGATCTTTATTTTTTTCCCCCGTTTTTAAAAGAGAGGATTCCTAGCTAACCTAAATAAGTCTCTGCTAACAAAAATGGAGATATTTATTTAGTTGTTTTCAGTTTTTGTTTTTGTTAGAAAATTAATTCTGGGTCAACTTTAAAGATTAAGGCAAATCCAGATTTTGCTTGCTAGAGGTATATTCCCAAGGATTTGGTTTAATATTTTTAGAAACTTAAAAACAGCATCTCTTTTCCTTCTAGCTTTGTTCTTTCCTACTCAGCAAGCACAGATTTTTGACCCTGTATTCCCAACAGAGCTTGAAGCTAGAGTGAGTCTTTCTTGTATCTGCTGGCATCTACAAGAGCCTCATCCACACCATTACCAGACAAGTGAGAAATCTTCCAACCCTATGCTGAAAAGGCCAGATCTTGACCTCTCTTGTACCACCTCACATGGAGAGTCATTAACACTCCTGTGAAATATGCTGACAACATGGGTTTGCTTCTGCCCCACCCCAAAGTTAAATTGAGGGATTCTTGGCTATTCCTCTCTAGCAATGCTGGGCACTTCGTGTCTCATCAACTTGAACCCTGTAAACCAGGGAATAGTTTATTCATCAAATTCATGACATATAACAGAAGCTATTGCCATTTTCTCTCCAATAATCTTAAAACAGTCAGAAGAAGTCACTCAGTAAATGACTTTCATAGGAAACATCCTCCTGCAGCTCAGGGAGCTTATTCAATCTGTGAGCAGAAGGGCAGCTACAGGAGTCCAGAGAGGAAGGCATGGGAGGTTAACAATATTTTTTGTCCGGCACTATTCCCTTTCTTACTTTGGCCTCAGCTTCACCCACCATCAGATATGAAAACAACATCTAACACGGACTCCTCTGCTTCAGAAAATCATTACTAAAAGGGCTTTCTTGGGTTTTTGGGGTTTTTTTTTCTTTCTTTTTTTTTTTTGACAGTTATCACAGTCCAGAAGAAAGATTAATTATAAAATTCTAGAATTTTAGGTTCTTGGAGATAGGGAGACATGAGGACCCATTGCCTCTGCACTAATATGTCCTCATTAGTCATCAGATGCAGAAGCCTTCAGCAGAGAAGATGCTGACAAATGTGCAAAAGGAGACTGCTAGTATCCATTCCATTAGTGCCAAAGTAAAAGCAGACAATGCTGGTGACACCAATTCATCATCGTCTTTTGACATCTAAATATAAAGTAACTTATCCCTAAAAATGCAGGCTGGCAGTAGCAAGAATACAAACTACTCTTCCTAAGAGTACCAGTTCTCTAGGATGCCAAACATCTGCCTAAATTAATTTGTGTGAATTTGGCCCATTGTTTTAAGTTGCTAATTCAAACTGCACTATGACTTCACAGTATTGAGACCAAATAGCTGTTTTTTTCTATTTTATATACACTTCTTTAAGATGGGAATGTTTTATATCAAATTAAACTACTTCTGGAGTTCAGTTCAGGTAGATCAAACCACCTCTAGAAATAAGTGTGTTCACCCAGCAGTCCTAGGAGCAATCAGCACAGTGGTGAATTCAACAATTAGGATGCTTTACAGTTAAACCTGCACACAAATCACTCAACTGGGCTATCACTGAAGAACAATTCAACACTAACATGTTTGTAATTACTAAGCATCTAAAAGCCTTGTTAGTTCATTTTGTTCGTGAATTAAACACGATGTCACTGCTACAACTTACTTGAAAACCTTTCTTACTAGCACCAAAAGATGCTTTTAATCTCTGTATGTGTACTCTTACAAATCCCTAAACAACTCTGAACAACTTTTAGGCAGTTTTTGTCTTATGTTAACCTTAAAACTCAGTGTCAGATTTCAAGAAATCACTTTTTTGCTAGAAATATAGATACTTCTTTTACCATTTCCAACAAAGGAAAGAATGCACAAGGTAGAAGTGAGTGCTACCATCATTAAGTGCATCAAGTCTGTCAGGCATTTAAATTAGATTGATGTGGGATACACTGATTAACTGTAACAAAAAACATCTAGCATCAGACTCATTCAGTTAGCTCATAATTATCAACAAGGAATATTTCAGTCCAAGATTAGTAAACCCGAAACACTCCGAAGATATGCAAAAGATGCAGATATCACCTTATTTTCTTAAACCAATCAATCCTCACCCCTAGGTTCATTGGTTCCTTTTGTCACACTTTTCCCCTTCTCTTTTGTTTCCAATGCTTTCCTTAAGAAATAAACCCAGGCCTTGAAACCTTTCAGATGAAGTGATGTTTGCAAAAAGACATCTAATGTTTTTGTGTTTTCCTCCTTCATGAGCAGGCAATGTTCTCCTACAGCAACAAAAAAGTGTCTGTGTTTTTTTGGAATTAAACAACATAAGGCAATTAAATATTGAGAAGCAGTCACGTGTATGATGAACATGAACCTTCCCATCAGTAACGTGGAGAAGGAGGAGCTGAACTTGATCTGATTTGTAACCCCCGTCCCAGGCCAGGCCTGAGGATGTTCATCTCTTGTAGCAACAAAGCAAACAGTTCTTGCCTGCATAGGTAGCATCTTGCCCATGTACTCTTAGGTGAAAGGAAGATGCTAAGCAGCTGCTTGCTAAACTGAAGGCCATGAAAAATCATTTGGCTCTTCACGATAACATCAGACCTAATTCATAGGTTTTTGGCCCCCAAATTCCAAATTGTACATCAGTCTGTTTTTGAAAGTTTACGTTTAACATGTCTGGGGGGTTCCCAAGTATCACTATCATCTGTTTCTTCCTCATCTTCCTGATCATCCATCATTTCATCTTCCTCCTCGTTCTCATCAAACAGCTCTATTCCAAGTTCTAATCTTCTTTGCCTTTCTGCAAACCATTCTCTGACCTGCTCATATCCCATGTGAGATTTGGCTACCAGTTCATCAAGGTCTTGCTCATTAAGGAATTTGTGTTTCATATAATAGTCCTTCAGAATTGCTGTTCCAGTTTTAAATTTTATGACAGACACACCTCTGTCCCAGCAATTCAACCTCTTGCTTCCCCGAGGCCTCCCCCGAGGCCTCCCTCTCCCCCTCCCTTTTGGTCTTCCTCTCCCTCTCTTCCTTGCAAAGCCTTGGCCATTCAGACTGTTTGCACTGGCACTCTGGTAATAGTAATACCATTTCAATCCACCATTTTTCCAGGCATAGCGAGTATCGCCAAACCAGCTCACAATTTCTGATCTTGGAAGCCCAGTTTCTTCTGCCAGCTTGTTGTATTCTTGTGGAGATGGCCACTGAGTACGGACAAAGGAACTTTTGAGCATGTGCAACTGCTCTGGTGATTTTTTGCCTATTTTGCTTGAAGTGGAACACCCTGATTTTGTTCCTGCTGCTCCATCTCCAGATGTTTCTCCAGACTCCTCTTTTGAGCTGCCAGCATTGCTTTCATTCATGTCAGCTCCCTCTTCCTTCAAGACGTTTGATTTCCTTTTTTCTGTAAACCAGGAATCAATCTCTCTTCTGGTCAGTTTTGTTTGGGCTCTTAACCTATTCATCTCTTCCTCAGTAAGGACAGGGTTATTAAGAAAGCTTGCTTGGAGGACTTGCAGCTGTTCAGCAGTCTTCTCTTTGAATTTCTGTGGCGTGAAATCAGGAAAAGTACCCCAAGATGACTTGCTCTGTGGAGTGGCTCCTGTTGGAGATTCATTCATTTCATCACTTGAATCAATAACAATGGTGGCACATGAATCACTGTTGAGATTAATCCCATGGTTATTCTTTGAGTTTCTCTGATTGTAGCGTGTATCACTGAACCACTTTTTGATCTCTCCTTTAGTAAGGCCTGTTATTTTCATAAGTCTAATAATTTCTGAGTCTTGAGGAAACTGATTTTTAAGGTAGCTGACTTTCAACTCTGCCAGTTGTTCCTTAGTTTTTTTTGCTCGGATGCCAAAGGAGTCAGGATTCATCAGTGTGGATTCATTTTTGATAGGTTGAGGGGCTGGAATGGCAGCTACTTGTTTGGTTTCTGCAATAGGCTGAGCATTGTGAATCTGACTCTTCTGTAACTGTGTTTGGTTTGGGACTCCTGCTACAGTCAAAGCTATTGGGGCTGTTACCGGTAACGTATTTGTACCTGCAACTTGAGTGAGAACAAGTCCTGGCTGACCAACTATTTGGCATGTCTGTAAAATTGAAGGTAAACCATTGCTAGCAGCAGAAATGTGTGCTGGAATAACGGTAATTGTCTGTGGCACAGTATGCACTGTGCCATTAAATTGTTTCCTCCTTGCTTCCTCCACCTCCTCTGGCGTCCAACTCACACCATGTTTCAGACGCTGGGCAGAAAACCATATTTTAATCTGTTCTTCTGTGTACTTAGCTTGAGTGGAAAGAACAGTGATTTCTGACATGGTTGGATATGGGAATTTGTTGTAGGTGTTAAGCAAAAGAGGATTGTTATCCAAAGCAGTATTATAGGCTGGAATGCTATTTACAGGTATTAGTACTTTTGGAATCAGGTTTGAGTTCTGTGGAGCTGTAACAGTTGTTATAACCTGTGCCACCCCAGGCTGAAGCACTGGTGCCGGGGTCACTATGGCACCAGCCACATCTGCTGCACTGCAAACAACTGAATGGCTTGGTTTTGATTCAGAAACTGCCAGTGGGGGGTTTTCTACTACTTCTTCAGAGCTTGGCTCCTTTTCAGTTCCCTTTTCTTCACCAGGAATGTCATCAACTACATTGTGGAAAACAGCAATACGTTTAGCCTCCGTTTTGTTTTTCATCATTTTCATGATAGGAGTTTTGCTAATTGAGATCCCTGATGAGGGGACCTCAGAAGAGTCAGCCTGTCCGGCATTTCCTTCTCTAACAAAACTCCCATCAAAAGTGAGATCATTTACTGTCTGTTCAAAGATTGTCTGGTTATTACGTTTCACCATAGTCAATTTAAAATTCTCCTCTCCAGGGTGGTGCTTCAAATTATGTTCTGAGAGGGCATCATATCTTTTGGTAAGGAAATTACATTCTAAACAAACGTAGGATGAATTTAATACTACATTGGGGTGTTCTGAATCCACATGAAAAGTAAACATATTGAGATCTGGAGTCTGAAAAGTACAGTATTTACACTCATAACCACCTTCTACTTTATTTGTGTTTTTCTGATTGTCTGAATCCACATAGTCGTGACCATCCTCATCACTTGTTACACTCTCTGCTGTAGGGTTATCTGCTGGCGTGAGCACAGGTGGTCCTTCCTCCAAGTCTGACACCATTTCTAGATCTGTATCCTGCTCATTGGCTAAGACCATGCAGGGTGTTGTTGATTTTCGTTTACTTGCCATGACTGTTACAGTGAAAATGGTAACAACTGGTCAGATACAGACTTAGCTTCAAGCTCTTCTTAATTAATAATAGTAAAAATAATAATGGCTTTCAGTACTTCAAGTCAGTTCTTGTAAAGTCTCAACATTTATCCTATTAGCAGCTTTTCTTTCGTAGTGCAATCAGATTAAAAATAGTTGAGGATGAGATGTTGAGACACACTGTTTTAAAGTCCACATCCACCACCTGTAGTAAAGAAGAGACAGTGGAATTAGTTTAATTTAAGCAGTAACTTCTATTCTGCTACATAGTGTGCTACTGCTTATCCCCTGAAACCAGCAGACCCGTTCCAAGAAGAGATAGTTAAAGTTAAGATAAGAAAGGCAAAATCCAATGCGCTTATTACAGGCTGATATTTGTTTCAGTTCATGTTAACACAGTGACAGACATAAACCACAGAATGGTGTGAATCAGGTTAATTTCCTGACTGTTTCCCTTTCTTCAGAAGCCTTTTTCTTGGCACAGTGCTGAGGTCAGTCTTGCCCTTGGACTGCTTTGCCTAAGCTACAACAACTTCTCTCGGACTGTTCTGTGAGCTCAAGTCCTTCCTATCACTAACTTGAGCCCCGTATGACATCTCCACTGGCTCTGTCACATCTTTCATGTCAGAGACTGTGAAGTGTCCCACAAAAGGCAGGTTTAGAGTATTTTTCTATTGCATTATACGTGCAAGCACAATCATGTGCAAGGCCTTTCTTCCATGTCTGAAAACAGGCAAAACAATGTCTTTTTAAGGCACTCTGACAGACAGAAGACAACTACCCTTTCTTCCTAGCTTCCCAAATGTCATTCTCCAATTGAAGACCAATCCCAAACCAATAAAAGTTGATTGCTAGCACACAGCAATTAACTAAAATCTGTTTTCATGCCTCTATGCATTAACAGAGACATGACTGATTGTGTCAACTGTAACAGAGAGAAAAAAAGTATAAAAGACTGCTATCTCAAGCAGAAGCAGAACAAAGTTATGTATTTGCTGTTTAGAATTCTTTGTCCATTTCTACATAAAACTGAAGCACCACCAAAAAAGCTGAGGCCTAGAGAAATTCAGAGTAGAAATATATCCTAAAATAGCATAGACTGAAGTGAATTTTATCCCACAAGGACCACAACAATCTGCTGGAAATGATGCACAAACTTCCGCAGAGGGTTATAAACTCTGTAATAGTTTTCTTCTTGACAGAAAATCAGACACTGATTTGTCATACGAGAAAACCCATAGGTATGTGAATTTTTAGACAGTGGAACATGGTCTACTTCCCTAAGTGTGGGCATCCTCCAAGAGGAATGCATCCCCACGTAGCTGTTTCAGAAGGTTTGGAAAGGGAACAACAGGTAACAGGTTAAAAACCGAAGGCCATCTCTGTGTGACAAAGTCTTAAGAAAAAAAGAACAGTTAAACGGAAGAAAAGCAAATATAAGGAACATTCACATTTTTTCTTTAGGCAAAAGACAAAAGTATTCATCCAGAGCTGCCACCCAGTGCTGCTCCATAAGCTCTGTTTTTGAAACTGTGTGTCACCTTACTGCTTCATAAATATCCTCCTTAAATGTTTTTAACAGTCACCCTCTGCACTACATCTGTGACTACATCCAAAGTGCTCAGCCTCACATGATACGCTTTCTATGCCAACGATACGGTTACATGGCATTAAGGACACTGAAAATGGTCAATAAATCTTGCATAATCATCATTCAAGGATGACAATTATTTAATGGTACTGGAGTAGGAAGATATCCTTCTTCCACAAGTTAATAGTGACAGTCTGTAAAACTGAGCACAGAAGCGCAAAAGATACTTATTTTCATATATGTACAAAGTACCTATTGCAGGCCACCTCATTTCTCTTTGCAGCGAGAGAACAATGAAGCAAAGTTAAATAGATCCATTTGTCTCAGTGTCCTGAGGGACAAGAGGTAGAACATTATTAACTGTGCTGCTTCTCTGTGGGGCTGGAGGGCTCTTGACAAAAGGGAAGACAACTGCCAAGACAATGTTGAGCAATGCTCTGGGGGAAGAGCTGGGTGGTATTACCTAATGTTTCTGTGATCTTGAGTGAAATTTCAGAAATGCCAGAAATGCCTATCTTAAAAAGCAACTTAACAGCTAGTTTTGCTGACTGAAGTTGCATTTTGAGAAGTGATTGTGGTACTCTGCAGTGCCTCATCCCTAGCACAGCACACAGGATCTATACACAGGGCAGTCTGAATGAGCTTAGGGGCTTGCCAAGGGTCCCATTCTGGGATGGTCCGGAGTGCAAGTAAAAGCAACATTTGATCTGACATGCAGCATTGAAGCATGCTGAAGGCAAGGCTGGAGATAAGGAATAAAATGGGAAACCTGTTCAACAAATCAATGAATGTTCTTCTCCAGTCTCATGTACCCAATAGTGTTCACAGTGCCTGTAACAGGTCTATCTACAACTGCAGCACATGCAGGGTTTTAGCTAAATCTGTATCACATCTCTGCTGTGCTTTGGTTTTGCTTATGTGCATAGGCAGATTATCGTGTCCCTCCTCTGTTTACCAAGATAGCAACATGTTTCTTTGATGCAAACAGGTCTCAGAAAAAGTAAGCTGCATCTGTGCTCTTCTGACTACACTATGTAAGATGGGGTTCTTTTTAAAAGGATGTTGTGATGTCAAAATCCTGGTTATTTCATGGCTATGGAGAGTTATGACAGCATTCAGTAAAATCTCAACAAAGTAAGATGCCTGCAACCCTTCCCAGCCTTCTTTCCTCTACAGACTTTACAGACACCTCCATTCCCTCCTCCCTGGTGCTAATGTGATTATTCCACCTGTAGCACCCTGCTTGATATTTTCTCTCAACTTAGCAGGGGATTATGAAAACTCACAATTGCGTAGTTTATCAAACCAATTATGCATCATCCTTGGAATCTTCATTTCCTCTAAAATACCTCTCCTGTTCTGCTTACAGGAGTGCGTGGAACCTTGCCATGTAGCTCAGCTTCAGTAAGGTCTGCAACATTCTGTACCAGCAGGCCAATGACTTCAACAAAAAATGAAGTAACTGTGGTTTTGACAAATCCACCTTTTTAAGAACCTTGTTACAATTCTCGAGGTTCTTACAGACTGTTGTTTAGTAAGTTCTTCCTGTATTGAGCTGGGAATGAAGATCCCTTTAATCAACCTGTGATTCACTATGTGTTCTCTGTTTATGCATCTCCCTTGGTTAAGACTGGGCAGCCTTGTGCCTGTCTCAAGTTCACTGAGATCTCCCCCATATTCCATGAATTCCTGAAGGTCATCACTATTGGTTCAGAGAATGCTTTTGCTTGTCCCTTACATACCTTCAGGTCAAATACGTGACAAAATATTGTTAAAGATTTTATCTTTTTATCCCTCCTTGTGAATATTGACATTATATTTTGCAATTTGGTTTGAAATTAAATAATCCAGGTGTTTATTTTATGTCAAAAGCAGCATTTTTTAATAAAGGAATCTGAAGAAAAACTTTCAATTATTTACACTGCAATCGCCTTCTGTAATTTCACCTCGGATTTTCATAGCATTGACATTCCTAGCAAATCAGCCCACAAAACAGATGTTTTTCTAGGAACATAAACCAGCAAGTGCAGGCATACTTTTTGAAAGTCCACAATCTGATATTTTATCTTTCAGGAGGCAATTTCTCAGGACCCTGTTCTTCAGAAACAGAACATAAACAGTTAGCAATCCCAATTAATTAATAATTATATTAAGACGAATTCATTCCAGAGTGGAATTCAACATTTAAAGTTGTCTTTATAGCAGATTTGGATGAAGACTTACGTAAGTATTTTCTAAATGGAGGCAGAAACCTTCTGCCCATTTGATTACAGTCTGAGAAGGAAAAGACAGAGAGATGACCACAGAAGACACACATGGAAGAACCTGCTCCCAGAAAAACTTTTTTACTCACTTCCTCCTTCCCTCCCCCAAACAGGACTAGCTGATGCAGCAAGAGAAATAAATGAGTTTACAGAAAACGTTCACTGTGTGTTCAGGGTGTATGCTCTGTGAAAAGGCATTGATCCCTGCTTGCTGTATGACACTTCCATCCAGAGCGCGGGAAAAGCATATCAAAAAAAATCCAAACCCATGTAATGTGATTTTAAAAATAGGCACAGAGTTGCTCAGCAGAAGATGAAGCAACAGAACCTGCTTCTAACTTTTAAATCCACCTAGATTACAAATGGCCTACAACCTCTCTTCACACAGAAAATGCTGCCTTCTTATATACCATGACAATATGCAGTTTTTGATCCTTTGTTTAGCCCCCTTCTATTACCATTTATTCAGAGTAGCTGTATCTGTGTCAGAAACTATTCTGCAGAGAGCTCACAGTAGGCTAATATACTCTGATCTGTGCTGCCTCTCAGTGAAAAGGGTGAAGGATTGTTGCAGAGTGCCATTTTCTTCAGTTGTTCATTATCTGCAAATTTCAGAGGGCCTGACTGCTTATGACTCCAAATAAAGCCATAGCTCTGTTAATCCTGCAATATTCACATTTGATTCCTCTTTTAAAATAAGGTCTGGTACTAATCCAACATGGGAGTGAAACTTGTCAAAACTGATTTCAGCAGAACTCCTCATGTATTACAAAGATAAGGCCCACTTAGGGTCCTTGCTACATTAGGACTGGCAATAAGGCAGATAAGTTCCCAAAGCTACTGTAGTGCCCACGCAGAGCTCCAGGCTGTGCCAAAGCCAGACCCGTGATGGAGCACTGGAAAGCTGACACAAAGCCCAGCAGAGGCTGAAGGGAGCCTGCCACAGGACATGTGACTAGATTTTCTCAGTTACTTCCTCTCAGTGCTGGTTTTAATGGGTAACAAACAGTTCCATCAAAGTAAATGTCAGAATTTCATGTCAGAAGCGACTGCTAAATGACCTACATTATCTTCCTCTATTGCACAATATACCCCAGGTACCTCTGCAGAGAGCACAGTAACTTCTGCCCCTGCTTTTGATACAGAAAGCCATAACCAGGTTTTGTATCTGATCATATAAAGCTAATGACCAAACATCTCGAGTACTTAACAACCAGGGGTGCACTGACCAAGAGGTACCTTTAACATGAATGGTGCGTGCTGCTGCTCCTCAGTCACACAGGCAGGTTTCTTCTGTGTGATACACACACCTTGGCAGCTACACCTCACATAGGCAGATCTTTATTTTATTGATTCTGAGGTGTCCAATTCAAACTGTAAGCACTCAGTACTTTTAATGTCAGACATCTCTGCATGACTATTTTTGAAAGTGAGGATCAGACTTGTGTAAATGCTTATCATACCCAAAAAATGGCAGCAGAGTTGAGGAATTTTTTTTCTTTGCATAGTTACAGCTCTGTTTTAATTGCTGTGTTGTTACATACGAAAAAAGAAAGGATGAAGAAATAAATTACTAACATGAAGAGAAATTTTAATGTGTTCTGCATTGAATAAACATTTAATTCAACCCTCCAAATGTTTCATGTTGGCTTTTAAAAAAGTAGAACAGTAAGAAATTATTAACTTTAAAAACTGTTTATGAAAAAAGTTTCTCCTTAAAACACCAAAACAAAAGGTTTTATTATCATGGGATTTTCTTCTTTACAATGAAGCAATCTGGCACACATGACTTCACAAAATGCTCCTTTCAACTTCATTCTTCTTTTTTTTTTTTCCTTCCAGATGAAAAATTTCTAGAGACATTCATTTTCCCAGGCTCTAGTCCAGTGCTGCAAGTACAAGACCTTACTTCGACTTCCTGGAGTTCATGTCCCCAGACACCCCTCAGCTTCTCCAGAGACCCAAGCTGCAGTTCTACAGATGGTCTCCTCACTGGATAGCCCGACTCATTCCCGAGTCATCGCTGGTGCTGAGCAGGAACCCCTGCGATTTTGAGGTGACACAGCCCAGCACAGATTGTCTCACTCTCCTCTCCCCCTCCTCCACTGATTCCGACAAACCATACGCACCCTTGTCACACTGGAAACCAGATTTCACATCAGCTGCTTTCTGCTTTCTTTAATATTTGGCTGTCACCATTCAAAATGGTACTTCTCAACAGCCAATAAAAGTATTTAGTAGCACTCTACCCTTAAAAAGTAGGACTGGGTCTCAGGGCTTACCAGCTCCCAATGCTTTTATACCTTCTGCTAGGCCTGTGGCCTAGCCCAAGGAACAGCAGTACGTTAAGGACCACCTTGCTGCATGACAGTACAAGAACCTACACAGACAGATTTATTGGTCTGCCATGGCCTGGTTTTTCGTAGCAGGGAGACCACAAAGTTAGCTCCTGTGAGAAGCTGCAGGAAGCTTCCCACCATGTCTGGCAGAGCCAATGGCGGATGGCTCTGAAGATGACATGCTGCTGGCCAAAACTGAGCCAATGAGAGAGGTTGGTAATGCCTCTGTGATGACATATTTAAGAACAAAACCAAAACAAAGTCACAATGTTTTTGCTCCTAGTCAGAGAAGAGGAGGAAGTGAGAACATGTGAGGGGAACAACATGACAACACCAAGGTCAGTGGAGAAGGAGGGGGAGGAGGTGCTCCAGGTGCTGGAGCTGAGATTCCTCTGCAGGCCATGGTGATGACCATGGTGAAGCAGCTGGGCCCCTGCAGCCCCTGGGGATCCATAGGGGATGCAGAGATCCACCCACAGCCCCTGGGGATCCATAGGGGGATGCAGAGATCCACCCACAGCCCCTGGGGATCCATAGGGGGATGCAGAGATCCGCCCACAGCCCGTGGGGGAAGTGCCCATGCCGGAGCCGGTGGATGCCTGGAGGAAGCTGTGATCCAGTAGAAGACCCAGAGGAGAGAGAGGGCCCTGCTCCCAGGCTGGAGCAGCCTGTCCTTGGAGGACTGCACCTCGTGGCAAGGGAACCAAGTCACAGCAGTTTTGGGAGGACTGTGTGCCCGTGAGAGAGACTCACGTTGCAGCAGGTGTGGCA
>WEKY01053549.1:211621-222864 GCA_013390045.1 Picathartes gymnocephalus | reverse complement strand
GGGAGGGGGGAAGGTGTTTTAAGGGCTTATTTTATTTCTCATTATCCTTCTCTGATTCTGTTATTAATAAAATTCACGTTGCAACTTAACTTGAGCCTGGTTTGCCCTCAAAAGATTTCTCCCAGTCCGTATCTCACTCATGAAGCCTTAGTTAATTTTTTTTCCCTCCTCTGCCCAGCTGTGGCAGGGGAGGGTGAATGAGTGACTCTTGTGGGTGCCTGGCATTGGGCCAGTGTCAAACCACAACAACAGGGAAGGAGAATCCATTACATATAGGTGGTTTAAAGCAGTCTGCAGATGTGCACAACAGGCATAAAAACATCATCAAGAGCAGGGGATAAAACATCCTGCAAATTCTACCTTGGATACAAAAAGGTAGTGATATATTAGGACTCATAATTCTGCTTTTTTTTTTTTAACATTGGAATGCATTTCTCAGACCTCAAGGCCAGATTCTTGTCAAATTTCAAGTTCCTATGTCAAATCCCTGAAGCATAGAGCTGCTCAGAAAAAGAAAGACAATACAGCTTTTACATGGAGATTGCCTCTCTTCTTCTCCTTGCTTCTCTCCTCACTCTGTTAATTTTACTCTTGAACCAGCTAATGTTCCCCCAAAACTCAATGAACAGAACACAAAAGCAACCTCAAGAGAAACAATGTGAGAAATTCTCATTTCAACCATCATAAGAAACTGAAAACAGGGACTTGGAGTGAACTGACCAGGTGACACTAATACATACTTCTACATGCTCCACACATGCACGCAGACTTGCATACACCAGAACACAGAGCCATAATTTAAGAAACTTGTAAAGGTTCACAAATGACTTGAAACAAATACATAAACCCAGTGTTTGTATGAACCAGTGTTTATGAATGAGGAAAAAGCAAGGACTTGGGAGTGTCCATTGAAAAGTAAAAAAGATCATTCTACTGCACGGACCTAGGTAATTCCATGTCAACGTGAAGACCATAAGGCACATTTTCAAGGCTTCAACTGCTCTTTAGAGTCTCCTCTACCACTTACTTGGTCCACTACGAGGTTTTGCTCAAATGTGCTTGCTCAGAACCTTTCCTGTGTGCCTTGGATCCACCAGCTTCCCACCCCATGTCCTTCTTAAAGTCTCCTCCAGCCTTGCAGGTCTGCTTCCACTTGGTGAGAAGGTCAAGGAGTGCAGAGTGCATAAAAAGCCCTTTATGTTCAATGGCATGTGATTTGCATCTGCACTTTAGATGCAAAAAATGTGAGTTCAGAACTGATATTTTATAAGGCTCTTTTTAAGGTGCTCCAGAATGTTTCCAGTAACAGCTTTACAACTGCAAACTGAATCATGTAAGAACAGTCAAACCAAAGAATTGACCTAGTACCTGCTGGCAGATGCCTCCATAGTGGAAAAATGAAGAATTTTATGTTCATGCTTGCAAGCACGGCTGGTCTTATAGAAGTTCTCCGCGATGTTACCCTCTGACCTGATCATTGCTGGTCATGGAACAGCAGATTCGCAAGTCAAAATGCAACATGTAAGTTCCCCTCTCTGTATTCTAAGTGCAAGTATTTCCAGTGCAGCACTAAGTTACTGCCAAGCCAGGGTGAGACTATCAAGCTAACTCACACTTGTCTTTCCGTGAACACCAAGATACTCTATGTCTGCTGCAGATGACTTTAGGGGCATACTGATGGTGAAGCAACAGCACTTCAGCACTGGTGAGGAACTGTAACCAGTTGTCTGGAGAGTTTGTAAAAATCTGCTTAGGATTTTTAAGGAATTTCCATTCTTGCAAGTTTTCAAAACTTGCTAAGACCCTGAACCCTATCTACCATCACAGATAACTTTGCTTTGAGCAGGAGGCAGAACTAGATGATCTTCAAAAGTCCCTTCTACTCTAATGTTTCTCCTCAGAATTTTGAGATGCTTGAGCACATAACAAAGAAAAAAAGCGGACAGCCTGCATAAACACTCTCTGCAGGTCTCAATTATCTAGTAAAATACCACTGTGTACCAAGTTAACCTTTGTGAAAAGCAAAGTGTTTTTATTTGCAACAATGAGTTGACTCCACACCCCTGCTGAGTACTGTACTGTACTCCTTAGATACTCCTGCTGATTTCTGTGAGAGATATTGTCTTACTCTATGTGTGACAAGAGCAATTCCCTCATCCCCCACCCCACGCCCCCATCATTCATCCACAAAGTAGATAAACATTGTTTACTGCCTATCAGCCCAGTGACAAAAAAGGTAAAAGACGAGACTACAGAGGCTTTCAAGAACAATGTGTGGACTGGAAAGCTGAATCTGAAGTACAGTCACTGCAGAAGTCGGAGAGATGACTGTGTACTCCAGCCACCATGGGGTAATGAAAAGCCCTGAGGAGTCACTGGATCAGAACAAGCATCTCAGGCCATGCACAGCAGGTTTGCAGTTACAGCGTTTCACAGGTTCCACATCACAGGCGCTGCTGGACCTGGCGCCCAGCAGTCCCACGCTGCTCCCAGTTCACCTGAACAAAGGCCTTCAATGCAGCAGCGAAGAATCAACAAGTCTTTCACCAGGCTGGTTCCTTGTTCCACTGTTTCCCAGGCTAATGTCCTAAGCTTTGGCTGTGAACCTGACCTCTGTGACTTACTCCGTGCCAGACACATGAACCCTCTCGTCACTCCTCAGAGCCTTGGAGAGGACAATCCCCAGGCTGGGAGCCGCTGGCTGAGGAAAGCTGGAGGCTGCACCTTCTGCCCTGCTCTGCTGGAGCTGCCTGTCATGTGAGTCACTCCTGCAGGAGAAACACAAACCTCCGATGTTCAGTCCTGGCAGGGAAGTAAGAGAGCAGATCACCGAAAACAGACTGCCCACTTTCACTTTGTGTCTCTCAAATAAAATGGTGGAAAATTAGCACAACATGATTTAAGTGGAAAATATGGAGTTAACTAAAACACTGTACTGAAAATTAACAGCTATGGAGCTGCTTTTTCTTTTTTGCATTAGATTTAAACACCATAAAAAATGGATTAGTTCTGTTTTAAAAAATATAGGTAACTTAAAGCTGCATAAATATCCTAGGATGAAAATCATACTCACACTAATTTAAATGTGAATGAGCAGTAAAATTTTTTAAAGAAATACTGTATGTGTTGATAAAACCATATGTAAGAGCTAACAGAAAAGCTTAAAAAACATTATACAGCACAAAACAGCGTGACAGTTGAGGGTGAAGGAAGAGGAGAATCAGTATGAAATTTAAACCACCTATTATTTAGACTATAAGTTTTAAACAGAACAATTCTGTTAATTTACATTAATATTTCAAGAATACACTGAAAACATTCCCTCATATGAGAAACACCTATCTTATTTACTGACATTAAACCAGACATAATCATTAAGAGCACCAATTATTGCCGGAAGTTCTGTTCTAACTGTTAACAGCTAAGTTTTTATGAATGGAATAAAAGGACATAAAAAAAAATCAGTATTATAACAGATACTTTTAGTTCATGTCATTACTTACTTGGGTACTTAACTTGAAGTAAAGTAAAGTGAAAACACTGAATTATTGGCAGTTAACAACTAACCTTATAGACAGAAATTCACTTTGTAGACATCTGCACTGAGTGAAGGTAGAAATTACTTCCTGAATGACAGAAGTTCCTGCTTTAAACTTTAAAAAGCAGGACGGTTTTTTTTCTGTGTAAGATCTCCAACTCAGGCTTAAGGATAAACTCTGCCAGGGCTAAAATCTTAACAGACATGGATACATCATCAAAGAAACAATGAATTTACTCTAGGGAGTATAAAAAAATATCGTAATTTGTCTCACACATCAGTAGGTTTAAAAAAAAAGTCATGTTTGAATAAATGTACTCTTAGATATGTTACATATTTACAGTAGTTTAATAATACAGACATGTCATGCAATTTAGGTGCATTTTAAATTAAATTTTAATTTCCAATGAAAGATAGTTTGACATAAATTTGGAAAAATGGGAACTAATCATTAACTGAAAAACAAGATATGCATAATTCACTGTTTTCTAGGAAAATGAGAGAAGTAAAAATTCATACTCTGAGTGTATGTCGAGATAAAGTAACAACCCCGATATACTTTATCCCTTTACAAAAAAACCTCTGCAAACTACCACAGTATCAAACAATGAGAATCACTTCCCATTTACGAAAGTTATTGAAAGCATAAATTCAACTCATGATTAGGAGAAATCATTTACATCAGGGTTCCCTTCGTTCAGATTCAAGCTGTGACCAAATCACCTATTTCCATTATTCCAGGTTCCATATTCCAGGACTGGTTTTGAATTAATGCATTAGTTAAATGATACTGGGGAAACAGGGGAATACAGAGACTGGTCAGGAGAAGTTAGATGAACATGTCTGGTATCATTATTAAATCAACCAAATCAGAAGAGCCCAGGATACAACTGGGGTGTGGTACTCACAGAGAATGTTTATAAGAGTGTCCAAGTTTAGCACAGAAAACAGGCAGGCCTGGAAATCCTATGGGAATAAGATGAATCTGTTGTAAGCAGCCCCAGCAAAATGTTACTGGTTCACTAGCCTGGGGCAAGCTTTTTCTTTTTTTCCTTCTTTTCCTTTTTTGACAGCCAAGTACAATATTAGCTTTCTTTTTTTTTTTTTTTTTTGGTCATCATCAAGCTGAGGCTGGGTGAGAATATTTTGTGTCTAGACTAATAAATGTTTGTGAGGATTTTGCAAGACTGGTTTATGGGAACTGAATCCCCTTTTTGTTTTTCTACTGGAAAAAGTAGCATTAAAAACAAATGAGGACCATCATGCATTTGTTTTAAATTGCATATTAGAGCACTGCTATTTTGTGTGCAATCAATACATAATTTGGAAGAAAGATGCTTTTAAAATTCAAAGCTATCCCTGAGCAGCTAAGGTTCTCTTGGAAACTGAAGGAGGAGTCTGAAATTATTGTTCTTTTGTTTGCATCCCGCAGTGGGAAAAGCAGCACACAACTAGAAACCACTGTGCTTTGAGGCAGCACGAATCACTAAGAATAAAGATCAATCCCCCCTCCATTTAAACATTAGATATTGAAACTGAATCTAGGACGAAGGTAAACTAAACAGACTCCTTTTCAAGTGGTTATTGGGTTAAATATAATAACAAAGGAATTACATAAATCTTGTAACTCTCTCTACAGAAATTTTAAAAATATACTTGTATTTTGCAAAACACAGCCTGTCTAGACCCCAATTACAAGCATCAACTTAATCAGTGGAAATTAGTGGGATATGCATAGACCAAACCCTACATTTTCTTTTTAATACTTGTTTCGGAGGGTGGGGTATCTCAAGATGAAATGGCTGACTGAGCTTTTTATTTCATTGCTTTGCGTGGAAATGACTGAATCTTTCCACACAAATTAGTGCTGAAGAAGCTGCTATAGTGCAAAGCAATCTTCAGCCCCAACCCTCCAGTGAGCTCTCACCCTCAGCCTATCTCTCGCCAGCTCTCTGCAGTAACAGGGCTTAAATGTTCCCTGGTGAAGAAGAGAGCTCCTGCTCAGTAATTCACAGATAGTAATTACTATCTGTAATTCAACATTACATCTGGAAATAGGATATTCACTCATACAAAGCAGCATATAGCTGCAAATTCTGAACTTTGAACTACCTTCTTCCCATATGCATTTAGCTTAAACTGCAGTAGAAGTATTCCCCACTCTTTGTCAGTGTGTATGACATTAGAATATGGTGCTCACACTGTCATCATCCATACAAATATTAATATACTGGAAAGCTTTCAAAACAAAGGAATCTGAACTATAATTTCAGTGTACACAGTGATGTAAAACTTCTCCCTCTCTGGACATTATTTACAATGATTAATATATCTTTCTAAGGATGTATGCTTGTGACGATTTCTTTATTACATGTAGAAAGAGTAAACTTACTTTTCTTCAGTATTACTCTTTTCTCCCATCTCTTCCCTCCTTTCCCCCTAAAGAAAGAAACAGCTGATATCAGCAAGGCCTTAAATTTCCCCTGGAGGAACCCAGAAAATACAGAGTTTAAAAAAAAGAGCTACTTGTCAAGAATCAGAGTTAAAATGAATAGTTTTGGACTGACAAAATGCCCAAGTTGTAGGCATCTCACAAAAACCTCACCAAAAGTAGTCTCTTCCATGCTAAATTACTTCTTTTAATGCAATAAAAAAATAGTTCTCTATCCACCAACTAATTCCTCCAACAAATTTAAGTAAAATTTATTAAGAAGTCAAATTTGAAAAACACTCATAAGCTACAAGTAGTGAAGCTGTGTGTGTTCGCATCCTATTCAAGCAGATACCTACAATGCCGGCAGGGATCTTGTACGGCCATCAATTCCTCTAACTGATCCATGAACAAAAAACCCAAACTCACATAACACTCTAGCTGTGGTGAACGTTTTGTCAGACCAGATCCCTCCGGAGAAGTTTGGAGGACAGAGAGCCATTAAGTATTCAACATAGCAAACAAGGCTGAACATTGTACAGTGCTGAACACTCCAAAAATTCCACTGAATCTACAAATGCATTTCACCTTGCTGAAAATCCTGCTGAGAAATAGAAACCCCTGAGCTTTCATGCCCGCTCCATCTAACTCACTTGGCAACTGCTGCCAAGTGCCCAACTCCTTCTGATATAACTTGGATTTGCAGAGCACTCTCAGCTCCCACTGATTTGCTGACGGCATCTGATCCACATATAAAAAGGCAGTAGCTTTCTACTTTGAAGGTATTCTGAAGACGGACTAGAAATCTGGAGTTTTTGAGGAAGCACACAGCTGTAACTAACATTTAACTTCCAGTTTTCTACAGTCAGGTGTAAATAACTGTTCTTTCCTGAGTCCTTCCCCACTGTTTCCCCTTTACTCTTTTTCGGACATACAGCATTCCTAGATCTCAACTAACCTAATTATCAAGACAGAGCCTTACACCCATGCACAGAGCCAGTAGGAGAGTTTTAAAATCAACAGCATTTTGACATACAAACCAAGTCTTTCCATTATAACACAGGGAGGAAAGTAATCACATTAGTACCGTATTTTGTGTATATTAATCTATTTCATAGCCTTAGGAAAGGCAAGCTTAGAGACTTCTGCCAAGATTGCCTTGTACTAGAGAAACATGCACTTCCATCTATGAAGTTCTTAGCATCTTTCTAAGCTAAGACAATGTTAAAATAATCACAGTCCTAACCTATAACCAATGATCAAAACCATAAAATCTCTATGATTACCCAATTCACAGAATTCGTTGTGAGCTAATAGCTATTTTCCATCTAAAAAATGTGGTTTGAAGATGCTTTGAAGATTCAGAGTGCTGAACATGTGGAGCTTTTACCATACCATCAGAAAGTTCAAAAGCTCATTTCTGTCCTTCTGTCTGGTGGGGTGAATTTGGCGCTCACAGAACGAGGCTGGCTTTGCCAAGCAGCGAGGGCTGGCGTTACACGCGCCTCATTACACAGTTCTGTCTGCCCACTCTTTAAACAAAACTGTCAGCCTTCAAGCCTTGCTTGAGCAATGGCTTCAAACTGTGGGTCCCCTCAAAGCATATGAAGCTCCTCCAAATCCTAGTGAGACCATTAGACAAGAAAGGTGAGCAGTGTACTGCAGAACACCACCAGAGAAGGCCAAGTTGCATGGAGTGAACCTAGAATACCAAAGTCACTTTCTTAAATGGCTCCATACATGATGTGGAACCTGTTGTTTTTAAGTAGAATATATAAAGTTCCTCTAAACCTGTCAGGCACAAGCAGAGGTTATGCTAAAGAATGTCTGCAACATGAAGTGCTTTGCTACCTTTTAGATCTTTCAAGAAATGCAAACAGTAGCATATGGAGAGTTCTTTACAATTTTTCCTAAAGGTTCTCCAATCACGCTACATCAGTTCCTGATACATCCATTCCTCCTTTAGTCGTCAGCAATTTTCCTGTCTTCTGGGCATTGTCTTATAATTTTAATGGTATAACAAATGGGCCCCTTTAGATGATACTCTTTTACAGTGAATTCTACTGAAGTATAACATTTACTACTATCTCAAAGCTCTTAAGGATAAAAGAGTGGTACACACCTTCTAACAAGTGACAATAGCTGCCTTTTGCTCGATTTGGGCAGATCTCTGGAGCTGGTTAGAAAGAATCTACTCATAGTAGAGGCACTGTTCTAAGAAATACATTACAGTTCACTGAACTCCGATGGATATGAAAAAGACCTGAGCGGACCCCCTGAAGTTCCGTCCAGTTCCTTGACAGAAAGACCACAGAACTGGAAATGAACCATCAGTGAAAGCGGTGCAAGGCACAGAATTATGAAATGCCATCTGGTTGGTACAGGATAAGGAAATGTATCATTTTGGTGGCTTCTACCTCCACAGAAAAAGAAAGAACTGTTTATGCAACAAAATGGTTTGACTATTTGGGAAAGTCCTCAACTAGCCATGAAAATTAAAGAGAGAGAAAAATGAGAAAAGATGATTTGGAATAAAAGAGTAAAAGACAGTAAATTTGAATTAATAGAACTCATAATGCTAAAAACATAAGTAGTCCCATCCCTTTAATGCCTAATTTGACAACATTAAAAACTTAAATAATAACAGAAAATTGTTTTTTTATAAGGTGTGTATTCAGCAAAGGTGACACTACTGACAGGTAGTGGGGAGCTACACAAGTAGAACGCTACAGTCACTATTGCTGCCTATTTAGGAAATAGGAAGCAAACAAAAGGGAAAATGGGACTACACTGAAAGTTGCATCACTTGTTTACAAGTCCTGACAACTAAGAAGCAAACCATCTTGGACATTTATGGATCAATGACCCTGCATCTAAAGTACAAGGAGAGGGAATATTGACTGTTAATACACAGAAGAGAACAGCGTGTCCATGCACTCAGCTAAAAATGTTCAGAACATTCCCTCATGCCGTGACCCCAAAACTGTTATCACACAGGATTTTAACATACTGACCATTCTGAAAATTTTATAGTAAGCTCAGGATTTCTAAAAATTAGAAAATATAAAAATACTGAATTTGATACCATGAAATCTTTACTAGACCTCAACTTGATAGGTAAAGAGAAACTGAACACCAAAATAAAGATTAGCCATAGCTTAGCGGCAAGTAATTGTGCCTCGGTTGTATTTCTTACTTGCAAACAGAAACAACCACAGTTTATGTGTACTTGGTTCTTTAAAAGTTCGAGCTTCGTAAAGCTGCAAAAAATCCTGAACTCAGACTTAAGAAAAGAATGTGACTTCAAAGTGAATGACTATTTTTCAAATAAGACTCAAGACTCTAAAATTACATACAAATAGGTCACCAATTGCAACTAAATGAGAAAGTTAACCCAAAATTTAAACCTTTCCTTCAGAGTACATATAAACAAATGGTGGGAAACCCAGGGGAAAATCTCAGTGATAGCAATAAGCTTAACTGAAATGCTGCAGACGGCCCAGTGAAGCAAAACACACATGAAACAGCCTTCTGGGTACATTAGGAACAAAAGGAATCCTAGCAATATTACAATGTCTGTTATTTCACAGAAATTTTTCGGTGTGGAGAATCTACAAAAGAGAGAGCTGTTCAAGACATAGCTCTAAGTCTCCAGCAGTAAGTACTGTGACAAACTTTGTGATAAATATTGTCTATTCCTGTAATAAACAACAGTTATAAATGACAATAATTAAGGCTGGATATCAGGATGCTGGATCTAGCTAAAGCACTCACATCAAGAGAGGTGGTGCAAGAGAGGAAATAATAAAGAAAAGAGCCACAAGAAACATTAGGAGAGTAGAAAAGTAAGCCTCACAGAGGAAAGCTCTACCTCCAAGTACTGTTTTCCAAAGACAAGTTTGGGGACAATCATAGTAAACATACACACACATTATCCAAATATGACAGCAGAGGGCTTTTCAGTCTAGCCACGATACAAGAACCACTAGCCTAAATTTAAAAGCAAATCATTTCAGTTATACAAAATGGCATCTACTTCCAATCCGCTCAGGGGAATTCATTCAACACCACCAGTGAAACTGACTGCCTTGCTGGCAATGTTTAAAGAAAGTAACAAAAGGGTTTCTAAATTATGCATTTTTGCTCCAAGAGGTCTTAATTCAGGGTAGTCCTCTCGTCTACATCACACAGGTTGTTTTAAACAGGGTTTCTGTAAGCAGTCACAAGCTTTTTTTTGGCGTGAAATCCTTCTGAATAAAAACAAAAAAACAGACCGCTGGTGAAAACCAACAGCACAGCTTTTAAAATTCCTCTCTCATTCCTACATTTGAGGGAATATTTGTTTTCATGTACTAAGTTTCATAACAAAATCCACATTTTATTTACACAATGTTTATATGCACTTTGAAATGTTCAATCTACTCTCTGTATATGTCTTATTTTAAAAATAAATGCCACCTATGGAAACTTGCAGACTGGGACATCTCAGCCTTCGCTATTTTACATGACACTTTGTACACAGTAAACTTCCCCATCTTTCCATTAACTATTTAACCTACTAAGCAGCTCAGAAATGAAATGCAAGTACCTACCAGATAACATTCACTACTGCAGATACTCTGAGCCCTTTCAGAGATCCAAAACTGCCTCCATTACATGGTTTATTGAAGTCGGTGTTGGTTTCCAGTGCTGCACATCCTGGTATAGGGGAGAGCTGAGCATCAGAACGCACCCCAAAACCCAGGCACCCCCAGAGGACTAAACCAGACATCTTCCCCAACTTTGCCTGCACATACACTGTACTGTTCCTCCACGCTCGCCCTCGCACCTCAACGCCATGGGATGCAAGACAACTCTGGAGCCAGAACTTCATGGCTCGCTGCCTGCCGCCAGTCTGTCAGTCCGTCCGTCCGCCTGAGCGCCAGCGGTGACAGCGGGCAGGGACTCGCCGGCTCCTCCGGGCGCATCGGGATTGAACTTCTTGATTCTCCTTTCTGACTGACGAGTCAGACGGATTTTCCTCCGCCCTGAGACGAGCAAAGCCCCGTATAGGCTCTCGGCACGGGGCGGAGGAAGAAAGGGGAGAGGAGCTCGTCCTCGGAGGAGTTTGACCCCACTGCGGGCCGGGTCAGAGGGACACGCACAGTCCGCTTCTAAGGGATGCCACGGCTCTGCCTCTACCTCCCCCAGCCCGCCCGGAGCCCGCAGCTCCCGACGGGCGATGACCCCCGGCCGCGGGAGCAGCGCCGCCGCCAGACAATGGTGAGGCGGGCG
>WEKY01053549.1:187689-211122 GCA_013390045.1 Picathartes gymnocephalus | reverse complement strand
GGCTGCCCTGGCACCGCAGCGCCGCAGCCCGGGGGCACCGGCGGCTCCTCGGCCGGCCGGGGAGGAGCGGGGGCGGCGGGGTCGGAGCTCCCAGGCAGCAAGCAGCCGCGCCTCTGCTGGCAAACTTCGGCTCCGCGTTCGGCCCTCCCGCCGTGCCCGGGACAGGCTGTAGGGACAGCGTCGCCCCCAGCCCAGGAAGGGTTTTTCTGCCACTCCCGCCTTGCATTGAGCTGCCGCCGAGGCAGCCGAGGAAAGGACACGGCTGCAGGGTCCCGAGACCCAAACCAGAGCGAGTGACCACAGAAATAGCAGCTCTAACGAAAAAGATACTTCCCACACCTTGGGTTGTTGGGGGTTTTTTGTTACTTAGAGAACTTAGACAGGAGACCTCTCTCTCACCTTAGTACATACAAAATATTTTAGTCAATATTTGGGTTCAACTCTCACTGCACAGTTCACAAAAACGTTGTTTCCCTATACTATTTTTCTCATCACTGTGTGCTCTTTTGGGTCAGACAGTAAAATGTGACGGTTTCCCTGAGAAGGAAAAGAGAAAGATGTGGCTTGTGGGAAACCCTTAACTGTTCACAGGTCGTCACAGAAGATGAAGATTTACACAATTGAAAACAATTTTAAAAATCTGCCTAGGTACAGGATCCTGTCGAGACTAGTGCCAGGAAGACATTTGCTCAAAACAGACGTTTTGATGCCAGGAATGTTTCTGGTTCCTCAATTCCACACTTTCACTCCTGCTCAGTTTTCCAAACAGTGCTCTTAGGGGATGCACTCAACAAGCTGCTTGCCCCAAGTCACATTGAAATTGGTGATGGCAGCCAAGGAAGAGATCAAGTTAAGGACATTGGAAATGTAAGAAATGAACTAATGTCATAATTTACAGTAAAATGTAATTTTTCAATATAATTTTTTTTCTTTCTCCTGAGCTTGTCTTTGCTGTATAATCCATGCACTGAATGGAGAAGCAGTTGATCACATGCAGTTCTTATTTTAACATCATTGCATTTTTGCTAGTGTCTTAAGTGAAAGATTATCAATGATCAAAATTGTTCTGTGATTAAAATAGAGCAGACAACCCACCACTAAAAAGAGATGAATTTTTTATTAATACCCTCCAAACAATACAGAGAAAAAAACCCCTGCATAGCGCACCAATGTTTGAACAAACACAGTAAAACACAGAAAGAGAACACTACTATCAGAGGTAAGAAACCAAACACACATAAAGAAGAATTGCACAGTTTGGCGTTTAGTATCACCACACATTGTGTATGTGAGGTGACAGAACAGAAGAGCAAAAGGTCATGCCACATACTTTATCACAATTTATATAAAATTTTATTCTCATATACTTAAACTTTGTCTTATTCTCTTTTTTTTAAATAACTATCAAATTAATAGATAATTTTTCTCTCCAGGTTTGAAGAAAAATGGTTCTTCAAAACACGGTACTGCTTTGCTTTTACTTCAATATATTTATCACCAACAATATATTCACTTTTATGTAATAAACAGATATAATTCTTCCCAGGTAACTAGAAAACTATTTACAACTGAATTCAACTACAAGCCAGCTGATGAACTAACAATTTGTATTAAAATGCTTTTCTCCAGTATTAAGATTATCATTATTACAAGTATGATTAAATTCTACCTTAGAAAGTTACAGTAGCAAGTCTTGCTTTGTTTCAAGTTAGGTTTTCTTTTAAAGAGAGGTACTGAAATTATCTATGCAGATCTGCTGAGTTCCAAAGGCAATCACAGCAGTATGTCATATTAAAATATACATATCTAGAAGGGAAATACCAAATAAAAGTCATTAAATGACTTTATTTGAGCTTTCTTAATAAATTTTAAGATATATTTGTATAAATATATATGTAGACCTATTGAACTATGCAAAGAAAACAGCATGCAATAAAAAGAAAACATTACAGAGTATGTCAAGTAGGCTGAAATCAAGTATCATGGATAACTGAAGGCTGTAATTTCTTTCTTCATTGCCTAAGAAGAAAAAAAGACAAATTAGGAGTCAGTGTGAATACAAACTGAAGAACCCTGTTTACTTCTTCATCAAAAGAAGCAAGAATCTGTGCACACAATTGTTAGTAATGATTTAGCCAATACATGTACTACTGCCATCACTGTTGTTCTATGCTCACTTGCTCCAACACATCCTTTTGCACCCAAAATAGAGAGCAGGCTAGAAAGACTGCAGGGATCTGTATCAGGGGACTATGGATCTCTATCAATGGTGCTTTCAACAATTAGAGAGGAGATGGCTCCTGAAGAGCCACAACTAAAAGCTGAACTGTTATCTTCTGCACTCTGTATAAATACTTGTTGAAATCTGTCTTCATACAGTAGAACTTGCTCCTGGACTGACTTGTGCAGTTCCTCTGAATAGATATTCTTTGGTTAAAGCTCCAAGAAGTAGAAAACAAAGAAATAAAGTTCCGTCAAAAAAGCTCACAAGCCCCAAGATAACAAACAAATCCCTCCTCATGCTAAACCATGACATTATGATACATGAGAGAAGGATCCACTTTTCAGGAATGGCATCCCTGAATCCAGATAATCCTCACTGTTGCACAATCTGAGCAAGAGCATCTGAAATGACTCTTTATCAGATGTGGAAGAAAAGATCAAGATGACCAGGACCCAACAGAAGAGGCTTCCTGGGTTTTTTAAGGAAGATTGAGATGCATTAAAGAATTTTATCTATTCTTATGCATGACCACCTGAAAGACAAATGAATTCGAGGACTTTGAAGCTGAAGACTGAATATCCAACCTATCTAGATCAACTCAAAACTCTGAATGTCAGACTGGGACCATGGGTTCCTGTGGAATATTTCTGCCAAGTTCTGACAACTTGGAAATCCTTTCTTAGAGGAAAAGATTACAAAATTTGACTCATTAGCATTAAACCTTCATAGGCAGGAAGCTCCCCACAGCTTCAAGATGCTTGAGCAGTACTAGGTAAAAAGAAAGTCTGGTGAGACTAGAGACTAAAGTTGCTTATTCTTGTTATGTCTCATACTTAGTTTCTTTTCAAGAATGGAATGACTACTATACAAGTGTTACCGTTTGTGACTGCCTGCAAGAGGAGAATGAGGAAGTGACAGACTGAGAAAAGCACCCTCCTTTCCCAGCCCCCTCCAGTACTGAAAAGGTTCTGGAGCTGGAGAAGTGACAGACTACTGAGGTTAACTGCTTTGAGAGGGCTCTGGGGAGGGGCATCGTCTTCAAGCCTTTTCCTGCTGAAACTGCCAACAGCTAAGCCAAACGCAACAATGGTTTTACAATATGAAGAAATGTCTTCCAGACTGTAACAAACAAATCTTTTAACACCGGCAACTAAGCAGCAATGAGTAATACTAAATAACCATGATGTTCACAGAGCACACATATGCATAACACACACACACATCTGTAACAGTGACAGAAAGTGTTACAAGACAAAAAAAATTACCTTCACTAATTCGTTTTTGTCACCATCTTCCCGATGTTGGTAAATGCACTGGCTAAGGACAGCATACAGTTTTTCCATGCGAAATATACTGACGTTCTCAGTTACCACGGTAATAGAATGCAACACTTGCTGAAGAAAAAAAATGGAAACCAGAGTTCAGAATAGCACAAAATAAGCTGCAAACAGAAAAGGTAGGACATGGCACAGGTGTATGGCCAACTTCCCATGTGAAACTTCTTTAATTGCTGTCATGTAAGTGACTGCATGCTCTTGTATATGTTCATTGAGTGCTAGGCCTACTACCAAGCAAATAAAACAAAAAAAACCAAAACCCCAAACAAAAAAAACCAGCCCAAACAAAACCAAGCAGCTACAGTTTGGGGGTTCACCCAGCTTATTGTTTGCAAGTGAGTTCCAAAGAGGCTCTCTAACACAAGCAGCAAGTTTCAGTGGCACCCATGTGAAGTAATCAAGTTTTCTAAAAGACATTTCATGACTGTAGCTCTGTCCTCACAGCTGAAACTTCTGTAAGGGCTCTATGGTACCATCTCTCCAGTGGGCAGTCCCTTCAGAGCACATGCTGTTGGCACCCTGACTCTAGAGAAACCTATGCGGATTCCCTACGCAGGCAGACACGAACAACAGCTTCCTCGCAAGGGGACATAGAGGGGCAGGCACCCATCCACCTCTGCTCTTTGGGGACCACTGACAGGACCTGAGGGAACAGCATGAAGTTGTGCCAGGGTGAACTTAGTTTGGATATAAGGAAGAAGTTCTTCACCCAGAGGATGGTCAGACAGTAGAACAAGCTCCCCAGGAAAGAACCAAGCTTGACAGAGCTCAAGAAATATTTAGACAATGCTATCAAGGACACTGCAGGATTGTTGGGAGGTGCCCTTGTGCAAAGCCAGGAGTTGGACTCTACCCTAGCAGGTCCCTTGCAACTTAGGATATTCTATCATTCTATGAACACAACCCCATGAAATTTGCTTGCTTGGGAAAAGTTAATTTCTCTCTTCTCACTCAATTTCTTATCATGGCAGGTAAACAGCAGCCCTCTCTGGCTTGACCCACCTCCAGAATCTCAATCTGGCAATTTCCTGAATTCTCCTCACTGCAACATCTCCTGAAGAAGGCCAGGTTCTTTTACTCTCTCCAATTCATGTAAAGGAACTTTTACCCCCTGCAGCTAGGCACATTTTTGACCCTTTCTCCAACTGTATCCTAGGATAGCAACTTCTCTCCTACAGGGGACTGGAAAAACCTTTTAACACTGTACCTATATGAATGCAAAATTCTATCAGTGGATTTTGAAAGCATTTGAGAAGAGCAGGTATTAGTATTTTATCCAGGATGACCTTTAAGTCAACCTGCTAACTTTTAACTTAAAGTCATCTCCGCTAAAAAAAAAATCAAGGTACTCTTCCAGCTCCTAATAAATGAAAACATGCAAACAGCAAATCAAAACAACCCCCTAGTCCATCATAAAAACTACCAAGACACTAATAACCAACAGTACTAGCAGTTTGTCAGTGGGCTATTTTAAAATATAACAAGCCCTTTTACATTAAAAATTAGGAGAGAATCCAGTCTCCTAAAATTTAGTTCAAAGAAAGAACAGCAGTCTATACCAGCTGTGGAAACAACAGTCACAGTCCATTAGAGGTTGAATTATTTCACAAGCTATATATCCCTCCCATAAATTGTCAAAATTGGCATTGGTTTAAAACTGACTTAATTTATAACTCTATGTAGCAAGAAAATGTCCTACTTTGGTATTAACAAAATTAAAGTTTAAACTTACTTTGAGCTCACAGTAATCCACAAACACTCTTTGTGTGCCAATTTTCATTGTCTTCCCAACAGATCCCAGCTGTTTCTCTTCCACCTGAGAAGATCTCGCACGAGTCATATGGTGTACCCACAAATCTGGAACTACATTAATTTCTTAAGTCAGGATTTCTTTTTCTCTGGAATACAGTATGAGTAAAGTATCCTGTACTTGGAAAAGAAAACCTCTCTGCAACAACAGAGACAACTGTTACCATTTTTCACTGATAAATGTTTCTTTTTGGCAAAAATCACTGCTCCATAAAAACTAGAAACTTGGACTCAAAAAAACCCAACACTAAACAAAAAGGCAGGCTAAAACAAGGAAAAAAAAAAAAAAAAAAAATCACATTGCCATTACAGCACTGCACTGTAAAACTGCAAAGTAATTTAGGTTAGAAACACATCTTACACCAGGCAAACACTAGGACATAACTCTTTTATTCCACACATGACCCTGAGTGCACACTGCTTGAAGTACAGCTTTTTAACTTACGCTTCTTATTGCTGTAAAGATCCTCATGCAATAAAAGAAAGCCAATGATTGTTTTTCAGTTAGGTACCATTTGAAAAACAAATTGCAGAATCAGAAACCCAGCAGCTGCAGAAATACACGAATTTGGCTGGCATAACTTGAGGGGCAGCACCATCATGCAAGAAACACTGCACTTGTTTGAGAGAGACAACAGAGAACAGAAATCAAGAGGGCTAAAACTTGGTAAATAGTGTAACCCTCCTTGGGAACAAAAGGGGTAAATGACCTGTTTGATCTTTCACTTACCATCTGAACCTCCATCTTCAGAAGTTCCGGCTTTTTGATCATCTGGCATCTCACTCTGCTCTCTTAGGTCTGAATGTTCTCTCTTTTTTCCAGAAGGAGATTTACCCACAAGGAGAACTCTCTCTCTTTCATTTTCTGTCCCATTTTTCTGTCGTTCTTGAAGTATATTTTCATGTTCTTCGACAGGAGTATCCTGAGAGGATGCAAATTCAGTGCCATCTGTGTTAGACTCTTCATTACTCTCTACTTTATTTTGGTCCTCAGGAATTTTATTCTCTTTATTGAACTGAACATTCCTCTTCTTTGCTGCGATACTTGAAGACTCTCTATTCTTTTTGCGTTTTCTTTTTGACTTATCTACAAAGAGAAACAAGCAAAAGTAATCCAAAACATTACCAAAACAAGAAGCATCCTCATCTTACTTGTCTGACAAGGAAAATGACCAAATGAGCTTAAGTATCACTGCCCATCTCCCTAGACATGCGTCTAGAGAAAAAGTTGCAATTTAATGGGGTTAGTTAGCTACTAGATTTAAAAAAATCCAGCTACAGAATTGAGTTCACAAACCCATCAGCTTCAAGAGGTTATGAACACAAATGTCTTACTTTTGATAGGAAGTCTTACTGCAAAGCAAGATTATTAGGTGACTTAGTAAGTGATCTAATATATGTGAACAACAGAAACATATTTGAAGATGAGCCCTCTGAATCTGTAAACTTCACAAGTTAGACACACATTGGGAAGAACTGAAGAGGCACTTTTAAGGGAATATTTGCTGGAGAAAAAAATCCTCCACAGAGATATTACACCTCATAAGCTTTCTGATTCAGTTAACCTTGTTCAAAATAAACTCAGCATTTGGCCTTCCAGAAAACCCCACCACTCTTTGTACTCAGAGTACCACACAAGGCCTATGGGTCAAGTCAGTGGCAAAATTCCCAGACATGCCAGCAAGACCAGGAAATGTGTTTCAACTGAGAGAAACCCAATGCCTTTTTTTTTTCCCCATGTCCTTTTCATGGTAAAACTGAAGAAATAATGATCTTTCCTTTACATGTCTGTGATTATTACTCCCCTTTTTTTTTGACCCCTTCCTCTTCAGTTGGAAATCACAGGAATAGAGTTTAACGTTTGAGGGCAGGGAAGGGGAAAACACATTGCATATAACTAAAAACTAGGTAAGCATTCAAAAACTGCTGTGTACACAACTTTTTTGACTTTAAGAGGTGGCGATATGGGAGGCATTAAATATCAGTTGGGCCACCAAGGGCGGTGTCTTACAATGTCAACCAGCCATTGTACTTGAACTTTACAACCATACTGAATGAATGACCTCTGGATTTATCCCACGTTTTGCAGCATATTAAAAAATATAATGCCTCTGGCATGAAGAACCAGGCATCACAGGAACCTGTTAGGTCACAAGAACAGAGACTTTTTAGCACCTTCTCCAGGAAAGTCTGAGTAAAACACAACTTGCCTTTAGAGCAGGGGGTACTGGCATCCACAGGCCCTGCTGGCATCTTCAGTTTTTCATTACACTTTGGGTCTGTTTTCTTACACCCAGGAACAGAGTCCTCCTTTGGCATTACACAGAAGTAGGAGGAAGCATAGTCTGAACCTTGCAATAAAGAAGAGAGAGCAAAGAATTGTGTCTTGTGTGGCTGGTTACAAATACTGAGACAAGTCTAAATCCTCAGTGTCAGAAAACATACCTCTTTGCTTACGAGATTCTTTGATTTTTTGGCAGTGTTGTTCAAAATCTTCATCCATTTCCTCCCTCACTATGGAATAGGCAGTATCTCTCAAAGCACAGGCTCTGTGCCTAAGGAGACGATCTGAAATTTTACAGTCAGAATTGAGTACTTTCTACCAGCCAATGAACCCCTTTATTTTGTTTACTTAAAATGTTTTTTCTCTTGTCATAGGTAGGTTCTGAAAGGTTCTCAGTCAATATTTTCAGCATGTCATCAGAAAAGTTAATTATTAAAGCAAAAGCAGTAGTTTCCAATCAACATGTCTATCACAATTTCATGCCCAAACAGTTGACTTGATGCTGCAACATTCACAGCCTGGCCAGAAATGCTCTCTGGGGATCTTTTAAACTAACTAGTCCCTGTACACATCCCTCTACATCTGCTGTGCACAGATGACATTTATCAACTTGTACATTTAAAATTTTTACAAATTAGGGATAAAACCACCTCCTCACCTCCAGGATCTTTAACTGGGTTGTATTCTAAAGCATTGCTACAGATTAGATCAATGTCTTTTAGAAAGTCTCTTGCAGTTGGGTACTGGTGCATGTCAATCTTGGACAGAACTGTGGAGAGGTCCATGGGTTGTTTAATAACAGCATTGTAATCAGGTACCTATAAAGGAAATATATATGCTCAGAGATGTAACGTAGCAGCTACCAAAAATAATTATTTTCATAAAGTCAAATAAAGGACTTCTTAAAAATCCCAATATGACATATCCAAAGAAGCAGAAAATATCCAATTAATTTTTTGAAAATAGAAGGGCTATTTCAACTGGCTTTGAAGAGACAGACTAGAAGAGGGGAAGACAAAGAAGCAGGGAGGTCAGAAGTATGAGTGAGGCAGAGAAGGGAACCAGCACCCAGAGTAGGACTCGTTTCACTTCCTTTCAGAAAATAACAGCAAAGAAACGTTTCTCAGTCAAGTCACCTGAGATTCACTTTGTCGTTGACAGCAAGAAAAAGGCTGCAGGAACTGCACCTTTGAAGCACCTGTTCTAGGCACCCAGAATGAGAAAATTGGACCTAGAGGTGCCAATTTCTTTACTCAGACAATAGAAGGAGTCCAATGACTAGTTTAGATGAGGACTTCTATGTTTGTTTAGATTATTCACATCTAGAAACTACAAGGAAAGGAAATAAGTCAGTGGATATTTGGGTGAACAGGCCCTTGTGGAAACACAAAGCTATCTCAAATGTCCAGCTGACTTGGAAGTATGTGCCCCAGCCTACACTTATTTAATGAATTAAATGAGAAGCATATGGGAGGAAGAAAAAACCACACAGCCTTTATGGTTGATCTCATACCAAGGAAAGTCCCCTGAGAACACTCTGAAAATCTGACAAATTGCTGCTTCTACTCCTGTTCTTGAAACAGAAACTATTGACAGTCAATTAAAGAGTTTTAGGCTTTATTAAAATGGTGCTAGAAGTACTGTTCATAATTACAGAGAAAAAGAGAGATCTCTCCTTTCTAGTGCTGTAATACACCTACATATCAAAGCCTTTTCATGAGCAAACTGTGTTGGCATTTGATATAATTGGCACTTGGAATAGATGATCCTTGTTGGATGACCTCTCTCATGGAAATACTCTCAAGTTTTAAAGAGGTTTTAGAAGGAACACAGGACCTTCAGCAAACACTCAAATAGCAGACAAAAGAGTCAAAAAAAGTAAAGGCAAAACAAAAATTCACTTCCATATCCTGGAAATTCATAATACTATGATCCTAAAGGCAAAGATAAACCTTCCTAGAAAGAACACACAAACACTGAGGAACGCACACAGAGAAATTGTAAATACACACAGCTATAATGGTATTGCAGATCAACACTAATTTACCTCCTCTGGGTCAACAGGCTTTGTAAATGCTTTGAAACGTCTGTCAGTGACAAGTCTTTGAGCCACATCTCTTAAGTAAATCCTAAGTTCACGCAACGTATCCTCTTCCTGCTCCTCCAGTTGTTTTATTTCTTCCTCTGTCAGTTGTCGAGGCTTAGGTGGTGGTGCTACAGGCAGAACTTCCAATGGCTGATGAGCTTAAATTAATTGGAAAAATTTTAGTCAATTGATGGTACTCAAATACAAGCACATGAAAAATAATTGATAGAAAATTACCCCCAAAGGAAACACTGTATTAGCTGTTAACTTACAGCTAGCGAAGTTTTATATTTTGAATATCCTCACCTGAGTTGTTTTTTGATGCAGGAGGTTCAGCAGCTTGCTTCATAACTAAGTTCTCAAAAAAACTTCTTCTTTCAGCACAGGTAGGCCACCGGATTTTGAAAACTTCTTCACAATCATTATTAAATAACGCTTTTATCTAAAGCATGAGGAGAAAAGATATTTCAGATATAAGGCCACGCACATTTTTATATTCTACTCCAAAAAGGTGAGTACCTTTCTAAACTAAACTGAATACTCACCTGGGTAAGATGAGCTATGTAAAGTCATCTTCTTGACTTTAAAAGGCTAAGTTTTCATAGCATGGGAAATTAAAATACCTACTCTGAGGAATAATACCTTCTAGTTTAGGCTCCGTGAAAAAAAGATGTGATAAACCACTGAGAAAGAGTTGACAGTCACCACTGCCTGTCAGAACCCAAAACACATTAAGATCACAACTTGGCCAAGGCTGGTTATTTTGTATTTACCTGCCTTTCTGTTCTTTAGCTTGAATCTTTATGGCAGCTACAGAGGGAATGGGCAAGGTTCAACACACAAGTGCCAGCTTTTTGGTAAGGTAGCTTCTAAAATTTTGTTTTTAATTAATTTAAATGAAGTGTCTAAAACTGCATATTTCCAGGTTGTACTCTGTTTTTCCATCTCTATTACCAAAGGGTATGGAAGTAATTTCATTCCTTATTTTAGAAAGCATTTATTAACAGCACAAAAACTTTTACTACCAAGACAAAATAATCAGAGCATCATATTCACATTTTAACACGTTCCTTTAACACTCTCTAATGTTGTTTCTGAAATCCCAGTGCAGCTTGAGGGGAGCGGGTAGTTGTACCACCACAAATGTCTAGAAAGCACAGCAGGTAGTCTTACTGAATTTTGTTAAGAAATACAACTAAAAGTTGATTTCCAAGTTACTTAAATGAAAGGTGGACTTTATCTTTCCAATATGATGTCAAGTTTTCACCTAGATGTAAAAAGAAGCTGAAATAATAATGAAATTATTTAAATTTGAAATTCCATTGTATCAGTAACAGTGTGATCACTGTACTTTTTCAGTAAACATATCTTTCACTTTTCAGTAAAACAATCTTTTTCCTATCTCAAGAACTGTATTGTTCAATAAGCACACACCTCACCATCTTGCACTCACTAAAATGATTGCCTGAAGCAAATTTGTACACGTCTCATAAGCATCAGTGTGTGAGAAGGGTGAAAGAGTTGGGTTGAAGTCAGTCTTTTCACTCAGAAAACACTTCAGACAAATGCTTTCAGCATTGATTTGTCTAAGCAAATTTTAAGAGACTGGGTTTGGGTGCCTAAAGAATAACAGTATGAATTGGCTTTAGAGTGGCACAGTATTCCTGTGCTTCAAGGAGTTGTAAACTAACAAGCAAAAAAGCAAGAGTAAAAAACATATCGATAAATACCTCTTCTGGGAGATCTCCATGTTTCACATCAGTTGTTGCAAGGAGCAGAACCGGAGCAAATGTTGGAATGTTCTGCAGTAGTGTTGTAAAAACAGCTTTCACTGTAGGTCCAACAGTTTCCCACCACAAAGGGATTTGTGGAACATAAACGATACTTGGTGCTGTTCTTTGAGCCTCTCGCATCAACTGGCAAAACGAAAGCTCAGATAAGAAAACTACATCCTGCAGAACAGGATACTAAATAACTATATATCAGTCAATCTTATGAAATAACAGTACATGAAGCTAAAACATCAAGACAAACCAATAAATGAACTCCATAACAAGGTAAAATTTTCACTTTGACTCAAACTCAGATATGGCTACACAGACAGAAACAGACTTGAATCTCTGCCCAATTTCAAAACTTCTTAGGTATAAGAGAACTCCTAAAGAGCCTCAGCACCCAGCCAATCTGGTGACGTGCCCGAAAAAACAAGACTAACCTTTCAGCAAGATGTATTAGCCTGAAGAAATTGTCATACAACTGCAACTACACTAATTTCAGTTCAGAGCAGGTACATACCCAACACAGACTGGAGCACTGACTCAACAAACAAAGACCTATGTAAGAAGCCTGCTTAAAATTAATAATTTCAAGCACATTTTATAAGAGGTGACCATTCTTTGGCCTGCCTGAGGAGCTAAATCACAACTTTTTACCACCAAAGGATGCATCAGACCAGATGATATGATTTGGAAGAGCACAAGCCACTGCTTACAGATGGCACCTCAATCACAGGAGACAACATGCATCTACTGCCAGAGGGAAGTGACAAATTTCTCCATGTGCCTTCTCAGATTAACAATATTCAGAGAGTTCCTGTCAAAAGGTGGGAAGCGCACGTGGTATATCCAGGCAATCACTACACAGGGTAGTTATATGTCCACAGATGCAACCGTCACATAACAAAAGAAAAACTGCTCCTCCTATGTGACAAATGAGCCATAGAATGTGTCTGTCCTGACTCTACAGCTCTCAAATGCTGCCACTAAAGGTCAAAATATTTTAATACAGTGATGCCAAACAACAACATGTATTCCCTGCTTAAAACTAAAAAGGAAGGAAACTAGCACTAATCTGCTTAAATTTAATTTTCCTAGTGATGGAAAGCATACCAGTGTAACAATCTAAGTGTTAGACAAATTTTAATTCCTTTACTGCATGTACTGCAGTGCTGCAAGCTGCATATGTAAAAAAAAGAAACCCTTTGGGCCCAAACCTTGACTGTCCTACAAATATAATAAAAAATAGGGCTTCACAAAGTGCATGATGCTGTCAGGCTCATGCAGAGACATCTACTGAGAGCCTTAAGAAGCAATGAAAACTTCCTGCATCCAACCAAGGCCAGCAGGATTTTTTGCTAGAGAGTGCTTTATTAACAGCACCTCCCATATTCCCGAGCTGCTAGCAACACCCCCACTGCTTCCTTTCAAATGGAAAACATGACTATGTATAACATCCTTATACAGTATCATTCCATCTAGAAGAAAAGTGGATTTCCAGACAGAAGTAAACATAACATATTCCAATCAGGCCTTCTCCATTAACAATGAATTTTGCTTATTTCACTAGTTTATATGCAGTTTATTTTCAGTTTATGAGTCCTACCAGATTAAAGAGAAAAAAAAGATACCTGTGCACATGTTTCTTCTGGGGATGTGGTGCTAACAAACAAAGCAGGCAGGTCTAGTGTATAAACAGGAAACTTCTCCAGGGCATGGATTACTGCAGGTGCCAGATGAAAAGCCTGCCCACATCCTGGATCTTCAACTAGTAAGAACCGTGGCCTGAAAGATGTTGGCTGGCAACGAGGATTTCTACAACAGTAAGAAGAAAAGTTCAAAAAACAAGTGATTAATAGGCACCAAGATGTTGAAGCTTTTTCCTATATGCTTTTTTTTTTGTAAATACGCTCCATGTTCCACCAAATAATAAGCTAGTCTCTGATCAGGAAGACTATCAAAGCCTATTTTCTCAAAAACTGGTACCATGCCTCCACTAAGAAATCCTGCCAGTCCCCAGCATGTCTGCCATTCCTTTAGCTGGGTTAAGTAAGAGCTCTTAAATCCTTCAGGGAAGCTATCCAGCCAAATATACACACAACTGGTCAGTAACCCGATATGGCACAGAACAACAACTCTTTCTTTTTTAAGCACAAACCAATATGGGTCTCTTCACTTCATGTACACAGCCATTTTCAGTGTGTCTTGACTTTATATATAACTGAGATCCTTACACCTGCCAAGTTTAGCTAGAATTTGGCCATAGCGCCTGGAGATGGTGGTAAGGAAGAAGCAAACCAACATTTCTAGGAAAAAAAATTAATGTGGGCACTGAAACACATTAGCTGTATCTGAAGAAGCACAAAATTGGATTGGTTAAATTACTTCTGTGGTTTTCTCTCTGAATTGTCTATTAATTTCCTTGTTTTATGTGCATGAAAGACACTTGTGAAGAGGTTTGTGGCTTTTTCTACCTCAAGACTGTTGTACCTTTACTTGCTGAAGTCAAAGATCATAGAGACCAAGCTCAGCAAGGTCACATTTTCTGGGCAGCAATAGAAAGGGAGTAGGATAACTGACCCAACAGTGACACAATAATCTACTGCTTCAGCTGTTGGTTTATACAACTTCCACAATAAAACATCAAAAGATTAACGAAGCCTGTAGGTTAAAGGTACAAAATGCAGACGTGTTTTTCTCACAGTGTTTTAACAAGCCATTTCTCAATTTTATTTCAGGTTTAACAGTCTTGGAAGGCAGAGAGCAAAAGATGGCTATGCAAATCCTTAAGGTTTTTTGAAGCTAAAAGAGCAGACAGCACATCTTTTGATTCTTGAATCTTTCAAGAAATACACCATGGATTAAATCAACATGTTCTAATAATCTGTGGACCACTTTGACTTAGGCAATTAGGCCTGGGCCAGTCAGTTTGATGGGCCATAGCAGTGTATTCAGTTAGAACATTAGTACCCAGCTGGATCTTCACACTTCTTGCAAGTATTGATCAACCCCCACACACCCGGCACCCCTCACAACAGAACAGTTTACAGACCCAGCCATCTTAAAAATGTAAACATAAAGGGGACAAACAACACCTGTTTAAAGTGAGGAATTCTGCCTTTTCATCATCAGGCATTTTATGAGTTGGCTTCTCTTCAAAGATAGATGGTGATTCCTCTTCACTGTCAATCACATCATTTCCTAAAACAGGATTTAAAGATGAGAGCTTTGTTGACTTTGTTGAATAGCCTAAATCTCACTCTTGCATTAATACACCTTCAAAATCAGTGCAGGTAACCATTCTCCTGTATTTTGTTAGAGGGCACACGCTGAATGCCATTTTCTGAAGAGTTCATTCTACCACAGATATAAGGAGATTGCACAGTCTCTACAAAGCTGTCCTATGTCCCTCGATTTACATTAGGTTTCTCTGTTGACAGAAACTTCAGAGGCTTTTTTTTACTTAGAATAAAGTTGATTAGGAACAACTTCTGTAGTTCCTAGACACCTGAAACACCCAATGAGGCCACTGCTTTTTGGAACAGGTTCTCCCACCAGATGTGGGGAAATTAAGTGAATGTGATGGCCACAGACTTCTATCTCTCCAGAACTAGTCAGTCAGAGTATAAAGACCCACACAACCCCTAAATAAAGTGCCTCAAAGATCATGAAAGGAGGAGATAATGGGAGGGGGACAACAGTGAGGATTTATGGGAGAGGACAGAGGCACAATTATCCATCTCCCAGCCCCAATGCTTTCATCATGTTGGTGGGTGTCTGCCTCTGTTTCATCAATGCAAACAATCCCAGCTCTATTGGGAATGATACTGGGAGAACACCCTCCAAGATTAGCATGGTAATGAACTATTCACAGACCTCCATTAATCACGACAGAGTATCAATATTGATTTGTTCTCACCAACTGACAAATTAAACCTGATTAAAGCTGATGCAATTAGGACCATGAGCTCACCTATGCTATGAAATCCAAGCCCTAAAGTACAATTACTAAAACACTGTGTATTGCAAGTCACTCTCAGTTCCCATCCAGCACTCTGTACACACAGGTTATAAAACTGAACTGCCATTATGGCTGAGAGGTTTGTGTGTGTTACTGTATCAGAAGCTTTTGCTCTGGCAGAATTTTATGCAAGTGGATGTTATTGTTATACCTTGCTGTTGGTCCTTCCTCAGTGCAAGCTCTGCGTGGGGAAATACTCTCTGTAAGGCTTGTAAAATTCTTTCCAGTGTGTTTTCTAACAGTGGTTTTAAAATAGGTGATAGTGCTCGCCCAGGTGAAGCCACAGCCCTCTGTGAAGCTGGAATAGTCTTCTGCATGGCCATGACAAAATCCTTTGCTGTTATTTTAATCGAAGCGATGTCTAACTGCAGTTTCTCGCTCCTTTCATATATCTGAGGATAGCGGCGGCGCAAAGCACAGAGGGCAGCTTCAGCACATAAGGCTTTAATATCAGCACCACAGTATCCTAATAAACAAAACAAGAATCAAATGCTATGTCAGGCTCAGGCAACATCAAAATCAAGGCCAAGATTTCTAAAGTGCAACAATGAAAGATTGCATGCAGCCAAAAATTAACAGGGTAAGAGACAATTTAAAGAATTACTGCACTGCAGAGAAGTTCTGTTATGTGTCTCACAGCCTGGTATCTTGTACTAAGGAAGCAGCCTCCTAGTCAAAGCTTTACTCCCGGGGAAGATGGCCTAAACCCATTCAGTGTTCTGAGAAAAAAAGAGAACTAAAAGCAGCATCTACCTTGGTTTGCTCCCGAGACATGCCAGATGTGTCACTGCCTTGCTCTACAGCAAGGCACAAGACCTCAAGTACTGCCTGGAACAAGCTCCAGTTCCCCATGACTCAAGTCATGTGCAGTAACCTACGCTGTTTTCAAACTCACCAACACACTTCTCAGCCAGCTCTTCAAGAAACTTGTCCAATGGCTTCAGGGTCCAGTCTCGTGTGTGAATTTTGAAAATCTCTTTTCTTGCCTGAAAACAAAACACTTGCATTTTAGTTTGCCCTAAATTTTCTCTTAAAACAACCACAACACAAAACCCCCAAGACCCTCACACTAATACAAATACTTTTCTTATCTGCTAAACTCTTAAGTATTTTAAAGGTCAGTTAATATGCTCTGTTTTTTCAAGCAGGAAATTTCCTAATTCTAAATTTGTTAAACTCTTGCTGGGGGCTGCAATGAAATAAAAGGCATTTACATCTTCCATAAAAAGTGAGTTTTCACAAGTGTGCGATCCAGATGAAAATACTGTAGTAAAAAACTCCAAACATACCTGCAAAGAGATTTTTTGCGGAAAATTCTCTCAAATTCACCAAAATTTCATGGTGACAGTCTCATTAGTTCATCAAATTTGCTCTTCTGCCAGCTTATGCAAGGAACAGTCCTAGCACTCCATCCCCAATTGCTACTGTTACTACCAAGTAGAACAATAGTTATGACTCAAATTACTGTCACTCATCAAGAAAATGTCAACTGTTGCCTATCCCCATCTCTGATCTAAGCAACACTTTCACTGAAGTATTTCGTGGTACACAGAGTAATTATGGCAGATATCTAAAATTCTTCCACAGTGGGGAAAAGTGTATTAGATCTGTTTCATGGCACCTCCTCTCCTGTTCCTGAGAGCAGATAAAAACTGGAGAAAAATGTTCGTGCTAAATGCATTGCTTAGTGCACTTTTACTGGCCTTCAATCCAGCACTTCCAAAAATGCGCTAAGAAAGAGCTATCAGTGATAGCCAGAAAGAAAACACCAAAACTGCATTCCAGTTTTGCCCACTACCCCCACCCACAATATTTTTTTGCATTGCCTATTGTCATGGAACTAGAAGCTGCCCTAGCCCTGCACCTGTGCAGTGACTCCACATTTTTGTCCAACTCCCTGTTACTAAGTACCAGTAAGAACATCAGTTCCTAACATACTTAATTGGTTCCAGCACCAGCCTGGATCAGTTTTTGCTACCAAGAAAGAATTCTTGTCTGCACATCATTTCTTTCAATTTTACAATGCTATAGCAGTACTTCTTAACTACAATAATTTTTAAACATTACAGTGAGTAGCAGCACCTCATTTTCTTTACTGGTAGCAGAGAAACCAAAACTAATAATTAAAGAACTAACTACCTATTGCCATCATCTTAATGATATATATTCAGTGCCAGGTCTGCCCTCCACAGTACAGCACAGTCTCTCCAGAGAGCCCCTGTTTTGTCCAGGTAGTACAGTACTGAGGAGACTTTCACTGCCCCAGGATCCTGCTGTGTTGCAGGGGTTTGTTACAAAGATGCACTCTGCCACACTAAGCACTGAGGTTGAGTTGAAGTTCTGACCTCTTTGTTTGGCAAGCTGAAGAGGAACTCTCGATCAAAGCGTCCTGGTCTTCGTAAAGCAGGATCTACAGAATCCAGCCTGTTGGTGGCTCCAATTACCACAACCTCTCCTCTGCTGTCTAAGCCGTCCATTAGTGCCAGAAGTGTTGATACAACAGAGCTAACAGAAGAATAGTTTTCACACAGTAGTTTAGTTAATTTTCTTCAGTTCTACATAATCACCAATGCTCACTCAAAAAGGACAAGCTCTTATTGACAAAATGCTGACTAGAAAAAGACAAATCATTTTAAGGTGTAACGAAATAGGTCAGGTAACACAGACCTTGTGACGGTATGAAGTTCAGTGAATTGTTTGTAATTACTATTTAAAGATTATCTGAAAGTAAGCAGCACTGCATTACTAGTTTTCAGGATAAATGAATGTGTCACATCAAGTTAAATAGGTTGTGGTCTTCTTTTCACAAAGATCTAGCAGTTTCTATGCTGATACAAAACATGGCCTACCTATGAACTTGGTCTTGTTTACTGGACCGTACAGGAGCAAGACCATCGATCTCATCAAAGAAAATAACTGAAGGTCGCATCTGGTAGGCCTACAGTGAAAACACAGGAATATTTACATCAGGAAAACAGCACAAACAACACTGTGATTGCAAAGTCACTGGAAGTAGCTTTTTCAGACCAGCATCACAGATTTCTACTCATTGATCTAAAGTAGTTAAGTGTCATGAGTAAGAGAAGGCAGGAGCATAGGTCAACTCACTGAGATGGGTGACAGGAAACAAATCACATCACTGGTTCTTACAGCTATTCGGCAACCACCAAGAACCGAGTCGGGACTTCGTTGTATTACAGGTTCTGGAAGCAATCTTTGTTACCAATTTCAAAATAACCATGCTTTCAGCCTGCATTTGTTTCTGTCTGATCAGAAGTCACCACTTCTTGAAACCATTTTTGTGGCTGTTTGGATTTGTCTTTCCTGAGGCAAGGAGTTGGGGGTGTGTGCTGCTTTGCAAGGTTCTCTTGACTGCTTTACTAATTTTTCCTAATGCATCTCAAGACTTCAAGCCCCTAAAAATGTTATTGAAAAAGGAAACAGTAATCCCACTTCGATGGAAGGAGTTGATAAAACCTGAAAAAGGATTGTTCTTGACCACAGAAAGTTAGTTACAACTCAGACAGAACATAATGCACATTTCAACCATACCTGGTCAAATAACAAACGAAGCTGTCGTTCCGATTCCCCGACCCATTTACTCAGGCAGTCAGCACCTTTTCTCATAAAAAAGGCTACTCTCCTGTCACCTTGGCTACATTCATTAGCAAGCGCACGAGCAACCAATGTTTTTCCAGTCCCTGGTGGGCCATAGAATAGACAGCCTCTGCAATTTAAAAAAAATACATTAAAAGAATTTTCACATAAGANAAAAAAAAAAAAAAGAAAAAAATATTCATGTAAGAAAAATATCATAGAAAAGTACCTGTTACCACTCATCTCTGAGGCACACAACTGCTCTCTCCTAAACAAAGCTCTCTTCACTGTCTGTAATACTTCTAAAGTTACTGAAACCAAAGAATCTGAAGTCCTATTTCAATACGCCACAACTAATGTTGACCCAGAATATATATTAATCTAACAATTAAATCCCTAATAATTTCATTTCATAACACAGAACCCACTCAGCTGTGTAAAAAGTGGACAGATGCATTTTTAAGCCCAAGCACAACCAGCACTGCAAGGTTCTAGTTACAATCCCAATCAATGGTAAAACTGATACTGGAACTCTTGAAAAAAGAGTTGGTGGGACAGACAACTGGACTTCCACAGAACAAACTGCAGCTGACTGCCACTTACAGACTGATCAAGTCCACTTGCATGTAGAACTCAAAAACACTCCATCTCCCACTTTTTGAAGGCAAGACACTTCTAAAACATAGTCTCACCACACTGTAAATCTTGGAACCTACATGTATGCGGGATTCTATCCATTTTTTTAAAATTACTTTTTCCTACTGCTAAAAAACTCCAAACCATCAAAACTTAAAATTCTGAAGTGTGGAAACATAAAAATACCTAAGTTGACTATTTTCCTGAAAATAGGTGAATTAGAATTTACAGTTTTAAATGGCATCCCTTACCTTGGAGGTTGAATTTTGAACCTCTCAAAGACTTCTGGATAAAGCAATGGAAAAACAACCATCTCTTTTAGAGCTGAAATGTGGTCAGAAAGACCACCCACGCCATCAAATCGTACCTAAAGATGAAGACAACAGAACACATTTTAGATGTTAAAGCTGCAACCTCGATAAAGTTCCATCAGAAATTAGATTTCAGCACAAAGGAAATATTCATGCCAATTTTCAAACTGCTTGAAACAAAACTGCAAGACAAGGCAATTATAGACAGCACATCACTGTATGAAAGCTTTCATAATTACTGAAAATGTCTCACTGACAACGAAGTAAAACTACTTACTGAACAATCTATTTGCACTGGATCAACATCAGCCAGACTTGCTCCAATTTTCATGCGATCTTTGTGAACTCCCTTTAAGTCACTTTTCCGTAAGTTGACTGGAAGAGACCTGATTTGAATTAAGGAGAAAAAGAAAGGTGCTTTCTAACTGTGGATTTTGTATTTTCTAATAATAGCAAGTGAATGCAGATCTTATAAATGACTGTAAATTTTCTGACTTGTAAAATATTTGTTCCAGCTGTTTTATGTTCAATGTCCATGAGTAAAGAAAGGAAAAGGGTCACTCCATATATTAAACTGAGTTAATTATTTTAACAACTCTTAGCACTTACGAATATCCATGCCAGTCAACAGAGCATATATAGGAATATAAGCTTAGAACAAATTATTCCTTATGTGCAGACCATGGACTGACAATGATTCATGTGAGGAAGAAAACTGTCCCTCCTGACCCCTGAACACACTGAAACCTTTCAAATACTTTCAACTTCTATAGCCAAAAAGTTACAGCCCAAGAGGATACTTATTTCATTGGTATTAACATTATAAAGGCTGACTATCACTGCCAGTCCTTCCCAAGGCCTCTGGAATCTGTGTGCTAGGAGACTAGTCTAAAAGACATCTGAGTCATCAGGCTGAAAATGTACTTTTTAGACTAAAACAGTTTTTCTAGAGCATTTGTTAAGAAACCAAATCTCCATTATTTCCTCTATAACATCCTCTGTTATAGTGCCTTTCTCTCTGAATCAGCTACTGTGAAGCACAGAAGCAACAGAATTTTACATTAAGAAGTTTCAAAGTGTTGCTACCCCATTCCCACCTAGAAATCAAATTGCTTATTAAAATTAATTCTAAAAATCCAGTTGTAGAGAGTCCAGTTACAGTTATATCATCAGATACAATTGCCAGAATTTAGAAACTGAACAAGATGAAGATGGTGACACTTCAGTTGGGAAGATGTAAACTCCTCCCAAGTAGTCTCCTTCTTCCCCTAATCTCCAATTGCATTAACCTTCTTAACTTTCTGTTCTTCCTCTGCCTCTCAAAATCCTCTTCATCATCAGATGAGGAAGAAGAATCACTTCTGGGGACTGTGTGTCTCTGTCTGTAAACATTCAAACAAACAATTAAAAAAATTAAAATAAACAGTAAGTAATACCAAAATTTAAGCGAACACTATCTCAGTTTACTTTGAGATCTAGTAAATGTCCAGATTATTGTACTCCTTATGAATCTGATTTCAAACTACATTATGTGATTTTCCTCGTGACAGCAAAATTTGATTTTTATTAGGAACATAAAATGTTTAATGAGTGTGCGAAGAACTTTCTTAACCAAGTTACTCTTTCTGCTCACACTCTCACACACAAAGAGTTTCACTTAGCATTGTATCTACTCTGTGAAACATGAACCTTTTAATTTCAAAACTCCTTCCTTCCATAACTGTCTGCTTTCAAGGATGCTAAATAAAGTGCTCCTATCTAGCAAGGAATGGCACTCAACACTTGCAGGATTCTAAACCTATTTGTCAGTACTACTGCAGTGTGTAATTTAGAATTTAATTTAGCATTTTTCTTGCTTTAAGTATAGTTTCATGCAGAAACCTGAATTCATTCCAAAAAGAAATCAGAATCAGTATCTGAGTGATTAAAAAAAATAATAATTTAAACTTCCATACTCTCTCCAACTAAATTGTTCTTAGTTTTAAGAAAATAATTTGCATCCTTCAAGATAAAACGGGCTGAGATTTTCAGCAGATTTTGGCTTTGATTCTAGAATAAATTAACTCAGTTATGCAATCTCAGCCATAACCCTCATCATCACCACAAAAACTGCATTTTCCAATAAAATCTAATGGCCAGTAAAAATGATGGGCTTCCCCCTAATATTTGCCCTTTTTATACCCTCAGACTACCACAGCAATAACCATACTCTTAATATTTAATTACCACAAGTCCAAAAACCCATGAAAGCAGTATTCAGTCGTGTAACTGAGAAAGAACTATCACTAATCAAACACATACCTGTTAGTTCCCTTGCATGAATCTCTCTGTCTGACAGGTGAAGACCTGTCTGAAAAATACATCTTACGTTGTCTTGGTTCTGTTGAAAGCAAAAAAATTAGACTAATGTTACAAACAAGTTTAAGAAAAAGCAGGATACTAAAAGAGGCAGAGAATGGGATGTGTGTTACCCATCTTTAAATTCTAGGGAAGTTTCAAGGGTGGGGGAGAAGAGTTTGGTTTTTTTTAAATCAGTGCACAATAAAAGCAAAAACATACACACCTGATTTTTAAGAATCGAAAACCGCAAGAGTAAGATCATCAAGTCTGTTTAATTACTATTCTTTCAAGGATACATAGGTAGTATTTTTATTGAAAAACAACAATAAGGATGCCAAAAAGCAAAGAAATAGAATGTGCACAGGATATATGCATTTAATAAAACTGCAGGTAAGATATTTAAATTGAAAATACGTACACACACTCAACTTCTTTCTTAAAAAACCCCGTAACCCTCTCACTTCCATGCAAGAAATTAGCTTTTAAGAGAAGTTGTGTCTATAACCTACTTTGCAATGGTGCTTGATAGCGCTCAACAGTTTTCCTCTGCCGAAAGGAGTAACGTTTTCGAGTGTCTTCACCATCATCTTCTTTGGCTTCACTTTCTTCTGAGGAACCCCCTGCACATCAACATTACATTACACCGTTTAAGTACTGTTGCAAATTATATTAAATTCAAAACGCACTACACCACATATATTCCCACCAGTCCACAATCTTTTTACTGTAAGTGCGTCGGACAAACAACAACTTCTCTTTTCCTCTGAAAACCTGTTCTGGGCTCACTACAGTACAGCCCTAGAGTCTGTGACTCTGGCTTGGAATGTCAGTAGCAGCAGAGATTATTTTTAATAGATGAAAAATACCCAGTAGTTCATCTCATCTCAGTTATTCACGACAAAGCTTTTGGCTAGAGCATAGTCAAGAAAAATTAAAACAGACTTATCCAACAATGCTACCTTGATTATCAGCTATTTCTTCATCAGTCCTTTCCATATCAAGGCTTTCCTAAA
>WEKY01053549.1:55995-187647 GCA_013390045.1 Picathartes gymnocephalus | reverse complement strand
AAAAAAAAAAAAGAAACACAAAAGACTAGTCACAAAGTCACAAATAAGCAGAAAACCTGTATTTGGTGCCTATACAGTATCATTATCAAGGCACTCCATATACACAGAAGATTTAATTATTACAGCAGGAGAGAATAGGAACATAATTCTGGAACCCAGGATTAATAAAATTCATACGGGTTTGCACTCTAAAACAGGAATACAGATCCAAACAAAAATAATCTATGAAAGCAGGCTATGATGACGTCTAAAAAACAAAGTGACTGCCATTCAAAAGGACAGTGGACTAACCTAATTTAATAAAGCAAAATGAAAACAGAGGAAATATGATTGCTGTCTATCATTTTAACATGAGTTCCTCTTGGGACAGGGAAATAATTTCCCTGTGTGAAATACCCTACTTATACAAAAACAGCAAAATAAATTAGTATCTACTTCTTCTGTGTCATGGAACTCCTCCAGGTCTCCCATCCTTCGCCGTCTACGCATCTTCTCCATGTCATCCATTTTTTGTAACACTGCTTCTGCAGTACTAAGATACAAAGTTGACATAAGAAAGCAAAAATCGGCAAGTTCAGAAAAAGACCATTTAGAACAGCACATATAGCCATCATGGTATTTTAATGCAGTGTGCACAATGCAAATCATTGACACTTAGCCAAATTTTTCAACACTACTTAAAAATTAGGTCAAATGTTTGCTTTTTAATAAAGATAATTAAGAACAAATGTATGAGTATTTGCAAACATACATTGTTTTCAGGTTTATCTTCCTCCTCTTGCTGAACACAGTAAAAAAAAACCCCAACTATTTTATTAGGAAAAAAGAATTCTGAAGATCATAGTATGGCAACAAAGAAATTATGGCAGTTTTTCATAGCACTTAAGATTGCTCTGCATGACAGCATTGAGTCACTTGGTTCACAGCCTTCTTCAGACAACAGATAGCTTCTCTACACTGCTATTTAAATTTCATGTTGATTTTTGATGACTACTTACTCTAGACACAACATCTTACTGCTGTTACACTTTGCAAACCGTCAGAAAACACATTTCAGTTTGGGTTGGAGAGAGAATTAAGCCACAGACAGGCAGAAACACTTGGATTGCTTCACTTTGCCAGTATCCAACTTTCCTTAGTATCTTAAGTTAAATTACCGAAAGTCACAACAAACTGATTGTTTTGGTTCACAACATACAAACCTACCCAGCCCATACATACCAGACCAGGTTGCCCAAAGCTCCAACCTGACCCTGAACACTTCCAGGGAGGGGGCATTCACAGTTACTCCAGGCAACCTATTGCAGCGCCTCACCACCCTTCACAGTAAGCAATTTCTTCCTAATATCCAATCACTCAGACATAGCACAAACATGGCAGCCCATAGGAAGTCTCAGCCTGACCAGTGAATGCAAACAACTCTTGCTGCCAGGAAAAACACCTTTTCCTGTTGTCAGAAGAAGGAGAAAGTCTGTAGCCAATATTTTGCCATAGTACAAAGAGTTGCTAATAAGGCTCATTGTAGTAGCTTTGCAAGATAAGAAAAACCTCCTTACTTTGTTATAAGTTTGTCAAACAAAACAGATTCATTTGTAGTGGTGTAACGGCTTTGTTGAAGTCTGCAGCTGCGGCGAACCTCCAAATCCCCATTTTCTTCATGGACTTGCTCTGCAGCTTTTGCCTCAGCTCTGGTCTTCAATGTTCTGGACACTAAGATGCAATAATACATAAAACTTTCTGTGATGGAAAATATGTCAGTCCCTTTATTTCACACCTGCTCTAGGAAAATGTAAAACCCCCTGCCTTTTATTTTTAAAACTTAAATACTGAATTCAAAGTTATTTTCATGACCACAATATTCAACCTAAAGTACTTCTGCTTAAACTACATATTTAGAAGTCTGATTTGTACAACAGCTTTTTAGTAGACTGGAAAGCCAAGCTGATGAAAACAAACACCCAGCTTTTGTTCCATGTAGGAGGCAAATTTATTCCAGTTACTTCTCCTGGGAAAATGAAAACAACAAATGCCTACCTCTAACGTGTTTTCCCTCCATTCACGTAAAATTGTATCTAATAGTTTTTTCTAAAAATTGCTTATGTGAGAGGTCTCTTCTAAAGATTCATGGTTTTGGTACACTGTCTAAGCATGCATTTTCATTTTCTGCATCATAAAAGCCCTAGAAGACAAGAAATGACTCAAGATAAACTCCCAAATATAAAGAACTCAAAAACATTTGCTTGCTTTAAAAGAGATCTGCCCAATATTTACCAGACAGCATTCTTTGCTACAAGTTCATTACTTGTACTATCCTTAAAACTGTTAAGAGAGGTCAGTGAGAGAGTAACAGATGTATCACCATGTTATTTTAAACACAGGTAGGTTTGAGCTCATCATCACCAATTATAAAACTAACTTTGAGCTCAGTAAATAATAATTTACATTGCCCAAGAAGAACTTTATATACTACCTAGAAAGTGCATTTTGGGTCCCTTCCCACATTCAGCCTGTAGCTAGCACAATGCTGCCTGAAGCTAAAGGATTTTCCCAGCTGCCACAAAGTGGCCTCACAGCACCATGCCTGCTTGTGTACTCAGCATGGCAAAAGGTTCAAAGGTGAAATGCTCAACTTCAGGGACACCTTTCCCATGCCAGTGTGCATCTCATGACTGAATTACTTTATACCTGACTGGTATTACAGTACTGCAATATCCCCTCCTACTTGAAAGACCAATTTACAGTTAACCTGTAAAGTTCTGCAGACTCCAGAAAATCACTGACACAAAGAAACATGAGCTAAGGAACAGATTCTTTAACGCCTGAAAATTCAGGAATTCACACTGCATTCTTCCCAAGCCTGAAAGGAATTAATAGCATCTCCTCCTATTTGTACCTACCTCTTTTCATAAAACTCAGTGGAAATTCCTATCTTTCTTACATCTATTCTCACAACTTTGGTGATTGTGGCTGATGAGTTTGGAAGTTTTTGGGGCCAAGTTAAATGGACAAAGTGACCAAATGCAATCTTTCTCAGAAATCTGGCTAAAAAGGAATCCTAAGGAATTATCACTACTTACCTTCTTTATAGTCTTCCTTTTTTGGGCCTGATTTTGGCTTTGTCAACTGCCTACATTAAGGAAGAGAGAAGAAGAAAGGAGAACAGAATTGTATTAGAAGTATTGTACAAAAGTATTGAATCACATTGCATTGCACATTTCCTCCTCAGCACCAGGGAACTTTAATCAGGTGCTCCATGTCATGCAAAGAATGTGGACTCTAGGGAAGATGTGTACCCCAAGTCTGCTGTGTACCATATGCACACAGTTCTCTAAGGACAGATATTTCCCAGCTTGCTCATCTTGACATCTCAATAGGGCAGGTAATATCTCAGTAACCAAAGTGGAGGAGAGATCTCAAAGGAGCTGGGAGGAGATACATACCTTTTATAGAATCAGAACACTTTTACTAAGAAGAAAGATTCTAGTTCCAAGACACTGGCACTGATATTAACATATTCATATTCCCTTGTGGGTTTTTAGCTGTAGATTTATCATGATGTGATTCACTGTGCATGCTTTCACTTTTCCTTTTTATTCTATGACTTAAATAGAGATTGCACATCTGGAAATACAATACCTCGAAAAGTGTCGATTGACATTTTCACTTAATATTTCCATGCTTTTGTCAAAGCTAGAGTCTGAACAGCGCGGCATGTTTTTTCTCATTGATCTTAAACAGTGTCCATTGAAACATTTAATGTTGCCAGAGGAAAATTCCTAGGAGAAGAAGGAAGAATATATTTATGTGAACCATTTATACTGCCTCATTTGATCAAGTTTAGTCTGTTACACTCCTGATTCAAGAGAGTTGCAACCAATGGCAGGTAAGCCTTGAACCACTTCTGCACCAAGAAGTAGGATGAAAAAAATGATACCAGATTTCAAAGAAAAAACCCAAAATCTTTGATTTCAAACTTGGTTCAGTGACCCCAGTAACCAAAATCCCACCTTTAACATGCAATTGTTCCACCCCTTCAGGAAGGGCCAAAAATGGTACTACAAAAGGAGGGGTTTGGGGCAAAAAAACCCCCAAAACAACAACAACCAAACAAACAAGCAAAACAATAGAAAGAGGGGAAAGCCCCTCTGCTTGCTTTGGATGAGCTGATGGACTGTGTCACTCCTTGTCTGTGAAGGGACACCTTTAGGTGAGCTTTGTGCCTCCCAACTGTCTTGGAGCAGACCTGGGAATATTTACTTAGATCTACTGCTAATAGATCTCTGTCACTATTCCTTCTGTAGCAGCACATATTCACACTCTGTAGCTGGTGCATTTACCACCAGCAATTCAGAATCTGCTTTCCTGTCACTTCAATTACCCACACTATTCACGGATCTCCATCCTGAAAGTTCTTACTGAACTCAGTCAGGCTGACAGTGTCCAATGGGCTATAATCAGAACTTAGGTCCAGCTGCACCCAGCTCTTCTGATCTCTGAGACGCAGCTGGAACCCAAGGGGGTTAATTTTCTGCTAGATTTCTAAATCTTTAATGCAACATAAAAATTCCTAGGACTGGGATTAAAATCTTTTTAGAAGAGTTTTTCTCCTGTCTCTGTTCCATTTATAACAGTATTCAGAGGGATATAAAAGGACTTCTTCAGGAGGGTAGCATTTATCCACAGAAAACCAAAGGAAACTCAAGATACATGGTATCTTCATGGGAACTCATCTTCATGGATGTTCATCTTGTTCACATTGGTGTTTCCGTAAGGAGGATGCTACTGACTTTTACTATGTGAGAAGGGCAGCAATGACCACGGGAAGGGGCTTGTTACATTTACAACCCAAGGTCTCATTTCAAGGATGCCAAACTAAATTTCACTCTGAAAAGGGCAGAACAGAGACCGGCTTATTCTACTTCTTCACACTAGTATTACCAAGAGAGAATTCCTCTCATTGATGGAGATGAGCGAAGAAGGACCACAAGGATGTTGGGAGGTTATGCAGGGAGAAAATTACAAGGGCCACAGCCCAAACAGAATTTAATCTGACTACTGCCGTAAAAGATGACACAAAACACTTTTACAAATACGTCAGCAAGAAAAGGAAGACTAAAGAGAATCTCCATCCTTCACTTGATGCACAGGCAAACATATGATAATGGATGACCAAAAGGCAGAAGTACTTTGCTTCAGTCTTTAACAGTAAGACCAGTAGACCTCATGGTACCCAGAAAGGGACTGAGACCAGAATAAAGCCCCCATAATTCAGGAGGAAACAGTCAGTGACCTCCTACACCACTTGGACACCCACACTTCTACACACCCCAATGGGATCCCACCCATGGCTACAGAGGGAACTGGGAGAGGAGCTTGCTAAGTCACCTTCATAGAATCATTAAGGTTGGAAAAGCCCTCCAAGATAGAGTGCAACCTTTGCATGATCATCACCTTGTGAACAAAACCACAGCACTAAGCGCCACATCCAGTTATTTCCTGAACACTTCCAGGGGTGATGACTCCACACGTCCCTGCCGCAACTTGTTCCAAGACTTAACCACACCTTTTGTGAAAAATTTCTTCCTGATGTCCAACCTGAACCTTCTATGGTGCAGCCGGAGGCTAAGTCTTCTTGTCCTGTCATGGGTTACCTGAGAGAAGAGGCTGATCACCTACAACCTCCTTTCAGGTAGTTGTAGAGGGTGATAAGGTCTTCCCGGGGTCTCCTTTTCTCCAGGTTGAACACTCCCAGCTCTCTCATCTGCTCCTCATATGACGTACCTTCTAGACCTTTCCCCAGCTCTGCTGTCTTTCTCAGGACACATTCCAACGCCTTAATGTCTTTCTTGTCATGAAAGACCAGAACTGGACACAAAATTCAAGGTGTGGCCTCACCATTGCTGAGCACAGCAGATGATCACTGCCCTGGTCCTGCTGGCCACACTGCTTCTGATACAGGTCAGGATGCCCAGACAAAAACAAAACACTGGAGCACTCTGCCCTCAAGTATAGGTCACAAGAACAAACTTGTTCAGCTTGGGGAATTACACAAGTGTTATAGACCTGGAGATACTGAGCTTCCAAAGGGACAGCAGCCACTTTGGATCTCACCGGGAGACTCACTCATGAAACTTAGTGGGACTGAAAACGTGGAAGAGAATAAACCCAGCAGATGTTGGTTTACCTTAGATCTCCGGCTGTATCCTTCTTACTGTCTATGGATGAAATGAGCTGTATGACTAAAGATAAACCACATGCTGGTATCAGAAAAAAAAAAAGCAAAAGCTGCTACCACCAAGTCCTTGCACATCAACAAGACAGGAAAGAAGCATCAGGACTTGAACATGAAGCCAGCACCAGTTCTCATGATCTCTGTCAGATGGAGCAGTTCTACATTATCTCTACAGTTAAAACTCCCAGCAGAGCCCAGCATCCTACAATGAGGTAATGACTTCATGCTCAAAGCATGGAAAAGGTCTACAAAAAGGAAGGAAAAAACCCAACCAACCAAAACAAAACAAACCCAAAAACCAAAACCAAACCAAAGAACAACGTTGCAATCAGTTTCATAATAATGATTCTGCTTTGGTTTCAGGGATGAGTTTACATTTAGCTTCCTCATTCCTGCTTTCCACCCTGAGAACACATGCCAACAGTGTTATCTGCCTACCGCTGCACAGCCTTCCCTCCTGTGCAAAGGCTGAATGCACTCCCTCACAACCACTTCTAGCGGAGACTACAAAAACAAAGCAGTGATCTATAAGCACATTCCATGATTCTTTGTAAGGGGGGAAAAAAAACCCACCACCCCAAAGGACTTTTTCCTTTTTAGTTCAGTCCTCTTTAATATAATGGAAAAAAGTATAAAAACATAAAATTAATCCATACAACTGAGACTCCTGAAAGACTTCTGCTGGAAGGAAACAGACTTTGAGGAGCATCACTCCAAGGCAGGGCTTCCCTGAAGAGCAGACCACTTCTGAGTCGGATCAGGTCTGATTTTATTTGTCACAGAAGTGCAGGACAGCCTGCAGAATAGAGCCTGACTTGGAAATAGCAGAGAAAGTTACAGTTTTTTGAAGGCTGTGTTAAAAACAATGGAAAGTGAAATGATTCACTTATTACAGTTGCATGCTGAGATGCAGAGAGTACTGGCCACTTGATATCCTTTACCATCGTGCAAGCTGTCTGTCTCTCCTCTACTAGGATAGACCAAGATTACAAAAAGCCTAAGTAACATTTTCACCGGTTTAGGTAATGCACTAATTAAGTACAAATGAGCCCTAATTTCTAAACAGAGTTTTTAGAGCATCCGAAGTAATATTTGGATATGCTTGCCTAAGGTGTATTTAATAGGCTCTTTGGACCAACGAGAACGCCTTCAGAGGTCCCATATATTTCGTGGCGCGACGGTTTTGATGCATTTCTGTCATCTAAACTGAGAGCGCTCCATAAGCGGCAGAGGTTCTAAGATCTTTTCAAGGTAACTTTTCCAGATAAGGAACTGAACCAAAATAAACGGGAGTGGGGAAGGACATACAACACACCAAACCATAAGGCGATGCAGGTTTGTGTTCCCAGAGACTGACTCAGCACGCTGCCACAGCCCCCAGACCAGGGCTTGTGCCGAGCCCCCTTCAGCCACGGGGCAGCCGGGAACGGGGAGTGGGCCGGCTGCTTCTTCACACACCCCCAAACGCAGCCGCTTACCCCAAACACTAGGTTCTCCACTCTTTTTTTCCTCAACGGAACACCGCTCCTCGGCGCTTTCTCAGCTCCTCCCAGCAGCTCCCGGCCAGCACCGGCTCCCCCCGCCCCCTCTCCGGGCCCACAGCCCAGAGCTGCCCGCCAGGCCGTGCTCACCCCACCCCCACCCCGGCACTCACGGCCTCCTCGGCTCTCCTGGTCCGCCTGGATACTGCGGCCCTGGCGGACCCGGAACGCGTCCATACGCGGTGGCTCCTGAGCGTGGGGGACTCCAGGGAGATGAACTCGGAGCTAGAGTCCAGGAGGTCGAAGGGGGGCCGGCGACAGCGGCTGTCGCGGGGGGCCATGCGGGGCGGGCGGGCGGCGCTGCTCCGCAGGACCACCATGGCGAGGGGGGACACGGACCCGCGCCCGCCCAGATCCCTCCGCCGCGCTCCCTCGCGCTCCGCTCTTCCCTGCGGCCGCTACTCCCGGCCCGCGCGGCGGAAGGACACGCGGCGCGCCGCGGCTGCCGCGCCACACACGTTTGGCGCCGAAAACTCGGAGCGCTGCGCCCGGCGGCGCGGGGCGGGGTTGGCTCGGCGGCTCCGCCTCGTCCCGCCCCGGCTGAGGGGTTCCTGCACCTCCAGCCGCCGCTCCGGCCGTACCCGGGAAGTGTTGGCGCCGAGCTGGGATGGCCGCTGATTCCTCCGGGACGGCGTAACGGCTGTCCCCGCCGGGCCCAGCGCTTCCTGTGCCGCCCTCACCCCCGCTCAGACCGGCCATGGCGCGGCCCGAGGCCGCCTATGAGGCGGCGGTGCCGCCCCGCCCAGCCTGCACCTACACCAGCTGCTACTGGTAAGGGGAACAGGAACGGGCGAGCTGGTGCCTCTTGCACCACCGTAAGGCGCCGGGACAGCCGGAGTCACCGGCGGGAATGGCGCGGCTGCGGGCTGATCACACTCCTGGACTTGTTTCTCGTCACGAGAAACGAAGTTGGAGGAAAACAAGATAAATAATCCATTTTGTGTTTTACAGCGAAGAAAATGTTTGGAAGCTTTGTGACTACATCAGGACTCAGGATCGGTACCCTTTAGAAGAATTTTATGCTGTTTTCATATCCAATGATAGGAGGATGGTGAGTCAATGGGATGTGATCATTGTCAGCTGTGGAAAGGCTCGGGCCTTCAGACCGCAGCCCAGTGTAGGTGAGACATGGTCCCAGCGATTTCGACCGCAGCCCAGTGTTGTGGAGTGAGCCTTTAGCTCAGCCTGTAGGCGAGATACAGCCCAAACCTGTCTTGTAGCTCACTTTGGCTTAGAGGTGTGCCAGCCACACCACGTAAGATCTTTTAATTACGCACTGCATTCAGGGCAGTGGAATGAGGCATGGTGTCCCTGTGAGCTGTGGGAGTAATTCTGTCTGTAATTTGTCAATTTAGGAGAATAGTTACCCTTATAAAATCATAGAACCATTAATAACCATAAGGTTGGAGCAGACCTCTAAGACCATCAAGTCCAGCTGTTAACCCAGCACCACTATGTTCACCACTGTGTTCACCACTAAACCATATCCCCAAGTCTTTTGGATGTTTGCAGGGATGATGAATCCATCACTTCACTGGACAGCTTTTTTTAATGTGGCCCAGAACAGTATCTCCAATTTCATGCTCCTGAGACAGAAACTAGAAGAAATTTTCTTACTGCAGCACAGATGTAAGCTGAGAAAGTTGATAGGTTAGCAAAGAACTAACCGGTTTACCTAAAATGAATCTGTATTAATCTGAAAGATTTTATTCACTTTACGTTCATTTCTAACTTTCAGATTCCACTCTGGAAGCAGAAATCTGGGCATGGAGATGAGCCTGTTGTCTGGGTGAGGCATTCATTACTCTCAATAATTTTGAGTGTGTGCCTCTGTGGTTGATAGCTGCAGGATCACACTTGGCCATGTAACAAACTCTTCCATCTGAACATAAAGGAACACTTTTTTCCTCGGAGGGTGATGGAGCACTGGAGCAGGTTGCTCAGAGTTGTTGTGGATTCTCCATCCTTGGAGATTTTTAGAAGCTATTGAGACACAGTCCTGGGCAGTTGGCTGTAGGAGAGTCTCCTTGAGCAACAGGTTGGACCAGGTGACCTCTTGAAGTGCCTTCCAACTTCACACATTGCATTGTTTTGCATTAATATTTATAATTCTTTTACAACAGATTTATAAATAGCCTAAATCTGGTGCTCCTTTGCACCATCCCTCATAAATTAGTAGCGAGACAGTCAGTAAAACCTACAGGTGACAAGTGTTAATATTAGTAAGAATGCATAATAGATTTGTGAAAATTATTATCTGGGTATTGAGGCTGCCAGCTCTGTAGAATTGTAGGTAGACGACCATACTTGTAAGAAGTAGATGGATGAATATATTTATGCAGGCCTGCCAGATGGTAGAAAAATACAAGCTATATAGGTATTTAGGTGTCAGCAGTTAAACTGACCCATTAAACAGTGTCTTTGAAGTGCCGTTTGATCAATTAATGTAGTTCAGTAGTTGCTGATGCAGAATTCCTTGGTGTCATTAGAGTCCTTTCAGTTATCTGGCACAGAAAAAACTAGTTCTTGTGGCAATTTCTGTTTCTGAAATTCTGCAAAGTAATCTGCAAACTTCTGAAGTTTTCTGATTTCTGTATCATTCCTTCACTTTCTTTCAAAATACTGGTATCTTTATAGTATTAAAAAAAAGGGTTTGGTTTAGAAAGAGTTCCAGGTGTTACAGAGATGACTTAAAAAGGAATAGCAGAGCCAGGAAACCATGGCAGAATGTGGATTTCTCATAAAAATTAATGGATTAAAAGGTCTTTTAACTTTGACATTTCAGTGAATCATAGGCTGTGTAAAGCTTGTAAGCTAATTTTTCTTATACACTCTTAGAGGTTTTTCTAAATACTGTCGAATACAGTTGTGTATATATATTGGTCTGGTGAAGAAGTTTGCCCAAATCTTTTTCATTCAAATTTTTTTGTGGTTTTAATATTGAAAGTGTCAAAAGACAGTGCTCAACCCTTTTTGTGAGTGGATTCAATGTAAATTTAAATAAGTTGTTAAGTGCTACCTTCATTTTAATTTTGGAAAACAGCAGTGTACATACCTGACACCTAATGTCAGTAACTGCAGCATCCCCAAACCTCCACCTGTGTTTCTTACAAGTTGAGGAATAAAACCACTGCATAACGCAAATGCCTTGATAAAATAGTTTCCTTGAAAAAGTGTGATGTAGTACCCACAGATACTTTTCCCAGCTTCAAGAGCTGCTACAGGAAATTGTCTTACTCCTGTGGTCCTCCTGATGTGAGCTGTTCGCTAGTTTTTCAGTGGTGTGCTGGTTTTTCACGTGCTTCTGGCAGCCGAACACTCAACACTCAAATTCACAGACCGTGTTACTGCAACAGGTACAAAATCTCTTACTAGAAGAGATCACTAGGTAACTTCAATGTTAACCTATCATTGTATCTTGTGAGTTTATTTATGACTGGGTCTAATAAGAAAGTGCTTAACCAAACAACTTTTGTGGTGTGGTGTGGAACATGAGAGAGATTTTCTGTTTTCTTAGGAGTAGTGTACACTTTAGTTTGCTGTCTTGGCTTAAATCAAAGGAGGCTGCAAGCAAATGGGGAGAACAGCAAGGTTTCTGGAAGAGCAGGCGGGCAAGATGGACATTAGGAAATCTCTCTCCTGGTGCCAGAAATGTTACAGGCTTAATATTCAAGGACAGCAAACAGGCTTTAAAAAAAAGGTCTGAACTTACGCTTTTAGGAATCTTTTTTTCCACTCTCTTTGCCAGTTTCACATTAATTGCTGTTTAACTAATGGCAATTACCCTTCTTCCCAGGACTACCATGTTATTCTACTTCATGTTTCCAGTGGGGAGCAGAACTTCATTTATGATCTTGACACAGTGTTACCGTTTCCATGTCCTTTTGATGTGTACAGTGTGGAGGCCTTTAGGTTGGATGACAGCCTTTGTCCAGAGTTTCACAGGTGATGACACGAAACATAAATACTATGGATGTTATTTCATGAAATCAAAGTTGAAGTTCTCTTTGTGTATGCATAGTGAAGAGGTTTCTTTCCTATACCCCAGTAAAATAAATGCACTGTGTTACTTTTCTAAAACTCTTTACCTTAGTCATCAAAAGCCCTTTTCTTTCCTACTGTAGATTCATGTTAACAACTTGGCCCAACTTGGCTGGTTTGCGTATTTAATGGTATTAATACTCCTTGATGAGAGGAAAGTGCTCTTATTCTGAGCGATTAGTGCAATATTGTGTACGTGCATCTTTTAAGACCATTTGGCTTTTTTTTTTTTTTAGAAAAATCAGAATGATTCGAGCAGATTTGTACTTGAAGACATTTGCTTCAGACAGATCTCATATGAAGGATGCAAATGGGAAATGGCAGAAACCTCCTCCTCCATACCCTTGCATTGAAACTCCAGGTGAGCTCCCAGAACTCCTTCTTCCTGCTTCCAGTGGTGAATGAAGTAGTCCAGGATGCACATGGGAAATAAATAACTTCTATAACATTTGTCCAGCCAGCTTATTACTTCAAATGCGAAAAAACAGGTCTATGAAGCATTTGGTACTCTCTCTTTTGAACATGTAGTCTAACATGCCTTCTGGCATTTACTGCTATCAAACATTAATTACTAATCTTCATAAACTAAGCAGAGAGTGAGAGGTAAGTAATACTGTTCTCTTGTTACAGTAGGGAACTGAAGCAATCAGGCCAAATAACTTGCTTAGGGGTCACAAAGTTTTTTCACAGTGATTATACCACATTCTAGCTGACAAGGTGGTGTTGGCACGAGGAAGTTTTCAGGCTCTGCTCAGTGCAGTGGGTTTGCCTGCATGAAATGTTTGAGGTTTCTCTGCCAGGTGAATGGACCCCAGGATACTTGAAGTCACTGGCAATTTGGCAAGTTTCTCCCTAAGCCTTAAGCATCTTTTAAGTGATAGCCTAGCTGATAGCCTCTGGGCCAGGCAGAGAGAGAGGTAAAGATTTGGCATCTATTCTGTAGAGCTGCTTAAAGCATTCTTATCACACAGAACTTCAGCTTATTCTAATCATGTGTTTTGCAAGCTGATTAACATTTGCCATGTGTGTTTGTTTGTTCTCTCATTTTCTCCAAGGAAACCATGGTGACGTTTTGAGTTGAAAGAGTTTTCATGTTACTGCTCTGCAGGTTTGGTGTTGTTGATTTTTAATAATGCAGTACTGCTATGTGTTTATGTTAGAGAAGGCAGGGTCAAAGAAACATATTCTGTCTTTAGGTCCAAGTGATTTTAAGTTGCTGGGAAATTAATTCTCAGTCTTTGCTTTGGCTTCTAATGAAGCTTGGTGTTTCACATGAGAGTAGAAATGAACTATGAGAGTGAGCAGGAACACAGATGTCGTCTTCGTTATGAGGCTTTAGGTGTTTTCTAGACAATCCAGGTTATGAAGTGCCTTGAATTCTAAAATTCTAACTCTTGGTTATTATCTTCAGCAGAGTTTTATGCAAAGGCATTGTAGGAATCTAGAATTCGTGAACTACAGTGGATGGTTTTCTGTTAGCTGGAGCCTCTTAGGTGCTGAGAACTTTTTTTTTGCCTGGGGAAACCTTGTTGTTTTGATAGCTGAGAGCTAATGAAAGTATGAGGAATATAGATGAGGAAAGCAAAAAACTTTTATTCAAATCAAAAGAGTAAAAAGCCATTACTTGTGGTAGTAAGTTACAGAATGACTCAGTTGCAGATGTGTACGTGTATCTCTAGCTGGAGTAAATGATTCCATAGCTGCCAACCCTGTAACGCTCTCCTTACCTGTCTTGTTTGCCTGAGCTTTGCCTCACTGGTTAGCAGCAGTCACAGGCCTCAGCCAGCCTCCAGATTGTCTCTTTGATGCTGGTAGCAGAAGATGCTTGATGCTCTCTTGATGCTTGATAGCGAAAGATATGTAGCTCTTACTTCCTCTTATGCTTTCATTCTTTGCTCTCTACCTTGCCATGTTGAATGAAACGTCCGTAGGTCATCCAGTCCAACATCTGCTCAAAACAAGGATTCCTCAGGGCTCTGTCTAGTCTGGTTTTGAACATTTGCAGGTATGGTGATTCCACCACCTTTCTGGACAGTGTTCCAATGTTTGATCACTGTCATGGTAAACAAAAAATGAAAAAGAAAATCCTAGTGTATAATGTGAATTTCCCATGTTCCAATTTGCTTTTTTCAGTTCTTGTCCTATTGCCAGGCTCCTCCAAGAAGACTGGCTCCATTGTCCTACCTCTCATCAGGTAGACGTAGGCAGCAATAATGTCTCCCTTTCATCATCCCTTTTTAAGACTGAACAGACCCTGTTCTCTGAGCCTCTCCTTGAATGAAGGTTGTCCTGCAGCAAACAACTTGATTTTCCTCTTCTGGGTCTACCCCAGTATACCCATGTTTTGGGGTTTTTTTTTTTTTGTGCTGAGGAGGTCCAGATGGACACAGTATTGCAGTTCTGTGCTGATGTGCTCTGCTCTCCTGGTCAGTTGGCTGAAAGAAGCTTGTTACTCTGCACCCAGTGAAGGTGAAAAGTCATTCACTAAGGAGCTTCAAGGTCTGAGTCAGAACAGTACTAGATTGTCTCAGATCTAGGACGTCTAGGTCAAGTTGTGTTTCATTTAGTACCAGTTCCTCCAGCTTTACTATTTGTCTTCCCTTTGTATTCACTTGAGATACTTTATAATGATGCGTGCTTCAATGTGCACAATGCTGTGGGTGTGTGAGGAGTCTGGGTCCGACTGTAATGTCTCAGCACAGTTTTATCAGGCATAAAGCTGCCTTATATTTAACTTGATGTAAAACTGGGTGGCAGACCTTTTGTTATCATAAAGGAGCCTGTGGTATTAATGTTCGTGTCCATGCCAAATTCCATTGCAGATAACTGTTTTCTCCCTGCCGTTTCACTTCGATAGAGCATTCTGCTTTCCATGTTGATTTATGTTTGCATAAGATTAAATTACTTACATATTTCTTGTTAGAAGTGTCTGCAGTGTAATAGCTGGCAGAACTGACCCCATATTGTTTTAATACCAATTTATTCGTGAGGCACATTTCTATCAGAGTGGGTTTGTTTTGGTTTTTATTTTTCTTTGGTTTCATTTAGAGTAGCCAAATTCCTAAGCTTTTGAGAAGATGCAAGGTTTTTATATTCCTTCTGTTCCCTTTGATTTTCGTGGCAGTTTGACCCTGCCTAGATGCCAGGTGCCCACCAAAGCTGCTCAGTCACTCTCACCCACAGCTATACAGAGGAGAGAAAATATAATGAAAACTCAATGAGTTGCAATAAGGATGGGGAGAGATCACTCACCAATTACTGTCATGGGCAAACCAGACTTGACTTAGGGAAATTAGTTGAATTTATTACCAATCAAAATCAGAGCAGGATAATGAGGAGCAAAACAAATCCTAAAAACACCTTTCCTCCACCCCTCCCTCTTTACCAGTCTTAACTTTATTCCCAATTCTCTACCTCCTCGCTCACCCCTCAGTGGGGAATGGGGGTTGCAGTCATCACAGGTTGTTTCTGTCACTGCAGCTCAGGAGAAGGAGTCCTTCCCTTGCTCCAGTGGGGGGTTCTTCCTATGCAGTTCTTCACAAACTTCTCCCATATGAGTCTATTCCACGGGCTGCAGATCTTCCTGAGCTATTCCAGGGTGGGTCCCTTTCCACAGGGTGCAGTCCTTCAGGAACAGGCTGCTCCGGTGTGTATCTCCCACAGGGTCACAAGTCCTGCCACCAAACCTGCTCCAGCGTGACTCCTCTCTCCATAGGTCTGCAGGTCCCTGCTAGCAGCCCACTCCAGCATGGGCTTCCCATGGGGTCACAGCCTCCTTTCAGGCATCCACTTGCTCTAGCCTGAGGCTCCTGCATGGGCTCCAGGGGCACAGCTGCCTCACCATGATCTTCACTACGGGCTGCAGCAGAATCTCTGCTCTGGTGCCTGGAGCACCTCCTGCCCCTCCTTCCTCACTGACCTTGGTGTCTGCAGAGTTGTTTCTCTCACATATTCTAAGTCCTCTCTGGTCACAATTACTTCTATGCAATAGCTTTTTTTAATTTCTTAAAGGAAAAGGCACTATGACAGTCACTGATCGTTGGAATCCAAAACACAGAAAATCCTCAAAGCCTTAGGTCTGCTTACTCTGAAAATGAAATGTGTACTGCCTTTGACCTGAAGTCTTGATACAGAAGTAGTTATGGAGTAAAGTAAAAAGTACAGGGTGTGGTCGTTCATCTTAAAGTAAATGGATTTCTATGGGACAGTACCTAATTGGATGAAAAATGCCACAGTGTGATGTCTACGAAATGCAGGTATGATTAACTATTGGTGTGAAAGTAAAAACATTTGTACGTTGCAATTATCTATTGGTTGATTAGCTTTTAAGAGACCTTGTTACTTGCTGTCTGGGGCTCACTTTTCACATTATGTCTGACTTCTACAAGCCTCTGTGAAGAAGTTGGCAAAACTCCTGAGAGATTGTAGCAATAAATCTCACTTGAAACCTGTCTAACTGAAAGCATCTTTAACCCAACGGTCCATGATAACTGTTGCTCCCATATAACTGTGGCAACTGATGGGCTCAACCTTTGTCAGACGTGGGTCCATCCTGGAGCTGGCTGGCATTGGCTCTGTTGGACATGGGGGAAACTTCTAGGGAAGCCACCCCTACAGCCCTCCCCTGCTATGAAAACCTTTTGGAATTGAGCAATCTCTATCAGTAACAAATTAAACATTTTTCTCCTACTAGTGTTTCAAAGGGAATAAATCTTAATCTGTATTTGTCCTGTTTATGGGGTTGCAAAATAAACCATCAAAAATAAGCTTACATGGAGTCATAAATTCCAGTCCAGGCTTAAAAACATTGAGCTGGAACAAGGTGATTTTTTTAAAGCATTTTTCTAAAAGACAAACTCCAGTCCAACCAATAAAACAACAGTAGAAAAAAGCCCTCAGATTCCTCAGAACTCACATGCTAAGCATTAGCCTCTTGGAACTGGCTCTGCTCTAGCTCTTTCCCAGAGTTAGGCCTCTGTGTTTTTTACTGGCATTGCTCTGCCCTCTGTTCCTCTCTGCTGCCGTGGATGCTGGGAGAGGCTGGCCAACCTAACTGGCTGCACAGTGCTTTCTCACCCCACCCTGTCCTCAAAGCTGCTCTGCTGGAATAAACATACCTGAGCTCCAGCAGATTGCCCTGGTGCCACCTGTTTGCCAGCGACCTCTTGTTGAAAGAAAACAGGGTATTTTGTTCAAATAATAAAAAGTTAGAAAATGAGATTTGATGAACAGATTCATTATTCTAGAGCTGGTGAGCCCTACCTGGGGTTGTCTTTAAATCTTCTTTCCACAAATTAATGAGGTCTGATTGTGCTTAGTTTATGCCTTGGGATGAGATCAGCCCACCTTGCTGCAAGCCTGTGTAAAATACAGCTTGCGCAGTGCATTTCAAAATTACTCCAAACAGACGGTCATATGACTTATGTACAAGTGTTAGCAGCAGCTCTAACACTGAAAAGCACTGGTTTGAATTTCAGTTCTCCCAAGGTATTTGGTAGCATACTTGCTGGATTGATTTGTAAAAGCTTTTTGTTCTTTTTATTATTATTAAAATTCCTGGTAGTCAATAATGATGGGGTTTTACTTGGGTTGGTTTTTTTTTTATTTTATTTTGAAGATCATGAGCGGGACAGCTGAGAAGTTCTGGAGACACTGTGTCAAATATGTATGTAACAGGAAAGCTGCTAGACAGAGGCCAGGCAGATGTCTGCAGTTGCTCTCTGTATCTCCTCTCTGAAGTGGTGGCAGGATTTTAGTGAAAGTGAAAAAGAAGCCACTGATAGGGATACAAGTCGCTCCTATACACTTCATGGGAACCTTCTGCTGCTCTCATTTGAGAATAAAACTCCAGTCTCTCAAGTTAGGTCCTTACTTCATAAGCTTTTGGGGAAGTAATGAATCAAGTCAGATAGATACAATAAAGACACAACTAAGGAGTATTTAAATTCCCAGAGTGGCTTATTGAAATTACACCACTTTCTGTAAAAGATAATTTAAAGTGGTGATCTGTGTTTTACATTGAGAGCAACCAGGATGGTTTTGCATAGTCAGTTATATCTCAGCTGTGGAGACAGCAGTCCCACAGCTGAGTGTGGGAAGAGTCCTTCTGACTTATCTTCCTGCTCAGACAAGGGAGGAGGATCTGAAGAGAACTGTAAACACCTACAGAAGTCTGTGAAGAGTCCAACTTTCTAAGTATTTCAGGTGCCCCCAAGGTTTTAGGCATCAGCAGAACTGATGATCTTGGAGGCTTATTCCAGACTTCCTTGCTTCCAGCAGCCCTTGAGCAGCTGTCGTTACCCCGAGTTAGTCCAAGGTCTGTGAGCCAAGCCGAGGCTTGGCTTAAACACTGCTTTCTAACTACTGTTGGCAGAAGCCATAAGTATCATGGCTGACAATGCCTGAGATAGTGTGTGGCCTTTTATTTCATCCCTGCTCGGGGTAAAAGGGCTCGACTTGATTTAAACAAAAATAAAATTATGCAGGAATCCTAGAATGGGCCAGGGAGGTCTCATTTGTGGGGGGTGTGTGTAACAAAGTGTGTTTGGTCAAAGATGAAGATGAGCTCTACACATGCACAAATGCAAGCTAGTGTAACAGTCACAGCACCTGAGGAGGACTGCAAGGGTAATGTAAATCTTAAAAGAAAATAATTCTGCTATTGTCTTGTAAAAATGTTGTAGAATGCATGCTCCTTGCTTTTGTGGAGAGATCGTCTTGGTTTGCTAGCTGTAGCATCCAGAGGTATCTTTGGTAAATTCTGATATTTGTCACTTTTCATCTTCTTCCTAAGAGGACTATGGTATTCTCATGCATTTTCACCGATCTGTTTCCTCACGCTATAAGGTCTAACACGTCACGCACGGCCTTCAGAGAGAGCCCATGAGGAAAGAGCAGCGTAGAGCGGCTGTTATTACATGCATAAAACGGGAGAGGTCTCACTAAGTTTTTCCCTACGGATATTTCCCATGCTGCTCCAGTGCCATCTACCGACAGGTTCTTAGGCCATCGCTCTTCATAGGAATGGACTTGTTTGCTTTGGTAAAACAACTGTCCTTTCATTACATTTCCTTTATGGGCTGTGTTATGCTCTTCCACAGTCCTTCTGAATTTAGAGAATTATTTCATTTCCTTCAGGCATTGTGATAGCAACTTCCAAGTTGTGAACAGCAGCTGTGTTTGTTACTACTGAACAATCTCCTTTGGACTGCTTAACCATTCACAGAACAGTTTTGTGAATTATTTTACTATGCTTAATGCACATAAAGCAGAGAATTTTTTATTTATTTAATCTTAAAGTATATGAAGAATCACATGAATTTTGAAAAGACAAGTTTGAAACTGGAAAACAGACTTACCAGTTTACCAGCAAGCAAGAGCTGTTACCCACTACTAATTTGTTCTTGAGCTATGACAGCAAATTGCTGAGCTTTTGCTATTTTAAATTCCCACATAGGCAGAATTTGTCCCTGTTCTGACAGACTCACTTCAGCAGTAGGACCATGCTCGGCTGGTCATAAGGATTTTCCATATGCAGAGTTCAAATAGGTTAACAAGAAAAGATTTAGGGGCCAGAGCTCAGAAGGGGTGAGAGTTGGGATTAGGTAAATCACAAAGCTGTGCTGTAGTGTAGACATGGTGCAAACAGAGGCCTTCAGGGGCTGTATTATGCCTGGGACTCCTGGGTCTGGGGTTCCTGAACATCATCTTCCCTTCCTTGCTTACACTGTCCACAATGATAAGCCAAGTTACACAAGTTTTTTGCAGCTGAAGCAAATTCCATCCTCTGGATTTTATAATCTATTCATTAGAGCCTCCTCTTGTTTGATTCTTAAATCCTTAAGTGCACACATGAATCATCCATGGTAAAGTAAATACTTAATATGGTGGAAAAGCTGTTAACAGTAAATCTGCACAGTAAACCCGTAACAGTGGCTTTACCACTCTCTTCCTTAAACTCATTCTCTGTCAGTTTAGTGGGCATTTAAAAAGATTATTTGTGGACATCATGGGTGAGACCCTAAAACAACAAGCCCACAGATGTTTGTCATCAGAGATGAACCTCTGATCAGCATGGTTCTGAGTCAGCAAAGCTTGTACCAGGCCAAATCCAGAAAAAGGATGCATAAAGCACCTAAACCCAAAACTACACACCAGCACTTTTCCAGTGAGCTCTCTGGGATCCATGAACAGGACAGAATGGTTTCTACCCCTCCTGTAGGGGACAGAGCAGATTAAAATCCTGGCAAAGAGCAGTCACGGTTACTTTTCTCTTGAAACCATGGCAGTTAAACCTTTCTCCCTGACTTCATTCTGTCATTCAGGATTCAGAAAAGATAAGCATTTGCCTCCAGCCTAGGTTTGTGCTCTTCCTCACCTGAGCATCCCTCTAAGGTGGGAGCTGGGTTAGGTCACACATCTCATCCCCTCTGCATATTCTGGCCCTGCAGTAGGCCCATGTTCAGCGAGGACAAAGTTCAGGGCTGGAGGGAAAGTAAAGACTGTAATCTGGAGAGGAACAAACTGCAGGTTTGTCAAGGGGCTAATCACTTCTGAGAGACAGTAAGCAACTTGCAGTTCTGACTCTGTTGACTTTGGTTCAGAACTTAAATAGGTGAATAATAGCTCCCCTGCTTTTGAGTCTTCCCATTTGTGTGAATGCAGGAAGACTGCATTGCACTTCCTTGTGTTGGTTGTTATTTGCACTCCAGTTCTCTGACACTACTTGACCCTTCTAGGCTGCTGTTACGGGGGAAAATCTTACCCACACATGCTAGTTTCTAATGACTTACTGGATGCTTACTGATCCTGTAATGTGATTATTGCCATGGGCAGAGAGGGGAATTGGGGCAAAAGCAGTGTTTCAGAAACTGGAAATAGATATTTCTGTATCACCATGCAATTTGCAAAATCTTGTTGGAGTGAACCTAACTACTGAAGAGGGATTTGGAATGTTTTCTTGGAAGATGTATACCTGTGCTACAGAACCTGCATCAGGAACTTAAATATTTCCCTTTTCTGGTCCTTTTTTAGATTCCAAGATGAACTTAGATGATTTCATCAGTATGAATCCTGAAGTGGGATGGGGCTCAGTGTTCTCCCTTTCAGACTTTGTGCATCGATTTGGCAGTCAGACTGATTACAGCTGTTCCTTGGAAGGACAGTGAAGTGAACAAAATTCTTCTGGTTCTGAGTGGACATGTTTTGTTTTGCTGCTCTTACATTGTATTTATGGTTTACATTTCTGTACATGGAATAGGTATTTGGAAAAATAGAACACCCGGTCAGAAATATAATGAACTGAAGAAAACCTTTTATTTTAGTTGTGTAAGAATGCACTTGATTTTTAATGTCAAATCAAAGGCAGACATGCCACCATAAGCATATTGCTTTTCTGGCTACTGTGCCCAAACTGAAAAGAGCTGCAAAAAAAGCTTTTGGAAAAATATGTGCATAAAATACTGAATATTGTTGCCTAAATTTCTACATGTTGTCACATTTTAAAAGTGAGATACGGTTTTCTTCATGTTACGATTGCTGTCAATTATATATAAACAATGCATCTCAGTTTGCTCACTAGCTTTACTGATTAGTCCTTATTTTGCAAAAGTGTAAAGGGAACATTGATTTAGTAGTTCAGTTATGAACTCCCATGCACTATGTAAAACCAGGTAAGTATGCAGGTTTCTGTGCTGTACAAGGGGAGGATTAAATCCTGCCATTTCAGTTAAATGTTCTAGTGCTGACAGTTCCTGGAAGATGCAGTTGCTATTTTTGCTTCTCATGCTGGCTGTGCATTCTCACCTGCTCCCATCTTCTTGCACTTGGTGTTTGTTTGGGCTTGTGGTAATTCAGGGTAATTCTGACAGAAAGCAGGAAGTTTTGTTGAGGTTTTTTTTCTGCCTGTTAGGTCCTTGAGCTGGCCTGCCATGAGGTCAGACAGCTGATCCTGCTGGTGTAAGGAAATCAGCAGGGCCATATGGCTGGGGGGAAGGGAGTGAGAAAGCCTTGCCATTCAGAGTTGTCTGCTGCTGAATATCCTTAGAGGTGATACCAAGCTGCATCCTTGCAGGGCATCCCAGGAAAGCCATCATGCTGACTGAGAGTTTGGAGCAGTCTCACACTTCTTAGAAGAGTGTCCTAAACATGGAATTGCAAAAACAGGCTAAAATGAGGTCTTTAATTCTCAGCTCTGGACCTGTTCTACTTTATACCTTAGCACGTCACAGACTCAACAGCCTGGTAGAAGAATACGGGTTAGAAGGGTCAGGCAGTCGCTGGTCCTATCTCCTGTTCAAATCAGGTCAGACCAGGCTGCTCAGGGCTTTATTCAGTCTGGCCTTGGAAACCTACTGGGATTGAGACTACAATAAACATTTGTGATACACTTCATTCCTGGTGAGGAAAAGCACAGTAAAGGTTTTAAGTATTAAGGGATCATTTTATTTGTAAGTACAGAAAAATATCAAAACTTGTAAGAATCTTGTATGTGTAGCACTGTTACATAGGTTTATTGTTATATACATAGTGTATTACTGAATCATTAGTTCTAGAGAATTTATTCAGCATATTAACAGCAGAGACAGCCAACTGATCAACTGTGGGATTGATTCACTCCATCCAGACATCTCTTTCTGTGTCATAAGAGCTGCTGAATATACGAATTTAAACTTTCTCCTGCCAGGTGCAGCACAGTTGGTTGCCTGTGCTGCAGATAGGCTGCCACTACACCTACTCCTTGAGTTCCAGCATGGACTAGTTAGGAAGCTGGTTGTTGGGACACTTCCCCCTCTGGAGTGGGACAGTTGATCTGCATTTTCTGTCACTCTGAACCAGCTTCACCAGAAGAAACTGAGATAAAACTTGGGATTCCTGATAAACTGGTGCACAGAACCCTCCTAAGAGGGGACAGCTGGATTTAAGCAGATACTCCTGTGTAAAAGGTCTGATGTATCCATGTTTGGATGAAATTGCAGCTCTTTCTGCTTGATGCTGATGTAGCAGGCACACTCTAAGGGAATGAAGATGTTGTTACTTGCTGGTTTTGAGTGATGCTAAGGCTGGCTATGACAGTGCAAAGCAGCAGCAGTTTGCCTGCTCAGCTCTGTGTAGCTGCCAACACACTGGGTTAGACAGCAGAAGTGAGAATGTAAAGATCCACGTTTCAGATGAACAGGTTGTTAAGCACTTCTTACCCTTCAAGTGGTTGAATCTCATAGACGCAGAGTTCCTGTACGTTGCTCAACAGGCCCTTTAGGTTGTTACAGAACATGCGGTTCTCATCCCTCCCTACTTGAGTATGTCGTTTGATTTAACCTCAGCTGGTTTCCGGTGCCTGAAATCTGTGACATACTCCCATTAGTGGGGGTCAGGACACAAGAATCTGCCTGGTTTAATCTAGTTTCAGCATCAAGGCTGTTAAGAAGGAGAACAGTCACAAACATTATTCAGAATATGCAAGTTCAGAAAATCCGTGTGAAGAGTTAGTCCTTTTTATCTCTATTCTGAACAGGTGCTTCATTTTACATGTAGCAGGCTAGATGTGTGTGATTGTAGCTTTTCTATAATTAACCACCTTTTTGCAGCTCTTGTAAAAAGTTGTCATTCCAGAGGGATCAGTAGGAGTCAGAGAATTATTTCATTCAGTGTTAAGGATGGTGATACTGTGGTGCTGTCCCTCTAGCCCATCAAGTCTGGGGGCATTTCATCACCTTTCGGGTGGCATGCTATCAGAAGGAAAAAAATCAGGAATACATCAAGTGCTCATTAAGGGCCCCAAATACAAAGGAAGCTACTCGCTTCACTGTAATTATCAGAAACAAGCTCTTTCTGATGCTGATTAGTCCTGGTGTCCCATCAGAGGGACTAAATGAATTTCCTCCCCTCTTTGGTCCTTTCTCCAGGTAACCCTAGTCCTGACTATTTTGTGGAACTTGCTGTGTTTCACCTCTGCTGTCAACCCATATTTGATGCATGAGGTGGCCCCACCAGTGTGGTTTCCCCACTGAACACCACGGTAAGTTGGAGACAGAAAAGCAAAGTTTGCTGACAGCCACTTTGCCACATACCTGCAGAAATACAAGCAAAGAATTGCCACTGTAAATCTGATGGCAAGGAGGCAACTTCATTGCCAGACATTACTAGTTGTCAGCTCTGTGACCACTGATGTATTTAAACCTAAGATTCAAGCAATTTCCTCCCAGTCATAAATACATGTGTGGGGTACATTGTATGGTAGAGCACAACTGCTGGTCCTCAGGTGCAGCTGCAGGTGGCCAGCGCAGCCACGCAACTGAAGTGGTGCTTAGGGAGAGCCTCACTCCTTGATGCTGGGGAGCTGGGCTTGTCCCGCTGTGAGATAGGAAATAATAGGAAAGCATTGATGGTTGGTTGTCTGGGGTGCACTGGCACAGCAGGATCAGCCTGTGCTTACTTACAGTCCATGCTGTCCATAGCCCTTGAGAGTTTTAGTCTTTCCTGTGTCCTGATGCTGTCCCAGTGTGTCCAGGACAAAGATGTGCTGCTTATGCACTTTCAGTAGAGTGACTTCTTAGTGCAGCTTAGCTTCCCATTCCCTTTCAGCCTTCTTTGCCTCGTCCTTTTCCACACTGATGTCTTTCTATTGTCCTGTTATTACAGTTTTTATGTGCTTAGAGCCCCTAAGTGGTGGCTTTTTGGACTAGGTGATCCTTGAGTCAGGCATTGAAGAAAGTGGGGAGAAACCCTCCTGCCTTCAGGGCAGTTACTCACAATTCCATGGTCTCCAAATTTCTGTATTTTGTTCATCATTGGAAATTCTCCAAGCCTTTTATTTCTAGACATCATAGGGCAAGACTCTGATAGCCTTGTAATGGGGAGGGGGGAGGGGACATCCCATCTCACAGGTGGTTTCTGCCATCTCCATCAGGCTATTGCAGCAGAAAGCTGCAGCATGAGATGGAACACCCACATCTCTCCTGCCTTTTTCTCTTCTTTACTGCTGCTTTTTATCTAAGGATATAGTTTATTTGATAACTAATCTCTTTTATTCAGCTGTTTGTGGCTTTAGAAAAAAAGGCACTTTCTTCTGGCATGGATTTGCTTGGTCAGTGCATTTTTGCAAACTTGTATGTGACCAGGTCTGTCTTGAGAAAATCCCATTTCTCAGTTGGCCAGCAGAGAGAGCAGTCAGCATTCAGTGGATGTGCAGGTTGGGACATGGACAGAGGTGGTCCCCTGCACATTCAGCCCTGCCAGTAGGTATTACAGTTAAAAATGAGTCATTCTGACAGCATTGCAGAGGTGATTTTTATCTTGCAATGTTGTGGCTGAAAGCCGAGGTATTGCCCTCCACTGCCTGGGCCTGTAATGTCAGTGCAAGCCCTTCCTGCACACCAGGGCCATGTGGCAGCATCGTCACACCACTTGCCAGTTTGGGGGATCTGGTCAGCAGTCACAGTCTCTACCAAAATGGGGCTGTAACACCTTAGGATGTCAGACCAATTGGTTTGCTATCAGTTTAGATACCTGGAGATGCTGCAATCTGATCTGGGCAATTCAGGAAGCAAAGGGGCAATAGGGTACATTTGTATGAATCAAATTCCAGGATGAGAGCCTTGGTCAGGACATTTTGACATGTCTGACCTCCTCTCTTCATACCCTCATTGTCCAGCCATAGCCTTGTGCATGCTCTGAAACACCATTGCTCTCCAAGCTTCTGCTGTAAAATGGCCATCTCTGGTTGGTTGGGTTTTCTTGTTAGAATGAGTTTGGTCCAAATTTACTCATTTTTCACAGTTTTTTTCCCCTACCTTTTCAGGAAACAAGGGTTGTAGACTGAATGACTTAAGAAAGCTGTACCAGGGAGTAAGAATGAGGTGTGAAAATACCACCATGTCCCTACAGTAGTCACAGTTACCTTGCACTGGGTGTCTTGCAGAACCATTACCAAGACACTGTCCCTGACCCAGGTGGTGGCTGTCCCCCACACCTGGCATAAGCCACACTGCTGGAGGGGAGGACCTGCAGAGCATCACTTCTCGTGTCACGTGGCAGAGCAGATGGCTCCAGGCTTGGTGGGGTTGCCCCCTATGACACTTTGGATTCGCAGGCTTGGAGAATCTCATCTCCTCTCGAGATGAAACCTGTCTGGATGTCTGTCTCTCTTCAGGTAATTACCTTCTCAGAAATTTGAGGGAGAGAATGCTGGTGATTTTCTTCTGCCTTCTGGCTTCCTCCTTATACAGGACTTGGCCCAGTTGAGGCCAAGGTTAATGAAGCACACCCAAGGAATGAGTCTGGAGACATCTGCCCAGGTTTGTACCCACTTCCCTGTCAAGCTCAGCTCTTTTCGTTTATGATCATGGAGTCAGAAGTGAAGCACTCTGTACAAATTTCAGCAAGTTAAATGCAGCTGCAGTAGTGGTTCTGGAAAATCTCTTCAGTTTGACCTAAGATAAACAAATACGGTTGTTTAAGTACCCTCAATGTTTCCTTATACTTACAGTAGGAAATACCTTGGATACTGAGGGCAGTTAAAACAAATCTTACTTAGTTATCTAAGGCCTCTGGCAAGTCCCTGAGTTTCTGAGCAAGCTAAGCCACTTCCTAGGCATGAGGTGTACCAAGCTCCATTTTATAGTCATAAGAATAAGCATTAAAGACCTGAGCTGTGAACTGTCACTCACAAAGTCCGACTGAAGTGACATTTTTCACCTGATACTTGTGACGAATGTCTGCTTCCTGCTCTGGAAGATGAGCAGGGTGTTTCCAATGAGCTGGATTCCTGACATTATATTACTTAAAAGCAGGAAATCCTCATTTTGCTTGGTTCAGCATTGTACCAGCCTTCCCATGCAAGGCTATATCTGGAACCCAAACACTGCAATAAGGCAGGAATCATTATATGTTATTTTTTTTCAAACAGCCTACACAGTAAGAAGATGGTAGTTATGTCAGCCTTCCCTTCTTTTTAGTATGCAATTGTGGTGGCGTGCTTCCCCCCGTCTCAGCTTGGCTGCTGAAATGGCAACGCACCAGCTCTGAGCCTGGAGCCATCCCTAGAAAATGTTCTGCTGTGGCTTTTAACCATTTAGCTGTAAAGCTCCCGCCGCCTCCACCGTTCTGACTGCTGGGGTGAAGCAAGGCTTGCCAGTCCTTGTTTATAGCAAGCGTAATCAGTTCCACTATTTATACTGTACTCATCACAGAGCACTTTGCTGTATGAAATGGTCACAGTTACATTTATACTAGTACAAAAACAAAGTCATTTTCCTTGCTATGTGACGCTGTTTCTTCAGCAATTCAAACTTTTATCAGGCAGAGACACTCTCTTAGGGAGAAAATACCACTGTAAGTCAGGAATCCCACCAGTATTTATCTGCACTTGTGTTTTTGTCTTGCATGAAGGAAATGCAACTATTTAGTCAAGTAACCTCTACCAGTTGCTACCTCGGTATGAATATGCAGGGCTGCCAGCAAAGTCCGTGGAGTTGTCTTAGTACAGCTAAAAGCAGAGTTCGATCTGCTTTGCCAGAGGTGCTAAAAATACCTCTTCATATGCTAAGGTATGTGTCTGGCCAGGAGTTGTTTTCAAATGCATTGTCCATGGAGTTGCCATAAAGTAAATAGAGCTCAATATGCTCAGTCCTGAGATGCAAAATAACCAGTGCTGTGGGGTCCAGCTTTTCTCCTTGCTGGCATCACCAGCAGGATGCTCCTCCTGTCTTGTTCCCAGCACTAGGCTGGCAAATCTCAGGTGAGATTTGCACTACCCTGCCTGCCATATTTCTCAGAGATCCTTTACAGGATAGATTGTTTACTTAATTGTCATTCTCATTTAACTTATTTGATAATTATTAAATAAAACACCCCAGGTTGTGTGCTTTTGAGATCTGAAAGACCAAGTGAGGGACTTTGTTGCCAGCAAAGAAGACCCACACACATTCCCAGCATCTCCTGCTTGCCAGCCTTCCCATGCTCACATGGTGCATGGAGGTCAGATCCATGCACAGAGGCAAAGCCCCAGCCTCCTCTGAGCTGGTGCCAAGGGCTGTGTGAGCAGGGGCACGCTTTCCAAGGCACAGAGCCTGATGAAACCTGCCTGCCAATGTTCTCTATGGCCGTACTGCTTTGAACTGCTGTGGACATCCAGGGCTGTGGAACAGCTCACCCTGGCCCTGGCCACGTGGGTGCAGGTCCCCAGCCTTTGCCAGGGACCACGGGGTCTCCACTGCTGGCTGCCTGCAGGGGTAACGAAGACAATGGAGATTGCAGGACATTACCACCCCACTCAAGATTGTGGAATCATGGAATGGTTTGGGTTGGAAGGGACCTTAAAGATCATCTAATTCCAATTCCAACCCCACTGCTGTGGGAGGGACACCTTCCACTAGACCAGGTTGCTCAGAGCCCCATCCAACCGGGCAAGGATGCTTGCTGGGCTTACAGACATCCTCAGAAATGGGGAATATTTGTGGTCATTCAATAAGTAAATGCCCTGGCTTAGCACGTGGAGTCCAAAAAAGCACACATGGAGATTGCCCAGTGCTGAGGACATCTGAAGCCTGACGCGTGACAGAAGTACACGTGTGGGGTCCAAAAGAGGTGTCACCATCTTCACTGACACTTGGTCTCCTCTGAGCTGGCATTGTTGTGTCTCATGGTGAGGTCCTCTGCCTGGCCTGCATAGTGCAAAAGAGCCTGCTCCCAAATACTGTTAGAACTGCTCCTTGCTGCTGTTTACTGCGATTGGGAGAGTGATCCATGGAGCTCCAGTGCTACAGCCATTGGCATGGCTGGATTAGCAAATGGAAGCTTTGTTTTGATCTTTCTGTAATAAAATACCATGCTGTTGGGGCACACAGGCTAGCTAGGGTTTCACTGCCCACTTTAGAAAATGAGGGTAAAGGGTGATTAAATATTAAATGAGATGCAAGATCTCAGCAGATGCAGTTCATCTGGTAACCTGAGGATGGGCTGGAGGTAAATGTGGCTTCCTAGATACCTGAGAGGGTACTACAGCAACCCATCCTGGCCAGCAAGAGGAGGTTTGGGGTTCCTCCATCAGTTTCCAGTGCCAAGAGACCTCAGGGGTGGCAGGTGTGGCCATGGATGAGGATCCTTGGAATACCTGTATCCTTTTCTGTTTAGCTTCCCACCTCTTCTGTAAATCAAACACCATTTCTGGCAGCAGTAGAGTGTCAAGCAGTCTACACTGACATCAAGCAGAAGATACTAATGAAAAAAACAGAAAAGAGATTTGTGATTAATGCAGAAACTCCCTCCAACCCCTACACCCCAGGGTGAGCCATGTCCTAAAGCCTCTCCTTCAAGCAAAGGTGCTGCTGACAAGAAAGTTACTGACCTTCCTTACACTGCAGAGCAAGAGTTCTGAAAGGTAGCTTTTACTGTGTGTGTGTCCATCTGCACACGTGCCTGTGGGCCTCCCTATGCTTACAGATACAGAGATACAGACACCTCCTTCCACAGAAGCACATCTGGGTGTTGGCTCCCAAGCTCAATTCAGCATTAGCAATGGCAACATTGAATTATTTCCTTGCCACTCCCGTTAGTAGTTGGCTCTTCTTGAGGAGGATCCACACCTTGGCTGCTGCTACCTGCTCAGGTGCAAATGCTGCAAGGGCTCCTGCTCCGCTCCCTCCCTCCCTGGTACAAGTGTGTGCAAGTAAATCTGGATAAATTGAGGCTCTTTCCTTTCTGAGACCCTTAGGCCAACATTCTACAGCTCTTCTAGTGATATTAACTTCCACAATCTCCCTTATCCCATACCCCTTTGGAAACACTTAAAGATGTTATTTTTTTCTGATATATGCTGTGCCAAAACTTGGTTCCTTTATGAAGAAAAACTGGCAGTGGAAACATTGACAGCTATACTGGGAAATACTGTATTGCTTAAAGAACTTTATTTAGATTGTGCCGTTGCAAGGAGAGTTGTTTGGGTTTGTTGGTTGGGTTTTGTTTTGATTTTTTTTTTTTTCTTCATTTTGGACAGTGCTAAAGACGCCATAAAATTAGCTACAGTATTATTCCAGTGATTTGTATATGACATGTTCATGTGCCTTCAAAATTAAAAGAAATCATGATAAAACTAAGCAAATAAATAGTCTTGAGAGGACTAATTCCTTTCATCCATGCTCCTAGCAGCCACCAAAGCCAGCAGGGATCCCAGGAGGGCAGGAACGGCAGAGCCCGGGCGGAGCGACGCGGAAGATCCTTGGGAAGGCTTTGTTGCCCTGCCATAGGGATATTAATGTTTCTGGATATTAATGTTTCTGGCCAGTTGACAGCATGTGTGGCAAGTGTAAACATTTGGCTCCAGCAAAGAGATGCAGACGAGGGAGGCAAGTTTTGCACAAGATGAAAAGGGTCCTTGCGGCAGCACCCAGCTGGTGACGGGCCCACAGCACCCCTGGGAAGAAGCGGGCATGAGCAGAGGGCAGAGGGACATGCAGCCATCTGGGGAAGGACAGTGGTTTTGCAGTGGAGCAGGCACTTGCTTGATGCTTCTTCAGCCTTCTGGGGTCCAAGGAGGGCTAAGAAACCGTGGAAATGCACTATTGGGGGCACATCAGGGGGTCGAGGAAAGCACTCAGAGTGGAATGGAAGATGGTTGCAGCGCTGCTTTTGACTATGGTGTGTTTTGCATCAATATAGCAGCCATTTTGGAGGGAACTGGGTAATAAGTGGGTAAAGAGCACCCAGGCCTCCGCTTTCCAGCTCTTTCCAAGCAAGCCAGCTGTCCTCACTGGTTCAGGCTTGATTCATGCTGGGTTCATTACAGCAGTTTTTTAAAGCTGGAGCCTTACCCTGTATGTTCTCAGCCACAGCAGTATGCCTGTGCTGCTGCCTGGGGCCAATGAGCCTTTGGGCTCTTACTTTCCTGAAGGGCCAAGCAAGGGATTTTGCATATTTTCAGCCTCTAATCCAAATAAAGAAAAAGTAACTTTGTAAATATTTCAAAAATACCTTGAGGCCTTAGGCAGCCTGAGGAGAAGGGGTGCAAGGTGCTATTATGCCCAGGGGTGTGCTCATGGTGCTGCAGGATGGGTGTTGTGTGGTGGCTGCTCTCTTGCAGCTGCCACACGTGCTCATGCATGTGTGTGAAATGGGTGAACTTGGCTCTTCCTTCTTCTGAATAAGCAGGGAATAATAAAATGCAATTTTTCCTCAGGGACCAGAGGGAACAAATTACTGCCTGGGTGTAGCTGAGGGCAGAGTGTGGCGGATCATTTTCTGTGTAATAATTCCCATGAGGGCTTGTGGAAAGTCAGCTTTTCTTTTTTTTTCTTTTTTTTTTTTCCTTTTTTTTTTCTTCCCCTTCTCATTTTTCTACTTCCTTAAACTTTCAAAATTACTCTGCTGTAACATATTTTCCTCAGTCACATGTGTTAGTGAGGAGAGAAAAGGTTAAATTCTCCTTTTGTACTATAATGTAATTCATTTCCTGTTTTTCACAACTGTCTAGACACAGATCTAACGAGCATTAACCCTGAATCCCACCATCGGGTTAAAAATAGAGGCGTTAAATATAAAAGTGTGTGGTAAGGGTAAGATTGTAGGTTTCTATCTACCACCAGGAGACAGCACTTTTAAATGAGAACCATTTAATTAGCTATAAGTAACAAAAAAAACTACTTCAGTTTCAGAGGTTTAAAAAGGCTGCTGGTTGCTTTATATGTACCATCAGTAACATAGGCCCTGCTGAGCTGTGGCACGGACAGGTTGATTCCCCCTCTGGAGTTATATTTGTCTGGATTTACACCTCCAGCTATATTAAAAAAAGCAAGAAGAAATTCTACTTCAGTCAGAGAGCTATAAAATGATTGGAAGAAAGTAATTTAAGAGAGGACCAGTGTTGAAAAGCATGGTCAGCTTCTGGTGGGAGACAGATGGACAAAATGTGCCCAAACCCCAAGGGAAAAAGCGATGGCCGTGGTACCCATAGGGACCTTGTGCTGGGAAGGCAAGGCCACAGAGTGTTGGGTGCCAGCCTAGCACAGCATTGGAATGCTTGCAGTCATGACCAGACCCAGAGGTGCTCTCATCAGCTTAGGCTGGATCATGGTTGGGCTGGAGGCTGGCCCCAGGTTAAGCCAGGCAGCCTCCTCTGACACTTCCCACCAGCTGGACTGCCACATTGGAATGGGAGGAAGGAGAGAAAGAGATTTCTGGCTTGGAACGTGAGCTAAACCCCTCAAAAACATGAGAGTTTTGCCTGTGGAGGCAAAGCAAGAAAAAGCAAAACTGTAACCCACCCCAGTTTGGCACAGGGTACAGACAGGGAGCAAGGCAGCTTCCTGGCTGACAGTTTATTACACACACCTTTCACATCAAGGATTATCCACAGAGACATCATATTTTATGTACTTCAAGAATAAAAATAAATGCTGGTAAGAATTAGCTTAACCCAATGCTTAAAAGCCCTGCTAAAATAAGTCAAAAGTCCTGGTGTGCTGTGACGAGGAGGAACTCGCATTTCCTGCACTGACTGCATTTCTCTGTCTACGAACACAAATTCCATGAGGAGGTTTGTTTATTTATCCCGTGAAGCTGGGAGTGGGTGTCTTTCCTGTCCCACCAGCCACTTCCAGGCATTGCATGAAAGCAGCAGCATCTTCGAGAGCTCTGGGATGGACCTGACACCTCAGCTGCAAACCTGTGTGTGCTGCTGTCTGCATTCAAGGTCTGTTCTGACCAGGGCTGAAATTATCCAAGGAAAACATACTAAAAAACATTTGTTTGTTTTCAACTAAAAAGTGCAGTATACTATGAACCAAGAATGGTAAGGAGTGAACTGGTGTCCTTCCAGCTAAGGGGAAGGCCTTTGAACCCACATGAGTTATTTATAGAGCCTTTCGGAAAACAGCTCTTTCCAATTTCTGCACTTTTGATCACAGGAACAGCTCAGGTTTTTTCAAAAATAAAACAATCCCCTACATGATTCACTGGGGTTCGCCCCTGTAAAGCAGAGAAGCAGAAATGAGGATTAGGGAAAGGTGGGGCAAAGCAGAGTCATAATTTTAATATTCATCATGTAAGAGGCTTTCAAAATGCTTTTATTAGGCTCTAAGACAGACAGTGAGGAACTCCAAGGAAGTATACAGGGTGACTTGTTACCATTGACCAAGGCAGACCCTCATCCATGTTTCAGGATGCTTCTCCCTCTATCCCCGAGTGCACTTAAAAGGGTGGAGGTGCTAGCAGCAGTAACATGAAAATGGGACCCAACGTACTCCTGAAAAGATCCAGTATTCCACTTAAAGGATTTAGTCTTTGCACTTTTAGTCTATTAAGTTGAACTTACTATTTTCAAAAAGTTTGAATAAGAAACGTGTCTCATTTTTTTAAGCTTTCTCTTGCTTAAAAGGCTTCATGATCTTGTCCCATCCTGTGTTTCCAGAGACTTGTGTCTTAGGGGTGCAACCCTCTAACTGCAAATCCAAGTCACAGCATAACTACAGAGACTTAGGAAATCACTCAAACATACCTTATATGACAGTCCAAATGAGACTGAAAACAAAGCATCTGCATTTTGTGCTTATTTCCATAGCTGGCATAGCTTTCATGGGGCAAGTAATCCTGTTTTACTGTGATAACTTCTCCTGTTCCAACCTGAGTTACATTTCATTTGCATTCTCAGATGCTTTTCCCCAATTTATTAGGAGTCACTTTAGTGGGCTCCTACTCACATTCCCTCTGAGCAGGAGCCTGGGTCAGATGGTTTGCAGTCCTGACACAAACAAGAAGCAATTGTTCCCCACCCCCCAAAAAAATTAAAAAATAGTCTCAGGTAATACAACTAGAAAAAACCCAATATTTTGTAGGCCATAAGTTGGAGCTGAAAGTCTCAGATCAATGTGAGCACTGGTGATCTCTTTCAGGGCAGCAATCACTCCTGTGCTGCGAGCAAGTACAGATTCATGAGCACAAGCTCCATGTGAGCACTGTTTCTGTTAGAAGCAAGGGCTTATTTCCCTTTGAGACACAATGAAGCAACAGCTGTATCTGGGATCTTCTACTGTGACAAAGAGCCAAGTTCTGGATGTTCCCGCAGAAGAGTCTTACAGTCATCAGAAGCTCAAGGCTGATAAGGTCACCACCTTGGAAGCAATGAGACAACCAACTCTGTGGTTCACATTGTTTGAACATTTATTGCAATTCAGTGTCAAAAATGTTTTACAAAAATACTGTCTGCACAGAACAGCTGTAAAAATCAGAGTTGAACATGCAAGGGAAGAAGAAAAAAGTGTGCAAATTTGTAATGGAAGGATTTTAAACACACAATAATATTAAACAGAAGTCTTATATAAGGGATGCCTTTCACTTCATATCATCTCTAGTTACAACTTCAAGGAAAAATAAAACAGAACACACACTTTCTTCCATATATAAGTAGGTATTTATAATTGCTGTAGATTAGTTCCTAAAGATGAGCGTATTTGCTATTTCAAATTAAAATGTTCTCTTGGTAGCTGACATGTTAGCATTCTGTGCAGCACAGGATGGCTAAAGAAAGGCAAATTCCACCCTCTGTTGCCCTCCTAGGAGGAGAAGCAGCAACACTTGGTCAATAGAGAGGGAATTTCCCTGGTGTTAAGAGTATTTATATACTTGAGACTGCATGTGTCAAGGACAAGATGGATTTGTTCTCCTAGGGCCACATCCTGCAAAGGTGATTTGCTACCAACAAAATCACGGGATAGAAATGAGGTGCTGGTAAAGACTCAGAGCCTGGCAGCCACACACTGACAGCTGTGTGAATGGCTGACCACGGCATCAGAACCTGGAACCAGCATCAGTACAGGCAACGGGCTGAGAAAGCAGAACACTGGAGTCCCAAACCTTGAAGGAGGGAGTGAGTCTGTACCAGCCTGATCAGCCATCAGGGCCACAGGGCCTGTGCTTGTGCAAACAGGCCAGCTACAAAGAGGGGCATTTTAATTTAAAGCTCTGTCTTTTTGGCAAGGTGCTGATCTATGAGGAAGATGTGCAACATGTCTGTAAGGACAACTGCAGAGGACAATGCTGGTTTGCTGTACCAAGCAGAAGATCAGTGTGAAAAGCACATCTGATTTGTTTGCTACACAATAGGATTTGAAATGTTCCTGCTCTAAATGAAATCCTAGCAACTAAGGGCCAAGGAATTTCTGGGCAGGAAAAGCTGGTTTAGTACCTGTGTATGTTCTAGAAGGTGACAGCTTCACAAAAGTAATTGAAGGCAAACAGAAATGGGAATACAAACAGTTTAAAACCTGGGACAAAGAAAAATAATATAAAATATATTCCCATATACAAAAAGTGGCAAGGTGCAATAAAATGTTTACATACAAAGCAATGTCTTCAGAGCAATACACATTTTCCTAATCACTTTACATAATAAAGGATCTAGAAACTCCCACAGTTAAAAAAAAAAACCCAAAAAACATAAGAGGAGGTACACATGCTTTATGATCAAACATCAGCATACCATAGTTAGTATAAATGGCTTAAGGTATGTACAGCTGAAATCAAGCCTCTTGAAATGGCCACCACATCAAAAGCTGGCCTCTTCTAGAAAGCTGAAACAGAACTCTGGGATCTCTCCCTTTCTAAGCCTCCTCCCTTGCATGGATCTATTTTTCCTCTTCACAGCACCATGTTCTATGCCACTGCACTAGTTAATACATCCTCTAAAGACAATGAGATTTCCCTGGATATGCTGGCAAGAGAAAACCCCCAAAGAGGAAAAACTCTCCTTTCCTAGTATTAAGAACTGATGCATATCTAATGGAAATGCATCAACTAAGTGGAAGGTGAAATGTCATTTGAAAAAAAACATCCTACCTCCAAAATACAAGCGTCTGTTTTCCCCTTCACAACAGCTTTGCCACAATTGTCTTAAAACATAGAGGTCCTTTTTGCCTGAGAGCAGCCTTAAACCATCCCACCTGGAAGCCCCTGATATCACTGTCAGTTTTGTTACTCTGCCATCCTCAGCCCAGCAGATGCCTTTGCACCACTAAAATACTGATTGCTTTGCTTGTAAAGGGTTAGAGTGAGGTATTTGGATGCAACAGCATTTTGTTTTAAATACAAACCAAGAGTACTGAATTCACTGCAACATCTCCCTGTACCAGCCACTGAGAAACAATGAGTCCCCAAAGAGACCAAGGCCATCTTTGACAATGGCTACAGCAGGAGGGTAATGACTGAGGCAGTAACTGAATAAGGCTTATTCTGTTTCTTTTTGTTTAGTCTGTTTTGTTCTGTACAGTGGTTGCTTGGTTTGCTGCTAGTTTGGACCCTGACAGCAATATCCCAAGACCTCACACAAAGCAACAGACAAGTGTCTGTGTATAACAAATCATCTTCAGCACTTTGACCCTTATAGTGCTAAGAAATAAAAAACATAGTAACTGAAGTAAGTTTTATAAGTAGGAGCCTCAGTTGCACTTTAAATCTGTTGTCAGTATGACCCATGCTCTCTGGGTAGAAGAGGCCAGTGAAGGGTTGATGGAGGCGATGGCTGGAGCCAAGACATTCCCAAATCACAGCTCTATGTTGAGAATTTCCATCTTATGCAAGGAACACGGTAGGCCAGATTCAAACCTGAGCTTAAAATACACTCAGTGTCACAATCTCACAGAGGGTAAGTGCTAAGCACAGATGCAGAGTAGTGCATGAATGCTGCAGCACTTCATACCAAAATACTGTTGCCTCCCCATCACAACAGGTTGGCAGAGGCAAAACTACAAAACAAACCAACCTCAAGTCAGCTGGAAACAAGATACCAAGGGGTATAGGTCTCTTCACTGCTGGAAAAAGGAACTACAGGACTCTCCAAATTTAGTGGCAATGCTTCCCTCACTTCACTTGCAAGTTTCTGTCCTTAATGTCCTCACTCACTAAGCCAGATTTCAGCCTTCTCTACCCGCTGCCATCAACACAGGAAGGAAAAAAGGAATTGACCTCCTTTACTCACAAACATCCCCCAAACAAGCCCAAGTGTATTTTTCCAAGGTAGCAGTTTTTAAATCACTTTCAGTTGACATCAGTATGATCAGCAGGCTCATGCTTTCCACCAGCAGTTGAACTGATGAATGGGGCATCAACTCCAAGATAAAGCTTGTTATCCTGCATGTGTTTTCCCCTCATCTCTGGAAAGTGACAAGTACTGGGCCATGGCTAAGGGTGGTACAGGCTCACAGAGCTCTCTGGAAGAGCAAAAACTCGGGATTTGCTGTTAGGCGGCTAGGGAAGGGCAGTTCTTGTCAACGTTTTCCTTGTTTTCCTCCCCTCTTCCCACTGCTCCATCTAGAGGCAGCTTTTTTCCCTTTTTGCATCTTTTCTAAGAATATGCAAAGTGATTTAGTTTGCAAGAAGGCAAATACTGTCATTTTAAAGTACAAACAGCTGCAGAAAAGTGTTTGAAGTCAGTTATAAAAATTGTAAAAAAAGGAACAGCATATTTAACAATAATTAACTCAAGTAGTTCTTCCTGAATTGTCCTGAGTACTCCTCTTCCTCAAAATTTTTGTACATAGTCACACACAACCCACTAAATATTTACCCTTCCAAGGTATCCTGCTTACATCATACACAGAGAAAGTCCTGTACAGGAAATCTACTGGCAAACACAGCAAAGACTTTCCACTGCAGGTTTTCAGATTGCTATGTATGAGCTGGATTCTTCAAGCTCCACTGTAGAGAAAAGTAAAAGCACTGCATGCAACAGAGGAGACAGTGAGCCAGATCACAGCCACAGTGAAGTGGCCACTTACTCTGTTGGACTGAAAATTTAGCTCTGGGTTAGGGTCAGAAGATCCCATAAAGCAGCTCAGCACTGGAAGCAGAAGGGACTAGGATCCTTGGGTCTTTGCCCCTGGCATAGAAAGAACCAAACATGTCAAGTGCCATGTTGAAAATCCCTTGCTTACCCCAGTCCTGAGTGCTAAATACTAATCACTCCCTAAGCTTCAGGGCTCTGATACTAAACATTTACTGCCAGTCTTCCAGTGACTAAAAACTGCATCATTTAATGAGATTTGATGGTCCAGTTCTCCCTATATTTTACCAGCCCCAAGATGACTGAATTCACTTGACAGCAGTGGGAATACAGAGCAGTGTATATGCTGGAAAACATGGGCTTGAAAAAATGGATTCTAACCTCACTTCGGACTTCAACTAGTGCAATTAACCTAGTGAAGCAGATAAGAATTTACCTTGTGAGATTAAATCCAGTCCTTTGTTTCCCTATCATAGAACTTCCTCCCTTACAGATAATGCTCATCCTTGTGTCTTCTCTTTTCCTATTTGCTTAGTCTTTCATAAAACCAACAAATTAAAAGAGGATGGAGTAAAGTCTTAGGTATTCATATGGTGCCTATCATATAGGCATTCAAGCACTGAGTAGAGCAAGAAAACTAATGTAAAGAGGTAAGCATTAATACAAGAAAAGATGCTTACTATCACAAACATTTCCCTTTAAATCATTGTACAAAATACAAAAGTTCACATTGTACACTGGATTTTTGTTTGAAAGGTACTCAATCTATTAGAGGTAGAAAGTGGTATGTTGTGATTCTGTCTCGGAAGTAGGCTGGAGTTCTAAGTATTTCAGAATGTGTCCTTTTAAAAGCACAAAAGTATTATTAAACTTGTCACAGGGATATTCTTCATAAATATTTCTAAAATGTCATTTATAAATATGTATGCTAAATAAAACCAGATGGAGGAACAGTTCAACAGTCCTAGCCTCATATTGCTTTCTCTCTATTAGAAACAAAAAAAAATTTCTCAAATGGATGTGCGGCAAATTCATTTTTAACTTCTAAAAACAAGAAATGAAGGTTTTTTTGCCCTGTATCTTGTACTCTGATGATAAAAAAGGGACTCTGTACAATATGCTGTATTTATACACCAGTCCTATGGAAGTCTGTATTCCTTAAGTGCTGCATGTCAGTGAGCAACTTCGCCTTTCCTCTCTGAGATCCTCTTGTTCCTTGACTCAGGAGCTTCAAACAAACATGAAATATTTACACTATTTACAAATGGAGTGTTCTAGCTCTGTGACAAAGTGTCCTGAAGGAATCACATAAGCTGCAGTGACCCAAGTTCAGAACCTGAACAAGTTGATAAACTCTTGCGGTGAAAGAGAGGTGGAGCAAGTCTCTGGGTTGTTGGCTGTGCAGGGGTGATCAGTACCCTGGGAAAGGAGAAAACAATTCTATTTAGAGAGGCTGCAGAAAGGGTGCCAAAGCATCAGCCAACTTAGCACTGCCCCTCTGCCAGACATCCCATGTGCAAACAGACAGAGCAGAGCCCAGAATAATAGACAGCTCAGAACTGGGCTTAATATCTTAGGGGCAAGTCATTGAAAAAAAGAAGCAGCAAAGATCCAATTAATTCCTTTCCCCTTTTCTGAGGGAAGAGAGGCTAGAGCCTACCATCAGCTACAGGAATTTAACTCCAGAGACATGCCTTGCATATTGCCACAGTGGTCAGCAGATTTTTGTCCTGGGCTGTTTGTAGCCATCAGCTTTCATTCCAGCTAATCCTGTTGCCAAGACTTCCACTTCCAAATAATGGGTAGAGGAAGCTGCTGGCAGTGCTAAAATGATTTCTTGCAGGCAGCCCTAAACCATGCCCATCTTCCAACCCTCTGGCCCCAATGGACACTACTTATGTTCAAGATAAAGATGGGATATCTGAAGCACAGAGAAGAAAGGGTCTTCATATCTGAGGGAGAATTAAGATGTAGGAATTCACTAGGCTATGCAGGCAAACAAACTGCAACACCCTAAGCCAGCTGCAATCAGAGGATGGGTGCCCCATGCCTCCTGCTCCAATCAAGTCTGTCCCACCAGCACCTCATACCTTCCAGGAAAGGATGTGGCAGTGCCTGCACAGTTGCAGTGTGTCACCATACTGCTCCTTCCGTGGGTAACACCTTATGAGCTTGAAGTACATCTTTTTCCAATCCAGCTGTCCTTTGTCAGATAAGATCAGACGTTTGCGAATCTTAAAGAAATGACACACAATTACAGCAGGTCAAAAAACTGATTTGTTCTGTTCAGCTCACGATGTTCTCTCCCTCACATGTCAACCTGGCCAGTGCCATAAGAGTTCCCTTGCAACACCAAGAAAGCTCTTATTTTGAATATCCAGCTATAAGCATTTTCCTGATGGGAACAGCCTCACCCAATACCATTATGACGGTCTACTCCCACTACATCAACTTCACTGTAGGAAGCCTGAAACCCTGGGAGCCATTTCATATTATTTTGACCCCTGTTTGTGGCTGGTAGCACAGCAAATAAAGTTGCATTTAACAGTTGTAGAAGTTGAGGTACTTTTCTCTAAGAGTCAGTGATTTATCACATTAGCTTGGGAGACACTGGTCTCTCTTTTAGGTTTCATTAGTTGCAGAGGCTGGATTTGAATTTACGTAATAATAGAAATAACTCCTCCAGAGTTGCTTCCAAAGTCAGATTCAGAGTGAGTAAATAAAACCAAGTCAGCAATCTGGCACATGGTTCCTGAAGTGCAGAGGTCTAGTATAAACACCCCAGGCATTCACCCATAAACAGAGATGGATTTTTGTTTGTTTGCTTTTAAGTTTAGATGATCCCAGATGATTACCAGCCTGCCAGAGATGTTTACACAGGTACAGAGTGGGCACTAGCAGGGCTGCTTTCCACATACCATCCCATCACTCACAGAACAGCTCAGAGGGGATTTCTTGCTCTAAATGGCAAGAGACTACAGCTCATGGACCACATCCATAAAGATTCTCTGCAAGGGTGTCAGTCCCTGGGACATCAGGGTGATTGCTGGAGCTTGCCTGCACTTTTTTCCTGGGCACATGGGGCAAGGAGCAACTGCAAGTCATGCAGTTGTTCCTACCTGGATTAGGATTGAAGTTCAGTGTATGATTAATTCCTCAAGATCCTATTTCAGGAATCATTGCTGTGGCATGTAAAACCCTCTATAAATCATCTTCACAACCATTCTCATGCCAGCACACATTATCAGCTTGCTGCACAGTCCTCAGATCCAAGAGAGAGCCAAGTAATAGAACACACAGGGCAGACACTCTGGGGGGGTACACCAAGAACTGAGGGCAGTTTGCAGCCCTCCTTGTACCTGTCTGTCCGTGAAGTGGTACTGGCACAGTTTCTTCCACAGCAACCGGTCTTCACTGAGCACTTGGAGGTCAGGAGCCACCTGACCCAGGCTAACCAGGTCCCTCCCATCACTCAGTCGCTGCATGATGTTCAATTGTAAACACAATGGCAGGTCAGTGAAAGTGGTTCCTTTAAAGGCAGGCTGGAAGAGACAGACAAAACTGAGCTCCCAGGAAGCTGAAAACCTACGAAATCCTAGCTTGCAGTAGAGCTACTGCTTTTTTTACAACTTCACATAGACAACAAAGCAGCAGTTCCCTCTTCTAAATAAAGGAGACATTTTACATAATGTTTGACCTTCTGCTCCAGAACAGCTTGAGATAACCTCAAGGAAGAGGACATGTATCTGTAGTACATTAGGAGAGTTGCAGTCCAAGCCTCCTTCTCTCCTTTTTGTCCACCTCACATCAATACTTGAGACTCTGCTCCCTGAAGCATCACCATCAGCTTTCACTACAGCACGACATTGGCTGTATCATGGTATCAGCTATTGTCCATCCAGGTCTCTCCAGCATGAGGCAGATAGGCATTTCTTCTTAAATTCAGCTCTGGTTACACACACTGCTGGGAATCTCATGCTCTTCTGACATATGTTTTAGCTTATGTCATCACAGGATCTTGCTGCAACCACAGCAGTGGCTGGTGAGTACTCACAGCAGGATTTTTCCCTGCATGGCTTCCCAGGTCACTGCTGCCAGGGCTAGCTTTTCCTCTGGGAACATTTGAAGGACCTGCCCCTTTCCCACAGGCTACAGCCCTGGTTTTCCAAGCTGTTCAGCCACACAAAAGCAGATCCTAGCCTAAAGAGACAAAAGGCACTCCGGCATCCAGCTTTGCTTATCCTCCACAGGGTCCAGGATTGTTTTGCAAGTCCACGTGGGGCACAGCTCCAGGGCAAATTGACCACAGATCTGCATGTCCTGCACTCAGGGGAAATCCAAGGTATACACAGGAGCAATGTATCAGCAAGGATCACAACCTAGGCTCCAGCTGCAGTTTCAAAGCCAGCCCCAGCCTTATTAAGGCAAACAGCAGCTTCTAGGATTGGGATCCAACAAAGAAACAATGTTAGACAGATGTGCCAAGTTCATCCTTTACCCTGCACATAGATGCTGCTATTTTAAGTTGCAGAGTCACAGCACCCGCCTCGTCTTTGGCTGAGCTATTAACTGTTTCAAACAAGCAGCACACAGCCCACCAGCAGCAGGGGAACACTCCATGAGGCTGCTTTTAATCATGTGGTCCCAACTCCAGCCATCCCACAGCATGGGAGACTGCAGAGGAACAGTAAGTACATCTGCACAGCAGCAGCTCCTGCCTTCCCTCCAGTGCCTCAGTGCTGGCCTGCCCAGACCAGTGACACTGCCTGGTACCTGCAAGGACCAGAGTTTTTTAACCAAAATATCCATTTCAGCATCACCACCCACCAGGCAGATCGGACACAATTGATCCAGAAGGAGTGAACTGTCTCTACAGTGTCCAGAGGACATTCCTTTCCATGACAGCCTGGGGCATTTTTTGGGGTAGGATGAATGTACTGGATCCCTGGACCATGTCCCACTGTTCTTCCTTGCCTGGCTGTGTTTTGCATTCTTCTGAACTCTGTATACATACAAGCTTTGCTAAGGCACAATAGGCAAGAGTAAGGAGACTCTTGGGTCAAAAAAAACCTAACCAAAAACCCAAAGCTCACTTGTTACCTCTTTCTGAAAAAACCTGTGTGACTCAAGCAAATCCTTACATGTTTTCTGGATCAGGCCAAAAACTTACCTGCTACTACTTTTCCCTCAGTACTCTTTTCCAGAGCTTTTCAAGCATTACTTTTTTTTGAGAAAGAACACAGATTAGACCAGAACAGATCAGTATGCTGTCATTTTCTGGACAGAAGTTTGTATTTTTTTTTTTGAAGCAGCTGTAGCACATACAACACTTTGCAAGGTGGGTTTTTTTAAATGATTTAGGTCTTGGGTATTGCAAGACACTTCCCCCTTCAGAAACACCACAAGTTCATTGCACCAGAAGTAACTGGCTGTACAGAGCAATTCAGCTGGTTTTATTCCAGCTTGAACTGAAGTTTTCAGTGGTATGAATTTTTTTTGCAAGCTTTACATCCATTTTATTTACTTTAGAAAAAGTGTCCACAAACCTACACAAGTATGTATAAAAGGCAGTTCCTTTCACAAGCAATGTTTTGAAGCACTTTTGTCTGAATAGGCAGAGTTGTTCAAAACTACAAGGGGAACACCTGCACAGATATCAGCATGGGGGGAAGTTTTAGCATGTCAATGGAGTTAAGTACCCATTTGATGTAGAAAACGAAAGTGTATATATAGACATGGGCAACTTATTGTTGGTATCTCAGCTTGAGCAGACGGGTTTGACCAGATGGCCTGCAGAGGTCTATTCCAACATCAAATCTGCTGTGACTGTGTGAAATGGAACAAGTTCAGATTTGATTCCCATGTAAAGCCAGGTTAGAAATTTATCATCTAACACACCCTTCCCATCCCCACAGATGCTGTTAAAAAAAACAGATGTTGTAAAAGCAGGACTTGTCCAGCTGGAACAGGTAGCTCCAGACTACTGGAAGAATCATTGGTATTTTCAGCCAGGAAGCATGAAGTTATGCAGCTATTTGAAAGTTTGCTTTTAATTTACAGATTAAACAAATCTAAAAACCTCAACTATCTGATAAACAAGTTTTGAAGGCAATTGCTCAATTTGAGAAAGCCTGAGTTGAATTTCACACTGAGGCCTGGCCTCTGAGGAGTGAAGAGGGGAAGATGGTTTTCTGTCCAGCTCTGTTCACACAGCACTGCACAGCTATTATGGAGTAAAGCCACAGTCTGACCAGTACCCTCGAGCATGATCCTGGGTTATGTACATTGAATTTGAATTACGGGAGTCAAGTAATGCTAGGAACACATCCAGTTATTTTGGCAACTCCAGGTCCTTCCAGTCTGTGCTTTCACTGGGAGTAGAGTGGGAAGCATTCACCCATATGAGAACCGTTAACACAAGAAGCTTTCATGAGAGAGACAATATTTTTAGCTGTCAGGCTTTGTGCTTACCCTGGTGATCTGAATATTGTTCAGTTGCTGCTGCCAGTGGAGAATGCTCTCCATCCTGTGCACCCACATGTTGATGTTTCCAACCAGGACAGACTTGCCAACCCGTTGAACTAACGTGCAGAGGGATGTGTAGAGGGTCTGCAGCAATTCCCGTATTAGCCGGATGTTCTGCTGATCTTCAAGAACTTAGGAAGGATAGGAAAGGTTAAAAATGGGAATTGTCAAAATCCTTCTCTGAATCTACATGTTTCTCAGGCAAGTCAAGTTATTTGCTGTAATTTCACAGGCCAAGAAAGCCAGCCCATACTTTTCTTTTTAGAGGAAAGCACTTAAACATTAGCCAGTCACAGCAGGTTAGACAGCAGATGGAAAGAGCCTCCCAGGATAAGCAGATGAGATCTGCCATTTCTGCAGCACTTCCCATTTCCAGCCACTAGCAACCAGCCAGTTTTCCCCTCTGATACTGTGCAAGTAGTTATCTATGTGCACCTCTTCCCAATCTACACTAATTTGTGTTTTCCATTATGTATAATAGCAGGCTGCTGTGAATGCCCAGGCTTCAGGGACAGTTAAACATCAATGAGGGAAGTGCCACATCTTGACCACAATTCATTGCCCTGAACAGATAAAGACCCCTCCAGAGCAGTGGAAGCAGTAGGTACTGCACACTGCCAACAAGGTGGCAGCAAGGAGAGCAGGAGCAGTCAGATCTTCTGCAGTCAGAAACTGGACTCAGTAGGATGCAGAAGTGGTAGTGAGGGAAACTGGAAAAAGAGTCACTTTTTAGATACCTACCAGACTACAGACATTTCTTGCCCTCCCCCAAGTCCTTAATTGAGGGAAAAGAAAGCAGAACTGCACTACAGAAATAAGCAGTGGTGCCCCTCTTCACCCATTTTGCATTGCCTGACTATTCTCAAGGATGTGGTTCACCAAAGTACATCAGATTAAATCAGACTCCCCCTCACTGTTTCTGTTTCTTACCTTTCTGAACTACTTTTTCCAAAATGTTCATGTAGTTTTTCTGGGCAATGCCACTCAGTGACGTCAGCTGAGACTTTGCTATCAGCTCCAACAGCTGTGGATAAAAATAGAAGTTGCAAGCCTTAGAGCACAGAGATACCTTTCTAATCTTGACTCCTAGTCACATGACACAGCAAAACAGTCCAGAGACTTGTTTGTTGCTTGAAAATAAAAAGGAGACACAACAGAGCAAAATAACACAAGGGGAAGGAGAACAGAAGCCAAATAATTAAACTCACATCAAAAGAGTTGGGGGGGAAAAAAGACATTTTAATTATCTTCACTGTGGGAAGAGAGGGAACTTGATTTCATGGTTCAGAGATGCAGAGAAACCACAGTGGTGCTTGGACTGACAGCCGCTATTCACACCAAAGGAAAAGCAAACAGGCAACATCACCATCCTTCACTGGGGCATAAACAAGCAGTGTCATAAGAGAACACGAGCAAATGCCTGTTTGGATGGGGATATTATTGACAGAGCATTAATGAGAATCAGACTCCACAATTTACGTCAACTCCTGGGTTGCATGGGTTTTGTCAGAGTGCCATCGCCACGACAGAAAGGTTAAGTACTGTAGGAGGAACAAAAATTCTCCCCACAACAAACCCCTTCTCTCCCAAGGTTTCCTCCCCTGTTCAACACTAACAACTACAACAACAAACCACCTTTCCCTGTCTGCCCTGTTGACTTGTTAACCTCCCCTAATGAAAATCTTGCTTTTACTTTCAATTATAATTTACTTCCCATCACTGACCTCCTGATTCTTGAGCAAGCTAAACAGTGAATTTGGGCTGCAGTTGTTAAAGGAAGCATTTCCCACAGGGAAGGATGCTCTCTCTTCCCCATCTCTGTGCCACAAGAACAGCTCGGGGAGTTTCCTATGGATCATGCTCTGCAGAACATGTGGCCTGTGATCTTACAAGCCTTTCTCCCTTCCCCCAACATTATATAAATGCACTGACTGTCCACGTGTCAGTCTATTTGTTTTGGATGTACATAGCCTTCTGTTTTAATTTAGAAAGGAAAGGAAAAACCTTTTATGTTACAAATCAATCAACACATTGCCACATGACCAGCTTATTAATCCTTTATCATCTGTAGCTCCAGTATCCCATTTCTAGCACCACAGAGAGTCCAGAGAAGGTGCAACTACTTGTGTCAAGTAACTAAGATGGCTTTTGACTAGACTTGATAAGTCATGAGCTGAACTGTTTGCCCTGCTAAAAGAATGACAGGAATGTATCCAAAAAGTCACCGGCAGCTTGCCAGGAAGAGGGAGTTGAGGGAGAGGCATTACTGCAGCCTGCTCTGCTCATCTGGGGCACTGGCATGTGACTGACACTTAGGAGCAATGAAGTCGCCTCAAGTGACCAATCTCTTCTTCTGTTTAATATCCAGGCCAACACCACCATCAGATGCCTTTGAGTTTACATTCTATTAATATCTTGCACCTCACATGAGCAAAAAAAAAAACCCCAAGATGAAAAAAAGACCTGCACTAACTCCTGTCAAGGGCAGGCTGCTTGTGTTCTTGGCTTGTTTGGAAGAAACAGGAGATGCAGGAGAGTTGGGTAATATTTGGTGTATAAGCATCAGTGGACTTCCTGGCTGTATCAGCTAAATGAGACCACAATAACTAAATACTCCTAAAAACAAGGCAGCTTGCAAGATGTTCAAAAAGCTTATAAAAGGCCTTTTCTTAATTTTCTGAAATAAAGGATAAGTAAGTAGGAAAGAAACCCAACCAATGTCCCACTGTAGTCTGTAATATTCTGCTTACCCTAAACTGTTTAGCCTTCAGACCTTTGATGATAGTGATCAATTTGTCAGACTCCATCTGTAGACTGGCCACATGCACCCAGATCAGCACGTCTGTGCACAAACAACTGCTGTCTCCAGATTGCACTGTTCTGGAACTGGCACAGAGACAGCTTCCTCCAGGCTGGGTGTTAGCAATATTGTGCCCATTACTGAAAATACCAAAATGCATGCCATGATAAGCACCATGTAATGTAATACCAGAGGATTTGGACACCAGGATTGTTCTTTTAGAAGAACGAGGATAAAAATCTCAGTTCCTTGAAGAACACTAAATTGGTACAAAATTAATTTAGCCAAAGGAACAGATTCAAATTTGCCCTGTGTTTATTAAGGTTCAATTTACATTCAGTGAACCAGCTCAGATATCATGTGTCACCTCCCTTCTCATTCAGCAATAAACACAGGATGAAATTCTATATGAAAACTATGTTGTAAATACTTCTAGGGCTACTCCACTCCCCAAGGACCACTCACTGAAGTGACTAGCTAGTCCTCCAAATCAAAACACATATTTCTCAAAGCACATTCTTCTGTGCTCATATAATACACAGAAACCAGGCAAGCAGTACAGTTCATCTGTGCCCCACATCCTCCAGTGCACTGGGGCTCTTTTACTGTTGGCACAGGCCCCAAGTATGGTCTCAGTTAACAGACTGCCAAATTGGGGTCTACAGCAGTATAAAAAAATAAATCAATGTTGCCACTTGCATAATACAGACTAAAGCAGAACGATGAATTCAGATTAATGCTGAGTAGGGTAAAAAGACTGGAGAGCTGCAAGCATGTGTTATGATGTGGCTGCATTAAGTCCAGCCCACGCTCAACTGAGAGGGACAGATGGTAGGAGAGAGTGCACAGGGAAAGCTTAAGAGCAATTTTAAAAGGTCTACTTTTCAAATACGCCAAGTTATTGCATTCCAGATGATTTTAACTGGAGCTGGGAAGTCAGAAACACCTCTGGAAAACAGGGCATTGGATCCAAATTCACTCTTCCAACTCCTCAGAAGTTGAGAAATGTGACTTGGTAGCTACACTAAGAAAATCCTTCCCACACTCTTGCCCCTAATTTGTTTGCTATCAGAGGTTGCCAGAACTACAGAGAAAAGGCAAGAGATTCAGTGGGCTATCCCAGAGCCTCTGCAAAGCTGTCAGGAGGCAGCATCTTCCACCGCAGAGCAGTAACCTTCTCACTTTCCCTGAGTGCAGTGGGACTCCTGCTCAAAGCCACCAGCCATCGGTCTGAAGCAGGTAGCACAACAAAGCCTCTCAGGTTCAGCAGCAGAGCAGATCCTTCTCCTCCCATAAGCACAAGACCGGAGGAAAAAAAAAAAAAAAAAAACAACAAACCCCAAACAGAACAGTGCCATGTGGCAAGGAACTAGGGCCCCTCTTTCACGGCCATGAAAACACTACTATGCACCCATGACTACTGTGTGCAGCATTGCTTAGACCTGCTACAGCCAGATGGTACTTTGGCCACAGTCTTGGTTCAACCCAGGGGTGGGCAGGCAATTCATACCCCAAATAACCACTGGTGGGGCTTACAGCACACAGAGCCAAAAAATCCTCAGCAGTCCTGCTGTGTTGAGCAGGAGAGTACAACCTTGATTCAAAAAGGGAAATGCTCTGTAGTGATTAAAATCACAAGTCTTAAACTACTGAAGTGTAAATTCCCTGCTGAATACCTCAAGCCAGCTATATGAAAGCTGGACTGCACTGTGTAGGGATCCATAAGTTCCTGATGGTTGGGGATGTGACTCCTCATATCTCGACTGCTTAGAAAAAAGTATCACAATGAAAAACTCCTCCTCCAGCCTCACCTTGCTCTCACAGCCCTTCACTTTTGGTAGCTGAAATGTCACACTGGCTGTCAGCTGACAGGTGAAGCAACAGCAAGGCGAGTTATAACTATTTACAGTGCAGGTGCTGATAGATCTCCATGAGACAGCATCCAGCTGATATTCTTTCAGGACAGCATAAATCCAGGACTCCTGGAGCTAACTGCTATTAAAACTTAAGAAGCAAATTTAAGAGACTGCTTTAGAAGGCTGCACACAACCTAGATGATGTTATTCTAGAAGAGTTGTGCCCAGGCAGCTTAACCTCACCTAAGCTTTTATGATCAGAAACAGCACCTTCCCTTGAGACTGCACAACCATCATATGAGAAATCTCTTTCTGAAGAAGCAGCCTGCAAAACCTGTCATCTGAACATAGTGCTCCTGAAGGAGAACCAAATTCTGGGCTGCAGGAACCTTTGTCTTTGCTCCCATTAATTATGCTTACAGAATGCTTCCAGTCTTCTCATTAAATCTCTACAACCAGAGCTGCTTCAGATCAACAACAGCTTGGGTCCTCCGGTTAATCACACACTTCCTTATTAGCCCTAAAAAGGGAACATAGTAACATTCTGTAACAGGTAAGCAGATGCCCTAATTTGAAGGATCAGCAAGGACCAAGTCATGGCACCAATACCTGTAACTTAGCACTTCCAGAGCTGTACCAGCAGACCATCAAGACAAGATGGATGTTGGAAGAAAATTTCTTCTGCTTCAGTTACATGGACTCATTAGCTCCAGCTGATGGTATTTGCCCATGAAAAACACCTGCCAAGCTTCTTGCAGCTCGTACCTCCACCCCACTTGAAGGAGGTGCCCATTTTTTCTGTGCATCATTAGAAACTCTAAAAACTTAGTTTGGGTGTATCTAAAGCAAAAACTTCTGTGACATGAAAGCAAGCACCAAAGACACTTAAGCACTGCTCACCTGAGTTCAGAGAAATTCAGAAAGGTAAGTTCATGTTAAGCCTAAAAGCCCATTTTGCTACCAGCAAGTGATGCAGCTTATTTCTCTATAGGGCAAGCTTGGGTGTAGCCAGAAGAACCTCAAACCTGCAGCTGTTTCTCTCCTTTCTTCCCCTACAGACATCGTCATGTTCTTTCCCAGCATCCAATTCCTAACTCCCCTCCTTGAAAAGCATTTGCTTCATGAATTAAGTAGTATGACATTAACATCAGATACCCTGAGCAAAGAGTGAAACTAGAGAGAACAAGGAGAGGGAAGGAAGAGAAAAATGCTTTGCCTGCCAATATTCAAGGCATTTTCCATGTGACAGATTGCCCATCTGTGTGCTCTAGGAGGCCTGCAACTTGCAAAGGACCATAAACATGATCCATGTCTAGGCAGAGCTTTTCATGAGTAACTCTTCATGAATAAATCTGGCATATAAGGCATTTTATGAACTACTGTCCACTGGAGACTTGGCCAATACAAGCCGTTCATTTTAAGAAGTCAATTTCACAATTTGGTCCATGGTACCAGGTTTAATATCTTCTTTAAACTGCCAAACCACAAGTCAACCTCAATTAGAAAGTTTCATACTTCTCAGTAGTATTGTATCTGTAGAACTACTAGGGGAAAGCTACTCTTAAAAGCTCAAAAGAGAGGTAATGTGTAGAAACAAGGAGCTTGAAACATGTCAGCTTCCATAGCTTTCAAAACTGTTGTTTTTGATAAAAGCATCCCAAATCTGCTGTGTATGAAATTCTCACAAGAAAGACAGAAGGTCAGCCTGAGCTCCTCCACCAGACCCCACTGACTTCACTGAAATTTAAGTTTGCTACTCAGAAAATTTCAACCATTGCAGCTCCATATGAGACATCCATCACACTGGGCTGAGCATTAGAAGCCCATCATGTGGCACAGCATGACCTGAAGCCATGCTTAGCAGAGGTCTTTGGAGTTCTTCACTGTCATAAGAAAGTCTGCCAAAGGGGTATCTGCAGCACTAAAGTTTTATTTTACATTCCTTCTTTATATTTGACTAAAGGGTTATGGCCTTGGCATGAACTGTTCCTTCTCCCGTAATCCCCCTGAAGATGACACAGCTGTGTGTGTGTATATATATATATCCAGTATCAGGAAACACCAACTACCTCAACACTGGTGATCAGCTCTGCACAAGCAGAAAAACAAGTTGTCCCAAGATCAGCAGAGCTATGACAGCCTGCATTTACATGACCTGGACCCTGCTTTGCCTCCCCCAGAATCCCCACTCCCTGCCACCACACCTGTAGTGCAACATCCAAGTGATCGCCCTTCCTACATAGCCAATGGGTCATCATCCCCAATGCCTGTACCCTTCCCAGGGTGACAGAGGTTTTCAAAGATGACTTGTCACCTAGACAACCTAGGTGAAAAAAACACGGTGAACCTGCTCAGATAATTTCTTCCTGAGACACTTTTCGTAACACTTGACTCAAAGGGAAAGCAAAACCACTGTTGCTTGCTCCAGAAACTAACACCTGAACAGCTGTTGCCTCACCAGTGATCAGCTGCTCACAAGACATGAAAAGGAGCTGTTCATAAACAGCCTGAAGTTAATAACTTTTTTAAACCTTATTGAATTCCAAATCTTGCTAAGCATTCTGAAATTCAAGATCAATTTGCAGATCACATGCAGATAAACATACAAGCATCCACAGCCCTCAAGACAGTAGGTTCCCCAACGACTACCACCTCCTTGGCCCCTGGCCACGCTGAGCCAAAAGAGAAGCCCTGACCTAATATGCAAAGCCAGAGCATAGGAAACTGGAAGCTGATGACTCCTTTATTAACTAATGGTCTCAGGACTAAACAAAAGTTTCACCCACTGAAACCACTGCCAGTCACAAAGGATTAAGAGCAACAGTGATCCTTAACAGAGAAGTTAAGATCACTGACACCAAGAGGTTCAGCCCATCCCCTCATTCCCAAAATGCTCCGCTCCCCTGAGTCTCTCCTGTATCACCTCAATGGAGACAAAGCTCCACAGACCTCGGACTGGAGCTTCCGGAGCAGAGAGGTCTCCACTGCTCTATGGCATCTGCAGAGAGCCCATGCTGCTTTACAGAAGCTGAACTGAAAACTCAGGAACTAGAAGCCAAGCTTTCTGAGTTTCAAAAGTGAATGACAATTGAAAAGTAGTAGGAATGCTAGGCTAAGGAGAGCTCATCTCCTACATTATCACCACTTTCCTCCCTTTCCATTTTAACAGACTGAAGACAAGGTTTAGGGCATCTGTCCACACACACAACTTCCATGAATTACTTCATGCAGCAAAGCCCAACACACCCACTTGCATGCTCAGACATCTCTTCTTAGCCACTGTTTCCCATTATCCAACTGGTGCTCAGTTCAGAGCCTCCACCAGCATCACAGCAAAATAAACCCTGGACTTTGACTCACCCTCACAACGTAGTTGAATCGCCTGGAATCCAGAATAGCACTGGAGAAGTCAAGCCGGTTGAAGGCCTCTCCCAGAGTGCAGTAACCATGGCGCTGAGGAGAAAAAACACTCTGGATCATGTTTTGGCAGACTTGAGTCCAGACAGCACCAGGTGGATGTGACCCAGGGCAACTCAATTTAGGAAGCTGATGGGTACAAACCATGGGAGCAGCTCACAGCCAGAGGAGGCAGGTCTGGCTCCTGCTGAGCTGCACTTACTAAGATCAAGAATGGGCATGGCCCAATGTAGCTTATGGTAGTTTCCCAAGAGAGACCCAAGCTCTGCTCATGACCCATGAATTCACGTGAGAACGAGCCACACATTCCTAGGGTTCAGTATATAGTGTGAGTTCAGAGCAGTCTCATACAACCGCTTCTCTCCATGAGTGCAAGAGAGCCATTGTGATGAATTCCAATGATTTCCAAGTTAGGACTGTACTGGGTGAAAGCCAAGAACAGTATTATGGCTTGGCCTGCAAATGGCTGTTTTTCTTAAATGAGGGAAGCAAACAAGTCATATTTTAAACACATGTACAAAGCCTTGTACATAAAGCCCTGGATCCCTGATAGGGGCTTAAAATCATTACTGAAGTTCCAACCACAAGCCAGATCTTCCACTTATCTCTTAAGAGCTTCTGCTGATTTATATCAGCACAGGATCTTCCACTGCTTGTAAAAATCAGACAAGAGAACAAAGAACCTATAGAGGCACTCACCTCTTTTGTGCTTCCCTTGTGAACATAGATCCACTTCTCCTGGTGGAAATCTGTTTGGACAAAGACACTTTGCTCAGTTAATCTTCCACCTCAGAGAGCTGTACCTCTGTTCTGCTCATAAAATTCACTGTCTTTTAGTGTAAGTTATTTTGTTTATACCACCACAGGTGAAACCAAATCTAGCAACTTGCTGAGCTGCTTTGTTTCTATGCAGCTTCATTTGAGACTGTAGCCCTAAGCCTTAGAAAGGGCTTCTGTTTCACTGACACAGCTCAAGACTCTAAATGTTTAATCTGCCAGCCACAGATATACCATAGCACCTCCTCTTCTTTGGTCCCAGACAATAAGTGTGGCTGACAGCCAGGTTTTGTTGTTATTGATTTTATTAACTATTTATTACCTTGGTTACAGGATTGGGATTGTATGTCAAACTTGAAGTTGAGCAAAAATGTCATGAGACACCAAGCATGTAAGAGAGCTTTTAGCAGTGAGGTCAGGCTCAGAGGAGCATGCTTATGCTTGCAGCTAACTTGCTAAAAAAGAAAGAACTATGTGGGACCAAAATTTTCCTATTTCTAATTGCCCCACCCTTCCCTCAGAATGGGAGCTGTCCCATCCATTCCCCAAAATAACTTCCCAATACCCAGCACACACTGCTAACTCTGAAGAGGAGCATGTACTATAAGCAGTTATGCTGCTCAGTCCTTCTCCCACTCCGTTTTCACATGGGCTTTTGACCCTACTTCCACCACACACTGACAATTTAACTGCCAGTATAAAATTAATTCTTGTCCCCATCCTGCTGGACTCCTTTCCATAAAGAAAATATTGAGCTCCTAGATCAACCTGTAAACTAATGAACTGAAGCTATGGAATGTACTCCTGCCTGGTACTGTAAGTCCAAGTACAGATCCAGTCTGGGTTACAGGCATGCTGACCCTGCATTAAGCCCTTTCTAATGGTAGGTCACAGCAGAATCCAGCCAAAAACTGTCACGGTAACATTTGTTTGTTCAGAGAACTGATTACGCTGAGAGGCCAACTTTTGGCAACAGCTTCCAAAATCCTGGGGGATGCACAATGAGTTAATAGCAGTGTGGGAATTGTAACTTATTTCCTCCGGGTATGTTTACATTTGTAGCCTTCACATGTAACTCCAGTACCTATATTGCAATCAGCCCAATGCAGACCGTGCTGTCCCTGCAGGCTACCCCGGGTCCTTCCCCAGTGCCCCATCTGAGACCTCGGCTGCTCGCTGTGCACACAGATTTCAAGCCTTCTATTGTTTTGAGCGAGCTGAAATCTTATTTCATTTTTCATGCACTCCGCACACAGAGATAGGATCAAAGCTTATATTCAGGCTTGTAGCCTCCAGTAATGTAGATTAGTGTTCAACATGCATATGGAAGGAAGAATAAATTTAGCCTGTTGTGCACAAGGAAGTCTACAGGGGGAAAATACTGGAACTGGTTCATTTGAATGTACCATAGGAAAAAATTACCCTCCTGACAAACAAAGGACAAAAATCTGAACACAACAAGCACAACTCCTCAGAACAGGGATTACTAACAGGGGCATAAATCTTAATGTTAAACTGTATCCAAGTTCTCTACTTAAGTCAAACATGGGCACAAAGCCCTTCAAGACTCTAGAAGGCTCTTCATGCACTGTGCAAAAAACAGATATGAAGCATTTTCCATTCTTCTGCAGAAACTTGTTTAAAAAGAAGTCCAAAAAGATGTCTTACATTGAGTCTTGGCTTTATTATTCAGCAGATCTTTTTTTCTTTTCTTGGCAGCAACATCATAGTTTATGCTGTTGAAGAGATTCTCTTTGTTGTGATCATCTTTTTTACAAAAGCTGTGAATGACAGAAAGCAAGGATTCTGTTTATTTCTGCAGTCTGTTGAACACTATGTTTCCTGCAAGGAGAGAAAATACACAGGTTTTTATTGTGACCTCCAAAGCTGTCTCCTTGCAGGCTGCCCTTTAGAAGTAGTCTGCAGAATTTTAGCATCCATTAATGGTATTTTTAAAGGAACCTCTAGTGCCTCAATTCTGGGCTAGCCAAGATACCCATGTCAGAAGCGGGCAACACAGATTACACAGTTAGTGCTGGGACACTACTGAGCAATGTTCTTTTCCACTCTTTAACCTATTTCTATCCTTAAGTAACATCAAATCCTCCTAGCATAGGTAGCAGATTGCTCTGAGCCAGTCAGACTGCTACAGAAGGACGTATTTAGACATCCCTGACGACATATATTATGCACTCAATATTTATTAGCAAATGAGTTCCCACAAAATACTATTTCAAGCTTACAGAAAAAGCTTAGCTGAGGTTCAGACTTATCTGATGGTTTCCCAGACCCCGCACAGTAGTGACTACACGACTTAACAGCTAGGATCTCTTGTCCAAGACTGCCCATTGTCTGCTTCTGCTGGAGCTCTGCTGTAACTGTATTATTAGTGAAGGGAGCTATAACCCCTTATTTCCTTCAAGGGCAATGAAAGGCTATCTATAGAGAGGCTGTTCATCAACATCCCCACATTCTGCAGACCTGCAAATCAGCAGATCCAAGCCACAACGTGAAACTGAGAATCCCCTGGGCAGCCACAGCACTGCTGCAGAGATCCCTAGGGGTGGCAGGGGAGGGCAGCACCACCAGGAGCTCTCAGCAGAGGCCCAACACACAGCCTGCTGCCCAGAGGTGCAGGGTGCCTCGTGGATGCCATGGAGAAGTCAGGCATGCATCCAGGAGAACAAAACAGAGCTGTCCCCACTGCTCTAGCAGCTTGCAAGGCATGAAACATGGCTGTCTACAGGCCTAAACTCAAAGAAGGGTCCCAGGCACCTTGCTGCACCTCTCAGCTGCTGTGGCTCAGACAGGTGCCAAAACATGCTGCTGCTTGCAGCCCTGGGCAAGCTTCCTCTGTAACAGCCACGAGGACCCTTACACAGCCAGGAGGCTTCCTGTGTGGGCCATGTGTTTACACTGCTGAGTCTCAAACAAAACCCAAACAGGAGCACCATACCAAACACACCTCTGACAGCTATTCAGCACAGTCTCCTGGAAAGGAATGAAACCTGTGGGACAAGACTTCTAATTTCCCCTGTTCACAGGCCATCTGCATGGCCACACCACTAGCATATGCAGAAGTCAAGTGACCAAGTCAGAGTTTCAGCCCCAGGAGGAACCCAGATCCCTTCTGGCATAATCCAGATGGGTGTTCTGGTTTGGCACATGGCCCCAGAGGTGGAAGAAGCCTCTCCCAGTTTTGGAACACCATGACCCTCAGTTCCCCCTTCCTACTCCTCATCCCTCTTGCAGGGTATCCAAGCTGCAGAGAAGGCACCACTGCTGTGAGCTCCACCTCAACACTACAGAACGGGAAGAGCAGAAGCATTGAAGGTGGATAGTATTCACAGAAACAAAAACAGACACTTCTGCCAGCTGCAGCTTGCTCAGAACCACCTAAACCTGAGAGTAAAACATCCCAGCTGCTCATGTACCCCATTCATGCTTCTTTCTGCTGGGAGGACCAAAACCTGAGAACAAAATATGGCAGCAAGGAAAAAGTTGTTTTGGAATATCCAAGCTCTGTTTTATCATGGTTGCACAAAATCAATAGGTGGTCAGGTTAACACACCCCATGCAGTGGCAGAATCTGAGCCCAAGATGGATCTGCTTTAAATCTCACATGTCAACAGCACACCCTTGCCTGTTGACTTCCTACTGAATGACTCTGTAATCTGAAACCACCATAACAGCAGCAGTGGACTAACTCCAGCATGGGAGGCAGATTATTTCCCTGTTTATGTACTGCCAGGTTTCCACACACTTCTCCAGGGCATACTGACAGTTGAACAGTTGAGCACCTGGACCTGGCACTGCAAGGACCTCAGCCTGGGGCCAATATGTCACCTCCTTGCTTTTAAATGGGAAAAGGGATGCATAAACCCATGCTAAACTCAGTATTCCCAACACACTACCATCAGCCAGACGTTTTTCTACCTATTTACAAATTTCAAACCTAAACTTCATTTTTACTTACAGTTTACATGAAAGAGAGCAGAAGATACCTGCTGCATAAGCCTCCTTGCACAATAACATCTCAGCAGCGGTTCACAGCAAATCCCTGCTTACTCCAAGTCCCTTTGTCATGGGCATTCCTGACCCATCCCTAGGCCCGGTGGCAGCACCCCCAACCCTGGCAGCACACAGCTCAGGAGAAGATGCAGCTCTGTGAAAAAAGTTTGGTTCTGACAGGAGCGATCTGGCCCAAGCCCACGACACCCACGCGCTGCAAAGCTTCCTGCCCGCACCATGTTGGGGGTTTGTTGATGTTTTGCAGTCAGATTAGTCAAGCAGCACGTAAGGTACATTACTCATGGCCTGGGGAGGATTTATGGCTCCAGACACATCATCGTTCCCAGCCTGAGACCGGGAAGCCCCAAGCAACGCTGTTTGGGGAGGGGGGGGTGGGCAGCCACCTCCAGGGCCCCCAGGAGAAGCCCGGCAATGCTCCCCGGGAACACAGCCCTCTGGCCGTGGGGCAAGTGAATGCTTTATTTTTTCTTCGATTTTTCCCCACGCTCCACAGTCGTAAGGACGGCCCGGTCGCCTGGAGAGGAACAGCCTCTACAGGGACGTGAGGACCCCGCCGGGGGTCTGGGTGACCCCCGTTCGGAGCTTCATTTAGGCCCGGAGGGGCCGCCGAGCCCTTCCGCCAGCATGGCCGGGGTCACCCACACGACGACCCCGCTCCGCCGACACCGAGGCGTCCCCTGAGCCGGCGCGGGGCCAGGGGCCCCGTACGCCTCTCACAGCTCCCCCCCCGCCCCCGGCACCGCGCCCCCTGGCGGCACCGCCGGGCAGCAGGGCCGGACCACGCCGCCGCCGGTACCTGCTGATGTCGCCCACGAAGCCGCCGCTCTTCTCGTCCAGGAAGCGCGTCCAGCCGTCGGCCGTCTTCACCCAGCTCTGCCCGGGGGAGCGCCAGTCCTGCCCCAGGAACGGCATGGCGACGGCACAGAGCGGGACCAACACCGGGACTGGGAGCGGCGGGGGGGCAGATCGGGGCAGTACCCGGAGCAGTGCGGGACAGAGCGGAGTAATACCCGGAGCTGTGGCTAGAGCGGCGCGGTGGCGGCAGGCGCGCTCCGCGCTATTTATGCGGCAGCGGCGGGCGCGTGTTGCCGGAAGCGCGGGCCGGCCCCGCCCCCCCGCACGTGGCCTTGTTTATCGGTGCAGGCCCCGCCCTCGGGGCAGAGGGGGCGGGGCCAGCGGCGCTGCGCGTGCCCGGCTGTGCGCGCACTCGAGCAGTGCGCGCACTCGAGCCCCACGCGCGTGCGGGGTCCGCGCGCTGTGCGGGACGGGTTTCGCACTGCCAGCGTTGTGTGTAGAAAGCATTGAGTGCAGAATACAAACAAACGTAAAAATAATGTTTTATGCCTATCTCAATGCCATATATGGCTCCCGTATTCGAGTTACTGGTACAAATGATATAAATATTTATGCAGGCATGTTTTCATAGGCTTATAAATATGTTTTAGGTATTTACATGTTGCAATATTGTACCATATAATAGTATATAATAGTGTAATATGCAATATATGTATTGCAAAGTTATCTTTAGAGAAACACACAGAATCTAAATCCTGCCCTGCAAAGTGCGTTAAGCCAGGCAGATCCATGTCACTGAAAATACCGTCTTCCTTTTAGTGAAGATCACTTGGCAGCTCTGAAGCGCAGTTGGGTTCTATCTGCAGAAGCAGATGAAGAGAGAAAGAAGTGCTAGGGAAAGCAGACACAGGATTTCTCCTGTCTCTTTTTAAAGCTGTCAATTTAGAACCATGTGAAAACAAACAGAATAAATATAATGCTACATATTGGTTCTATAGAGAAAACACTATATTTATAAAAATATTATATATGGAATAATATATAAATTAATTTCTAAATGTAGGCTTTATATGTCTGTATTTTATACTTGTGTAATGGTTCATGTATATATAACATTTTATGTATCTATGTTTTATATATTCATGTGGTCTTATATGCACTATGGTTTTACATTCAGTGCTATTTATTTCCATATTTTATAGATAAATATATGTGACTGAAAGCTATATAAATATATATAAGACAGTATTATATATGAAATATGCATGAGTTTATTGGGTGCATGTACCAGCACTTTTTAGTATAACTGTTATTTACTGAACATTAAAAACACAGGGTTTTTTGCATCCAAGCCCAGGCTGAGGGAGTACCTTCCCAGCTAAGAATGTTCTATGGCACATTGCATAAATATAGGACATTTTGTATTAGGATTATGACATACTTGCCCTGTGCTATGGTATATTTATCTCAATACATATATTTTGGTTTTGCCAAGTCAGTGTTACTTGGGGACATTGTGCATGGGGTGTTCTGGGTGTCTGGGAGCAGCTCCAGTCCCGTGGGAAGGGGTGAGTGGCTGTCAGGACAAGCAGCCGCCGCCATGGCCTGGCCTGTGCTTGGGCCTGAAGGCTGAAGGGACGTTGCGAGTGGGGCCGGGGGGATAAACTCTCCTAATCCCGTCGTGTTGCAGCCGTTCTGTCTGTGCTGCCGCTGCCGCGGGGCCTTCGACATCTGCTGCTCGCAAGTGACAGTGTTACGTATTTACCCTCAAAAAACGAGAAAAACCCTAACAAAAACAAGCCCTGGAGGTGTGGGGCAGGAAGGCTGCAGGTGCAGGTGCAGTGCTGCTGGGGCTGAAGGCAGCGAGTGGGAACTCTGCAGGCAGGAGATCTCCCTGGGACATCTACTGATGCTGGAAGCTTCACTCCAGGCCTGTTGGCTGCCCCTGGCCACCCCATCTCCACCTCCTGCTGTGGCTTGTCTGTGTGGGTGTTAAAGAGGGTCAGTGGGAGGAAGAGTGAAAACCCAGCAGCTAAAAGCAGCCGTATCTGAAGGGTTCTTGCAGCCCCACGGCACAGAGAGTGCTTGAGAACAGTGGTGAGCCACAGTGCATTTGGAAGTTAAAATCCAGATATGAGAGCCCTGGGGCTGAGGTCTCTTCCTTCTGCCCACCTAATCTACCCCTACAGAGAAGTGGTCTCACCTTCCCTTTCAGGCAGTGCCAGCTATTTCTCAAGTGTCTGGAGATACTTTGTTTGAGCTGCAAGAGTGCTTTGAGCTGAAAAATCATCTTTGGCTTTTTCCTTCTGCAATTTAAATGCCCTAAGATTCTTTCAACAGCATCACTGCAGGTGACACCACCCTCCACACATCAGGAGGCTCCAGAGGAGATGCTTGGGGTGAGACCACCTCATGTGTCCCTGAATGGCTGTGGTCACCGGTCACCATGTCCTGCCCTGCAGAGTGAGTGTGCTGGTTTTAACTGGGATAGAGTTAATTTGCCTCACGGTGGCTGGTCTGGGGCTGTGTTCTGGATTTGTGCTGAACACAGGGTTGATAATATGGAGATGTTTTTGTTGTTACTGGGCAGGACTTACACAGAGCTAAGGCCATTTCTGCTTTTCATACGGCCATGCTGGTGAGGAAGTTGTGGGTACATGGGAGGTTGGGAGGACACAGAGCCAGCACAGGTGACCCAAACTGACCAAAGGGATATTCCAAACCATATGACATCATGCTCAATAAATAAAGTGGGGGGAAGAAAGAGGAAGGAGGGGATTTTTAGAGTGATGGTGTTTGTTTTCCTAAGTAACTGTTTTGCATAATGGAAACACATTCCTGCTTTCCTGGAGATGGCTGAACACCTGGCTGCATATTGGAAACGGTGAATTAACACTTGGTTTTACTTTGCTTGTGTGAATGGCTTTTGTTTTCCTTATTAAATTTTCTCTATCTCGACCCACAAATTTTCTGCTTTTACCCTTCCAATCCTCTCCCTGATCCTCCTGGTGGGGGAGTGACTGAGCAGCTGCCTGGGGCTTGGTTGCTGGCTGGGGTGAAACCATGACAGTGGGTTCAGCCAGGCGGATCCATGTCACTGAAAATACTCTCACGTGTCACTGTCACTGAAAATACACATCATTAAAAATGTGGATCACTTGGCCACTCTGAAGTGCAATTGGGTCTGGCCTGCAGAAGGGGATGAAGAAAGAAATGAGTGCTGGGGAAGGCAGATGCAGGGTTTAATTTCTCCTGTCTCTTTTAAAAGCTGTTGTGATCTGTCATGATGACCCACAAACACCATCAGCCCTTGTGAGCAGCCAGGGAGCTGCCAGTGGGCTGCAACAGGCGGTTGGCTGCTGACTGAAAGCACTATGTCAGACCATGACCCAGTGAGAGCCACGGGTTCAGCAGAGCAGGTGGTGTGTTCAAACCTTTGGAGATTTTAACATGCTGTGGCAGGAGAGCTGCCACCACTGGCACTGTAGTGCAGCCTGAATCAACAGTAAAAGATTTTATGACTGAAAAAATCCCAACAAAAAGCCCCAAAGTGAAGATCACTGTGCAGACATGCAGGTGCAGAGCCAAGGTTGGCCAGGCTGGACCCACTGGTACTGACACTGTAGAAATGGTGGCACAGAAAGAAATTTGAGATACTGCTCCAGAGCAGAAATCCTTTTCCCACAGGCCGAAATAGATCCTCCATGGCAGAGCTGCTCTGCTCCTCCTCCTCCTGCTGGGCACAGTAGCAATGCTTAGCAAGGAGCCAGTAATGGAGGGGCAGCTTTCTTAAGGACATCTCCGACAGCGTGCTTCCACACTGGTGTGTTGCGGGGCAGCAGCTTCCTTTATTTACTCCAGCCTTTACTTAGCAGGTACCACAGGTGCTTGAACTCTGCCCTCAGTCCTCCACAGGCCATTGGTATGCAGGGGTTAATGAGCAGGGCCAAACCCATGTGCATGCCTGGGAAGGTGCAGGGATTAGTAAAGGAACTGGTGGAGGCATTGGCATCAGTTTTGCCCAGAGCTGGTACACCTGTAGCTGATCATGGCTCTGTGTTTACATACCTGGGAATCGACAGTAGAGGGATTAAAAGCGGCATGTTTAGCTGTGAAAGGACCATGTCCCCGCCCTACACCAGTGCGGTGGCTCGTGTGGGTCCCTTGCTGCACCATATCCATCACAGCTGGCAACTGTGGAAGCCAACTGCATGAGCTGCCCACTGTGCATGTGTGTGTACAGACATCAAGTGTTGTACAGACATCAAAGCCCCTTACACGCCCTCCTGGAGTCCAGCACACAACCCACCTCCCCCACCTTGAACTCCTTCAAGGCTGGGCTTCTCATGCCAAGGAATGAGTTTTATCTCAGGGCACATGGAACGGCTCAGGGTGGCTCTGCCATTGCCCAGTACTGGTTGGAGTGAGGGGGAATTCACCACACCACAGTTTCAAAAAAACCCTAAATTCTGTTATTTTTGGGACAAGCTGTTACAGGGTGACATTGCAAAGTGGCCACAGGTTGCAGCTGGGAGTGGACAGAGTCCTGATGCTGTCACTCTGCATGGAGCAGTGGTGAGGACTTTATTCCAGCAGTATATCAACTTCAACCTTTGGAGACTCATGGTCAGCACATACAGATACCACAGGTCAAAGCTAACTGTGGACATCTCTGGTTGCGAAAATGGGCGCTGAGGCTGGGAGTGAAGGGTGCTGCACTGGGCAGTGCAGAACAAACCCTGGCAGCATTGGTTCGCAGAAGGGCCATGGCTGATGTGACCCATGTGGGTTCCCACAGGTAAGTGGACATTGGGAGAATTACTGATGTGGTCATCTCATTATCAATGTGTGCAATAAAGGATGCATTTCCCTTATGAGGATAATGACAGAAACACTCTTTCAGAGCAAACTCTGGGCAGCCAACCCTCATTTGCCACATCTTACAGGATCTTGCCCATGCAGGGCTCAGGCCATCCCAGATGTGCTCCCACCATCTGATGCAGAGAGGTAGGGAACCCATGTTTGGCTATGGCAGCCTGTGCTCTCAAACCTCGGAAACAAACATGTTCCTCTTACCTAAAAAATGATCCAGCTGACAGATACTTCCTTAGAGAGACAGATCTGGTGGCCTCCATGCCCCTGGCATTCCCAGCTAGGCAGGCTGGCAGCTGAGTTACTGTGCTGTGGTTCACACTGCTGTGGGAGGTTTAGCCATCTGGAAAAGCCATGCAGTGAAGACAATGAATGGCATCTCACCTTGAGGACAGTGAGTCATGGTATGGCCCAAGCTTTATTTTACTACACCTCTGTTCCCTGAAAGTAGCAACTCACTGACTGAGAGCAAATGACAGAAATAAGCTTGGCTCACTGGCCTCTGTGCTACAGGGATGCTTTAGGGGAGCTGTTTTTACCCTGGCACTCTGAATGCTCAGAGGTGTCCTGTGGAGCCTTATCTTTCAAAAATTTCAGTAGCTCTACCCTGGATCAGGTCTTCTTTTGTCCTTGGGCATGGGAGGGGACCCTGGAGACTACCTGGTAGATCTGGGTCCCTTAAGGCGCCCAACAGTGAATCCCTTTGGGATGCTTTCAGGAGAGGGATGTCACACAGACACCAATGGCATAAATGCCTCTGACCATGGAATCCTGATCTGAGCATTACTCTGGCCTGGGCTGAGCACAGGTCTGACAGCAGCAGTGGCACCCAGCGATGTCTGCTGTTCTTCTCATCTTCAAAGCATTAGCTGTTGGGAATTAATCCTCATACCAGGCAGGCAAGTCTCATGACTCTTGCTCCACAGAGAGGCAGAGTAAATGATGTGATGAAGGATGAATCAGGTCACAGCTGCGATGAAATCACAGTAGTTCCTGCCTACCCATCCCATGACCATTAGACCTTATGTACTCATCAAGCAGGTAGCTGGCATGCAAGGATGTGCAGAAGACGGCCTCTCCTCTCCAGGCAAGTTGCACAGCCCACGGGGAGGTGCTGGGCCATGACTCACCTTTGAAAGCAGGGTCCAGTGTTAGATGAGGTCGAGGGGTCACTGGGTGCATCCTCTAATGACTCATTCCAAGGGTCTGGCAGTACAAGAGCACCCAGTAAAGGATGTGGAAGGGCTGAGGGAGGCAGCTCTGAGCAAGGTCAGAATGCCAAACTTTTTCTTTGTTCCCTTTGAAAGTCTGGTCTTAAAATTTTAACCCTCTGGATGGGATCTTGCCTGCCTTGATGGGATATTGGGGTGAGAGGGCCATTTCTGTTAGTCACGAGTGGGAACTTAAGCCAGGACACTGGTCCCAAGGGCAGCCAGCTGCTGCTGTACCTTGAGTGAGTTACTTGATCTCAGGGGAAGCCTGCTCCACACTGAAATGGGAGCAGTGCTGAGCAGCAGCTCCTTGGGAACCAGAGGGAGAGGAAAACAGTTTCCTGGGCAAATACCTGCAAGTGGGTTTGGTGTGAAAATAAAAAGTATTTAGGACAAGTAAAATAATGCTTCTGTGAACCTTGGTTCAAAGAAATGTATCCCTAAACACGAGGTGATGTGCTTAGGACAGACAATAGAGAGGAGAAAGCCACAATAGTACTGGCAGTTCCCCATGCACAAAAGACAAACACTGGGGTATTGTCTGTGAGCCAACTTCCATGCTTGTCACATGCAACAGGCCAGCCCATCCTCCCTCTTCCCCTTGTCTTAGGTAGATCTAAAGGAGGCAGGAAGCAGGCAGCAAATTAATGTCAGCAAACCAACTGAGAAGAAGAGCAGCCTGAGGGACTTGTATCTTGTCAAATTGGAAGTATATCTGGGAATTATTCCTTGCTTATAGTAAACAGTGCACGATGTATCTGACAACAGGCTTTGGGATATGATTTAATAGAAAAAATATATTTTCCATGTGAAAGGGTGTCTTCACCCTCTGCCCACAGCATTAAGCCCAGGAATTTGCAGTCAGGAGCTGTTAGTACCAGACATTCAGTTCCACAATGTAGAGGATATGGAGTAAAGAGCTAGAGTGGGCAAGAGGCCAGCGATGTCTGAACCGGCTGTGGCAACAGTCCTGCAGGATGCAGGTTTCTCTGTGGGACAGCAACAAACCAAGCCAAGAGCTGGATCAACATCAGGGCCTCCCCAAGGTCCATAGCAGTGTGTCTGCTGCACTGCCAGTGCTGGGGAAAGCAGAAGGCACTGAAAGACACTAAACTGGAGTGTATCATACCTGCAAAGATAAAGTCAGTAGTGGGGTTGGCTTGGCCTGGCTTTATAGTGCAGGTGAGGGCTGATCTCCTAGAATAATCAGTGACCTCCTGTAATTATCCTGGGGACATCAAACAGTGGTCATGCCTTTCATCTCTTCTCTCTTCATCTTTCCTCTCTGTGGCAGATCATGGCTGTGGGTCTTACAATAAGCCTTAAGTTTGTTCTTAGTGCTGCAGTGTTATCTGTGGCTTTTGTGGCCCCTGTGTAACAAACATTGCTGCCTGGTTGCCCACAGCCTCAGGGCACCCAATTTGGTGACCCAGATTCTCAATATTTTCCCCCAACGGCTTGTATTCTCTGGATGCCCGTTGCAGGGAGGTGGTTAATGTCAAGTACTCCCTTTTGTGGCCTTATTGCATCTTCATTTTCCTGTCTCTTAAAGTTATCCGGAGCCTTCTGAGGTGGAAAGATGGTGCAGTCCAAGGGCAAGCCTGCTACAGAGGACAGATGTCCCTGGAAGGGAAGGTAGGAACACAGATGGAGGGAATGGAGTGTGAAATTTTCACCCTTCAGTCCCTCCAGCAGCCTGCAGAAAGCAGCTGTTTCCATCGTGTGAAGAGTCATCCCTGGGCAGGGCAGTTTCTGAAGGTGAGAGGAGGCCCCAGGCCAGGTCTGGGAAGGTGCCAGGACATTACAGCCCTGCCCATCAGGCATGCTGCCCACTCCAGGCTTCCCCATTCAACACGATGAGGGAGAAAATCCAAAGGTAACCCCTTGCTGTTGGACCACACAGCACATCTACCCTCCCTCACAGGCTCTGAAAAGAACTGTTTCTCTCACTGTGCAAGTGCACATGTCATGGTCATGCTACAGAAAACGGTGTGGGGGAAGCAGCCTGAGAAGTTGTTCCTGACTGGCTTTGAAAGTGCCCCTTAGCTGACCCTCTTTTCCCTTACGTGTTTCTAACCCAGAACTACCTGTTTTACAGAACAGCTCATTTTCCCATGTGTGACAAAGCCCTCTCCTGTACCAGCAAGTGCTTTCCGTGAAAGCCAGAGATTCAGCTGCTCAGTCTTAATGAAGACTCCACAGGAGTTTCTCTGGATGCTCACCTCCATTTCTGCAGAAAGTTACAGCCTGGGTTGCTCTATGTTTTGTTTGCCTCAACACCACCCTGGCAGTGTCAGTGGGACACAGTGAGCATCCCTGCCTGACAGGGGAGCTCTGTATGAAGCTGCTCTGGGGTAGCTGTGTGTCATGGGTGGCCAGTGCCCAGTGCAGCCACAGGGGCAGCAGGCTGATTTACTGTGTAAAAACCCCTGTGGAGAGAGGAGCGTGGTTATTAGAGAGTTCCGATCCTCTACCCTGTTGGTAGGATACACAACTTTTCCTAAACACAGCCTGTCCAGCCACATTCCTGAAGCACACATTCCTTGCCAGCGTAGCTCACCCAGAGTGTGTTCAGGAATAGCACTACAGCTTCGTGTGGGACCTCTCCCAAATACATCTTTAACTGAACAGAGCCACTTGGCCCATGTGCTTGAACTCAGACCAGGACCAGTATTGTAATCACTGGTCTTCTTGACATTTTCTACCCAAGGCCGTCTATTCCTTATCCCTCACATCTATGACTTACAAGCATCACCACGATTTCAGCTTTGTTTTCTGTATCACTGCCCCCTATTTGTCTGCCCCTTGGGCCAGCATGGATGCCAGTGACCAGGAACACTGGTGGAGTCACTTTCTTGAGTTCATATAGTGAAGGCTTGTTGTTGTGCAGCTGAAGGTACTAATTTCTGTCTCTAAAGCCACATAGCTGAGATTCTGCTGGCTATTCGTAGCCGCAAAGAATGCTCTGCTGGAAGGAGAGTTGCTGGCTTTCTGATTTTTATCGTAAGCCTTGTGATAGCTGGCTTTCTCTTGACAGCACCAATATCTGGAGCAGATGGTTTTGGGGTGAGAAGCTCAGCTTTCATTTTAAATCCAGAATGCACATTTGGAGCCCTGACAATTGCAGAGAAGATACAAAGTAACTTCCAAGCATGCTCCTATGACTCAGGAAATGCAAATTACCCCATGTTTTGGTTAACAAGGCAATCAAGAAAGAATATTGTGTTTTTTAAGGCTACATAGTGGTTATTGAGTACTTGGCACTGGCAATCTCAGGGAAAGATGCCAGTGTGTTAGGCCTGTTTGTTATGGAGAAGTTTACGCATAATTTTGAGAACCAGGACTGCAGGGATTTAGGTGTCCTGGAACAGGTGACAAGCTCTTCCCTTCACTACTAGGCCATGCTTAGAAGGGCACAGCTGCTCAGTGGGCCACCTCTCATGCCCAGGACCTTTTAGAGGAGCAGGTAGGAGGCATCACACTGGGCTGACTCCTTTCTCTTGCTCTATCACTGCCTAGAGGCAACCTTAATGCCAGCACTCTTAATCTGAATATATACAAGATATTTTCATAAGGCTTTTCTTTTTTTATGAACAATTGCACGAAAACTGAACTTTTTCTTATCAGACCTCCCACTGAAAGCCCACTGCACATCTGAGTTTTCCCCTTCCAGTAGGTACTGAAGACATAACTTGTGGGCTTTAGCTTCATCTCTCTCAGACTTGGTATTGCTCCAGTAGAGGCAAAGACTTTATGGCTCAGCAGCAATAGTTTTAAATACTTATTTTGTGCTTCTCTGTGCTGTGTGCAGACATAACCACAGTGGTCAACCCCTGCTTTCAACTTCCCCTTTGGTACCTTGTGATGTTTACTTGTGTAGTGTTCTGAAAGCATCAGACAAACAGAAATAAAAATCAGTGTTGGTTTGCTTTTTAAGAGTAACCCCTGGAGTCAACAGCGATTCACTCCTTGTAACCTTTAACTTTCACAACATGAAGGGGCTTTACAGAAGAAATAAATAGAGTATCAGCTTAGGGTTCCCATGTGTTTTCACATGAAAGCATTAAAAATCTAAATGCAGCATGAGAATGAAGCAATAAAGCATCTGGACTTTCCTGGCCAGGCATGGAGTTGAGCATGCCTGATTTTTCCAGGAAGCAAGTGGATTTGCAGAGAAAAGTGCCAAGTAGTCACAGCAGCATCACTGTTATTACAAGAATGGATTTTTCAGCACACACTGTGCTGAAATGATGATGGGTGGCTACTACATTTTTGATAGCTCCTTGTTTTTCTGCATGCAATGGGAACCTAACTCCTAGAAGATGCTGGAAAAGGGGAGGCAGCCCAGAGATAGCCCAAGAGAGATGCTCTGCAAGATGTTTTTCATCAGTCCAGAGCTGGTAGCTGCAAGGAAAGGGCACAACACTGATACCTGCAACAGAAGGAATTATTTCAGAGTAAGCATTTCTTTGACTACAAAATCTTTTCCAAGACTTAGCTGAGAAAGAGGCAGTCTTCTCCTTATAAAATAGAAGGAAGATCTAAGTAGTACCACATCCATCTTTATAAATACATATCTAGTGGCTTGTTTTTTAAATTTGAAAATATCTCTAAAACTGCAGGAAATAAAAAAACCCTGCTGCTTTGAGAGTCTTCCCATTCAGAAGACAAGTTCTGTCTCTTACTAAAATTATACAGCTTCGTGCTGAGTGGCTCATCTCAACACTTGAGTGATGGGCAGAAGCATTTTTTAGAGAGTATCACAGGTTCCTTTCACAAAGATTGAGGAACAAGCTGTGATAATACCTCAAGGCACAAAAAGGCCCCTTTATATTCTTCAAGGGTAGGGGTTGATGGAAAAAGTTATTAATCTGGGCCATAAGAAAACTGTGATACAGGACTGCAGGACCCTGAATAACTCAGCAAACTCAGCGGGTTCATAATTCTGATCTCCAAACAGCCCACCTGCATAGCTGGAACAACGATTTTGGGGTTTTTTATTGGCAAGAGCTGCTGCACACTAAGAGCCTCTAAGCTCTGCAGAAGAAGTTAGGTGCGCTACCCAGCCGTTGCATATCAATCCTAAAGGGGAAAAAGTTAGCTGTCATTCTTCCTTGGCTCATAGTGAGATATGTGAGCTGCCACATTACAATTAAAGGCCAGTTTAGGAGAAAATTTTGTTCCTCTGATCCAAAATGCATCACCTGGCCCAGGAGAGGACTTTTCTTCTGTTTTGTGATAGCCAAGATACAAAATTTCATAGGTTTAATAAGTCCCTGGGCATGAAGAGAGCTGGAGGAACACTGGTGCTCCATGCTTCTTGTGTGCACCAGCTGCAGAGAGATGGTATTGGCCTCCCACTCAGTCAGATAACCTTGGTTCCACTGGAGTCAGAAGTCTGCTCTTAGGACAGTTATCCTGACTCGGTTCACAAGCAGGAAATTCTTACATTTCAGAAATTAACTTAAAGAACAAATTTATCAACTGAGTCTGTCCCATCCTGTTCTTTAGTTTACAGGTTCCTGGGAGCAGGAGTTGCTTTTTTTCACAGCTGTATTCTCTAATGTGATTTCCCACTCATATAGCATCAAAAAAAGGTGAGTCCTTGTAAGTTTTCATTTAATTTTAAGGTTCTCCTGCTCTAACTCAGCAGGCATTTGCCCAGGCTAGGTGGGACACAATATCTGTATCCATCTGAGAGTGCAAAACAATCTCCTCTTCTGCTGCCAAAACAGCTAATTTGGCATCTGCAGCTGCTGTTGGCAACTTTCCCACTGATATCACTGCAGCAGGTTTTGATCTTAAATTTGCAGTGTATGTCTCTAAAGAGTACTCTAGCTTGAAACTATGTGGTGGTTCAAATGAGGTTTTTTTGCTGATGGCTGGAGTCCCCTTCCTCCAACCCTGCTGCCTGGAGACAGAGCTGGTGGTCAAGAAAAAAGATTTCCCAGAAGATACTGTGCTATGTATGGGAGGGTGGTGAGCACTGTGCAGCATGTGCTGATTTTTAAAGCATGACCACTGTAAGTTCACCAGCTGGAGCAAAGGAAAGGGAAACGCTTCTGGATCCAAGCTTAGTGATCAGCTATTCCATTGAACACGAAACTCATCTAAGTGCTTATAGCATTCATCTTTTGGTTGAATATCCAGCAAGAACTGCAGCAAAATTAATTTCAGATAACTGAGGCTAACTTAATGGAGAAAAAGCCTGGAAAACTTTTCTGGGAGGGGATGTATTGCGTGTATCTATATATCTATATCCATTATGGCAAGGACATTAGCTCTGGTGTGGGAGGGTAATGACAGACACATGGGCCCTGCCGGAGGTCCTGTCATGTGTCTGTGGAAAATACATATCATCCAAGGCAGTGTGTGTAGCATAGGAGAATTAGGAAACCTTGAAGAGGTGACAGCTGATTAAACAGCTGAAGTTTTAGATCTCTCTGAGTTATTTGATATGCAAAGATACATCATAAGACAGCTACCTTAAGCTGCCTGAACCCAGTTTTTTCTCCCGTTCCCAGGCACTGCCTCTTACCTTGTACAAAGCTGTAACTGTTTAGTCTGTGCAAAAACAGCCTTTGTCATAATGTTGGAGTCTAACTCCTCCAGATAGATCATTTAGCAGTGTAGACGATATTCAACCCTGCAAGTCAGAATGTAAATTTATTACTTTTCCCATAAAACTAATTTCACAATGTCTTTGGAGCAAATCTCCTTGCTGTCTTTGTAACAGAGCATTTAAGTTGAAGAAAGAAAGGGAAGGTAAATTCAACTTAAAGTCTTCAGACCCAAGATCAGCCCCAAAGCACTCATGTCATCAGAGTAGGAAGCCACCTTATCTTCTGGTGTGGTTTCACTGTAACTGAAAGCTTAAAGAATGACTGATACCATGAGAACAGCTGATCCCTTTTCACCCTTCCCCAGTGCTGGGATTTGTGCAAGATTACAGTCAAATGTATTTCTCAAGAAAAGTCAACTGGGGATACCACTCAACTCCCTTATCTTGATGGACCTTCAAAGCCATTCTCCATCCCAATACCCAGCCTTATCTGGATATAAACAGATGTGCTCAGTGCATCTCTGGGCCATCTTCCCCACATGGTGACACCATATGATCATCAGCTGTTTCAGCAGAAATCAGTGTAAAACCAAAATGGCTGAAAGATTTGTAGGCTGTAAAGAAGGGACAAAATGCAAAGCACAGAGGGATGCTATTCCCAGAGAGGAGGGGAACGTGGTGGTGGGGTCATTTGTGCTCTGTGTTGATCTGTCTTTACTGAGGTGTATGGGGTCTGGAGGGACCTTCCTGAGGGAGTTTTGGGTAAAGACTTGAGGATTTAGATGAGGTAAATTATGCCGTGTATTTGTGAACCATCGCACACTCTTGGAAAAACCACAGCCCCTCTAGAAAGGGGAACCCATTTTCTGATTCCTGCACTGATCTGTCTGACTAAGCTGACATAATAGGCTTCACATCAGTAAGTCCGAGGCAGACAGTAATTGCAGTAACATGGGCTTAGTGGTGAAAGCACAGATCGCCACAGGTACACCCCAGCTGTGAAGAAGGGCATTGTCTCTTTTTTTTGCTCCTCACCACATAGGACTTCATTTTATAATTTAAAATTATAGCATGATTGCCACCACAGATCAGAACCAACAGATGAAACGAAACCTGATAGCCCCTCCCTGCTTTTAAAAATAATATTCCAAAAATATCCCCCTGTTTCCCAGGCACGGATATCACAAAGGGCAGAAGAGGACATCGTCTCCCAGATTTTCTCTTTCCTCCATCTGTACCCTATGTGTTATCTATATAATGTGCCTAGAATAGAAAGGAAAAAGGAAAAGGGGCATTCTCTCAGAAAGCAAAATGTCTGGCTGCAATATTTCCACCAGGAAAATGTTAAATTCAACTGTATGACATTTTTCATGAAGTTCCTGCTTTCCAGGGAAACTCTGGGGTTAGAAACATTAAGAGGTTTCTATTATTGTAATGTTACCTCAGTGTGTCCCAGGCGGCAGGATTTTTGTTTCTCTGCTTTTCTGTCCTTTTCTGTTGGCTGTCCTTATGAGCCACTTAAAGTCTTCTGTGGTGCACCAGCATCAATGACTCTCTCAACGTACCATTTTTCTTCTCTGGGAGGACAACTCCGGTGCTTCCTGGGGATTTTGGTCCTAAGCAGTGAACTGGCTCATCCAGTTGGCAGCATAAAATGCATTAACAACAGGTTCCATAATGTTTCATGGGTATACTAAAAGGTAGCTCTGGAATTATGTCTCTTCACATCTAAACCTAATTTTCTGACCAGCCACATTCATGGTTTTAATTTACTTTATCCTGTACAGGCTATCAGCAGCAGTCAGTCTGGTAGCAAGCGGTAGGTTTTTTCCCTAAAAAAAGCCACACAGGTATGACATGCAGGGCTGGGACAAACTGACCTGATGCAAAGGACATTCAAAACAACAAAAAAATGAGCCTGCACATAAAAGTTTTAAGGGATGGAACTGAGTCCTGCAAATAAACTGTATCATTCAGACCATTATTCTGGTTTGCTGGACTAACAGAGTAGGATAAAAACTCAAGTGGCAGATACCAGATCTTTGACCTGGAATGTAGTTCTTGAACTAAATTCCAACACTAAAGTAAGATTCTGAAGACAGTAGCCTATCCAGTAATGTGTTGATTTGTTCTTCTGGAAAGACATTGCTTTTACCAGTGAACCAGAAGGACATCTTTTCTCAGAAAACACTGCTGTGAACATCAGAGGCATTCTGTTGTGTACCATGTTCATCTCTCTGACATGTTGGACAAAAATACTCCATCCAGAATAATAAGGTAATTGTCTGTAATTTAGCATATTAAGCAATCTGGTCTTAAAAGCCATCAGATAGTTCATGGGAGGACTTAGCCCCTATTACAGGCAAACATGGTGTGTGTTTTAGTGGTGCAGGTAGCACTAGAACTGTCCCCTCTCAAAGAGGATATAACATTGTGCCTGGTACAAAATTGGCACAGATGTACTGCGACCCTTATTTGGAGTGCAGAAGAATTCTGCTGGTCCTCCATTACATGTTCCAAACATTTTTCATTCCCTCCCAGATAAAATGCCCTGCTGATCTAATGGTAGAATTTGGCTCTCAAAGCTAGAAAGCTCCAACTGTAGCCAAAGTAATATCCTAAAATAGAAAGAAAAATGAGAAACCAGAAATGTTGTTTTCCTCTTTCAAAAGTTTCAGCAGGAAGCTAGCAGTGAGAAACCACTAAAGTGGCTCTCTCCCAGCTACCTCTCCCAATCTGGTCATTGCCTGAAATGCCTGAAACTCAAAAGATCCCCCATCCTAAAGTCCAAAGGCACCTTGGTTTCATGCCTGTGTCTCCAGTATCACTGGAAACCACCTTAAGTTAATTGAGCTCAGGATTTGGTCTTTCTGTATTAATCAGTTTTAGGGAAGCTGACAGCTACAAATCCCTGTGTTTTTGTTCTGATGAAAACAGCCTGAAGATCTAAATTTAACAGCTGATTTCACAATGCTCATTTCTGACTGTAAGTAAAATCACCCTGGAAAAATAGCTTAGAATAGGAAGAGATATGTTCTCTGGATGCTGGAAAAGTGCATAATAAAGAAAAGCAAGCATGACAAATTTATCTTCATTCACAATTTAGATTGCTTTTTACCCTCTGCTTGGTATCTTTGGATAAATTCTGTGAATAAAAATTATGCTAGTTACAGAAGAGATTCATAATTTCTGACCCAATTTCAGAGGAAGATGTAGCACATATCTCTGGTGTTTGGGTCATGGCAAACAATGCCTGCAGATCAAATCTGTGTTGTGAATGGTTTTTTTCACATGAGGAAACCAGACAGAATATTTTCCAAGATGAAAAAGATTCTTCTTCATGCACACGTTCATTCTGATTAATTTCTTCTTGTAGACAAATTATCCCTATCACTTACCCTACAGTCACATTACTGCACTTCAGCAGTATAAAGAGACCACAGAGTGGATGTAAATATAATTTATAGTTGAAGAATGGTGTAAATCAGTGGCACATTATGAGGCAATCTAGTGCAAATAAGACTGGGGCCTCTCCAATGAAAATCTGTTCCCAAGAGTGATAAATGGCATCTTCTACTCAGCATTTTGTATTTGAAACAACATCTGCTTTCAAAAAAGCCAGGATGGATTCCAGAGGACCTGATCCTGCTCCTCTTAGTGCCTTGTCAGCAGTTCATCAGGTTCTAGCCATGCAAATTCATGAAAGAAAGGAAGATGTTCATATGCCCCTGGAAACATGATTTTTATTTGGGAACATCCTGAACCTTGGATGCCAGCAGCATTTTTTCAGTCTAGGGATTAGGAAAAAAGGCATTCCACTTATAAACTGAGAGCAGCAGAGACCAACTACTTGAGAAATTACACACAGGCTTTCATTGTACAGTGCCACAGCCCCCTCCAAAACAGGAGACGTGGAGAGTGGACTCTCTGTGGCTCAGGGCCTGCCTTTGGCCATGTCCTACTGATCTAGGGGGTGACAAGTGTCCCCTCTGCCTGTGCAGGTGCACATCTGCATGGACACATATGAAGAACTAGTTGGGAAGCGGGTGCCAAGGGCACAGGCTGCTGTCATGGACTGCATCCTGGGCCTCCCCTGGGTTTCTTGGGGTGTCTCCCAGGCTGGTAGACGAGCATGAGTCAGCCTCATCTTGCATTTCTTGGAAGTAGTTGTCCCAAAACCATCTGCCCACAGATGCGGAGTGACACCACCTGTCCACCACCTCTCTGAGCACCTTCTCTCCTGGAAGAGCTCCTCCTGCATTCCCCAGGAAAGCTGCTGGTGGGAGGGTTGGCACTGGGACACGCGGTGACTTGGCAGGCAGCTGGGTGCGGCCGGACGAGCCACACTCACGGCAGAGGAATGCGAGGTGCCTCCCTGGGCTGCGAGGTTGCCTGTGGGCAGGCTCGGCACTGTTGCTGCACAGCCAATGCATTGCTCTGCCTGCATGTGACCCGTGAGCAGGCGGTGTGGCACGAGGCTGTTCTCCGGCCATTGCTGTGGCACGAGGCTGTCCTCCGGCCATTGGTGTGGCCTGAGGCTGCTCTCCGGCCATTGGTGTGGCCTGAGGCTGCTCTCCGGCCATTGCTGTGGCACGAGGCTGTCCTCCGGCCATTGGTGTGGCCTGAGGCTGCTCTCCGGCCATTGCTGTGGCACGAGGCTGCTCTCTGGCCACTGGTGTGGCCTGAGGCTGCTCTCCGGCCATTGCTGTGCCACGAGGCTGCTCTCTGGCCACTGGTGTGGCCTGAGGCTGCTCTCCGGCCATTGCTGTGCCACGAGGCTGCTCTCTGGCCACTGGTGTGGCCTGAGGCTGCTCTCCGGCCATTGCTGTGCCACGAGGCTGCTCTCCGGCCATTGGTGTGGCACGAGGCTGCTCTCTGGCCATTGGTGTGGCACGAGGCTGCTCTCTGGCCATTGCTGTGGCACGAGGCTGTTCTCCGGCCATTGGTGTGGCACGAGGCTGCTCTCTGGCCATTGGTGTGGCACGAGGCTGCTCTCTGGCCGCTGGTGTGGCCTGAGGCTGCTCTCCGGCCATTGGTGTGGCCTGAGGCTGCTCTCTGGCCATTGGTGTGGCCTGTCAGAGAAGTGATGGGCTGGTGTTAAGCAGGATGTCTGTATGGATGGCCCAGTGGTCAGGTCTATATATAGCAGTCTCACCAGCTGTCCCACCCACTGTTGCTCTGCTCTGACCTGCCCTCTTATATCACATTTCTGTTTTAGTTAAGTGTTTAGTCCTCAAGACAAACACAGCAATAAAAATAACTCTTTTTGCATGATTTCTTTACCTCAATTGTGCCAGTCCCTTGAACCTTTAGTTCAGAGCAGACTGCAGCTTGTTTACTCTGCCTTGGGGCTGTCAGCCTCCTAATCCTGCCTGGCTCAATCTTGGCCCTGCTCTTTGGGCTTCACTCTGCTTTGCCCAGTTCACACTTACCTGAAAGAGAAAGTCTTTCTCTGTTGGGCCTTGGCTCCTTCTTTGGTGAACAAATTCTTCCCATTCTGAGGACTTGGTATCTGCCTTGGAGAACCCACAGGCTCAGGTTGGAGCTCCAGCCACTGGCAACCCTAGTCTGCCAAGGACTGCAGATTTATAGGGTAGAGAGTCTTGAGACACTCAACAGTGGACCTGTTGTTTTGGGTATTTCTCAGCCCATGTTGCCTACTCCTTGTGCTAGAGCTACAGTTTGATTCCTCTGAACAATGTAAAGTGAGGCTGTTAATGAAAATTTTAAAATATAATATCCCATGAGGGACCCCTTACAGTACAAGAGCTGGTTTTGATGACAAAGGCCAACTCATCAGCAGAATTAATCCGTGCAGCATCACTTCAGCATCAGTGAGGCTTTGTTGATTTGCAGATGCAGAGGATTTGGCCTCAGTGCCTGGTCTGTATTATTTTACAGCAGATAATGAATGAAACATATCATGCTTGCTTTTCTTACCCTTCTCTGAAATTGCAATTTTACTGATCTGAAAATATTTTCCCACTATTAAACTTTCAGTCAGGACATAAGTCCTTTTTAAGATGTTGAACACCACAGGATGCCTTCTCCTTGTGTGGGAACAGCTCTGCTGTACCAAGAGGAGGTGTGATCTTGACTTATGGGATAGAGATTCCTTGTGGCACTGACTCATACACTGTAAATTTGTGCTCATTTTCACATCTTCCTCCTGATCCTGTTTTAGGCTGCATTTCCATTACTCCTCCACCCTGGGGGAGGAATTCTCAGCCAACACAGTTCTAACCCGGAAACCACAGGGCATGAAAAGACCTTTCATAGCAACAATGATGCCATGTTCCTCTCCCCTCCAGCTGCATTTTGAAAACAAAAGATCAGGAGGCAAAGTCACCACCCACAAGTGGAATTTGCAGCTCCGAAGCTGTCGGGGACTGGTGCAAATGGGCCTGATGCAGATGCTGGAGAACATACTTCCTATTGACACTAGGGAACAACAAGAACTGAAAGTATAACCTAACCTAGGGTGAGAACAATGTCTACTTTTGCATATTTAGCAAGGATGGCCTTGGGCCATGAGCTGAGGCTTAACTTTGCCCATACTATAACATATCTTCATATTTCTGTAATCAGCTGTTTGGGTCAATCTATTGTAAAGATGATGTAATATCTGCAAAATTAGGTGGTGGATGCACTGCCAGTTTGATGCCCCTCAGTAGATGCCCATGTGCCTGTGCACATTCCAGCTCCAATGTCCATGAAAGATTTCCCAAAAAGCAGATAGGAAGACACCTGGAAGTACCTCCAGTAGTTTGGTGAGTCTGTAGTTCAACACAAAGTGTAGAAGAACAAGTTGAAGGCTGTGGATTATGACTTCTTTTTACTACAACCTATTGCTAGGCCAGGTTTAGCTGCGTGCCCTGGGCTGAAGCACTCCTTGGGACTTGTCTTTCCAGCACGGATAGCACTTTTGAACTGGTAAAGGGTAGGTGATTGACATTAGACAGAAGGCCTGATTTCATCAAGGCTTTGGCATGCCACTTGCTGGAAAATGTATTCCAATAAGTGCCACCCAGAATTATTAAATATGGCACCGAAAGGTGAACAAAGTTTCTGCCAAGGAACTGCCACTCTGGACTAGTTTGGTCTCTGTTCATACAGGCAGGCCTGATGTTAGGCATCAGTGGGAAAAGGTCAGTGTGACTAGGGAGGGTCTGGCTGCACCTTTTGAAAGCCCTGGGCACATGGCAGCAGTGTACTTTTGTAAGCTTAGTATGTTAAAACACAGCTCTTCCTTCTCTTGGGCAGTCTTTAGAACATGAATTGGAGGTAAATGGTGACTACAGTATTTCATATTTACTTTATGTGCCAGTGCTCACAGGAGGGGTAGGATGGTGGAGAACCCAGCTCAGTGTCCATATGATACACTGAAATGCCTATGGGAAGTCTTTCTGAGCTTCCCCAGAGACTGTGTTTCAAACCTTGTGCTAATTGTTTTCTTCTTGACTGGTCTGAGTTCACTCCTATAGCTGCCAGGGATTGATAATCTCTGGATCATAGTGCTCTGCTTGGATTTCTGACACCATCTCTGTGTGACCTGTCCTCTGCTGGACAGAAACTTGCAGGGTCACATGAGGTGCCTCTGCTGGGCTGGAAATGGGATTGGGTTATTTCATCTGAGTGGAGTGGGCCCCTAAAATACAAACCTCATTTCAAATAGCATTTGACACAGCTGAGTACACTTGTCTTCTCCAACATGCGAAGTAGAGACCAGCTATTTTCTGCTCAGCATGGAAAGGAAACAGGAGAACTGAGACAGCAACACCCACGTCTGTGAAGGTATTTAAGCACTAGCTGGGATCCATGCATCGTGGCCAAGCTGTTTGTTGATAGTGAGAGATAGTCTGGGCAGCAGGTGCCTAAAAGCCATTTTTCCAAAGTCCTAAGGTACAGTCTGTATCACAGGGTTGGGTTTCTCCAAAGCTTCTTGTAGGACCAATTATAGGAAAGGGCTGATGCTACTTGTGCTGGTTCCTCTGTTTATTTTCCATAGTGCCCCATCCCTGCAGACACTTTTCCACCCTGTGTTGTGCAGGCATCTCAGCAGAGGTTGCTTTCAGCACCCAGCACCACTCGTTCCTTGTGGAGGCCACAGGGGAACCACCTGTTACTCTAAAACTGGCAGTGTTTCCTCATCTTCCCTGCATCCCCATTTTAACTTCTGTAACTACATCTGTGTGACCTGTTTTCTCCTGCTATGTAGAAACTTGGGCAGTCACATGGGGATATGTGGGGTCACTCGTACTCCCCTGACCCTGTAAATGTAGAAGGGTTAGTTTATTTCCAGAAAGTATGGTTTACATATGGTTTTCCTTTCATTATTTGAGATGTCAGCTAGAAGGGCTCTGCTTGTTCCCTTCAGTAAAAGCAAGTAAATAGCCAACCTGTTTAGAAAAACTTAACACTAGAGACCTGGAGAAATCTTTGGATGCAAGATACATGCTGAACTGTGTGTGACCCTCTGTAGAGAAACATTAGCTTAATATATTAGTAAATGTTTTCTAGTGAAGATAAAAGAATATTAGAGAAAATATACAAAGCTTGAGGTCCAAGTTCCCTGTGCAGTCCATTTCCCATTGAAATCAAATGGCCAAAATGAAGAGGTCAGCAAAAGTTTGCTTGAATTCTGACTGAGGAAAACAAGGAAAGCTCTTTGCTCACTCCAGGAAGTGCTGTTATCAAGAGGATCTGGTCACAAAGACCAAGGCTAGAGTTTCCAAAGGCAGTTGATTGATTTGCTAGCCTCGCTTGAAGCACACTGAGTGGAGCTACTCTTGGGAAGATGTGAAAAACGGGGAGATCCAGGGAGCCCCGTGGAGAGCTCGGGGAGTCCTGGGAAACTTAACCAATGCCACAAGGCTCCTTTGAAGCATTTGACCCATCTACTGTCAGATCAAGCTCCAGGGAAAAAGTAGGAATTCTGACTTGCACAAGTGCTGACGATGTTTATGCTGTTGAGTCTCCTGGTTTGCCAGCTTGGGCATCTTCACACCGTGTCCCCTTTTGTATTGAGACACACATGCAGAGGCCAAAGCATGAAGATGTCTCATGTTAACTGTAAGATTTCAGGCTGAGCTGAGCTTACCAGGACAGGTGGTGAGTGCAGGCACCCAAGGAATCATACTTGGAAGACAAGATTGAAGGACTCCTGCAGTTCACAAATGCTACTTGGGAACCGGATAGTCAAGTACTGCCAGTTCCTAGGATCAGCTTAAAGTTAATAGAGTGATGGCAGGTGCCCAAACATCCTTGCAATCCTACATTTGCAGAGATGTTTTCATCACAGAGCAGACAAAATAAAATGGTTTGTAAAAACAACACACCCTGCAGGCCTCTGTCCTTGCCACTGAGTATATGAAATCTAAACTAAAAAAAAAATCCTAACAAAAAAAGGGAATGGATTCATATAAATAACGTAATTGGAGAAGCTTGAAAGCAGCAAGAATGTGTGAGACTTCGATGCATTTCTATCCTTTTAAAATAAAACAGATGCTGAGGGGATGTTACAAGAAGGCGTCTCAGAAAGGCTGGTGTAAAAACATTGAGAGAACAAAGAAACTTGCTTTTTCCAGGAAGACAAGCAAGGACCTGATTCTACAGAGCTGGGACGTAGAAATGCATGTTATGGAAATGCTATGTTTTGTCATGACCTGAAATTTTAGACTTGGGAGTTAATTGAGTGCATAGAGTGCTCCATACATCCATATATCATTACGTTGAATTTGGAAAAAGTTTCAGATGACCTCAAAGGAATGATTTTCAAATCTTCAAGCTTACTTGGGAGATTGCCTCCAAGCAAGAGAGCCCTTGCTTAAGTGAAAGCATCACAAGTCCATAGGCCCAATCCACCTGCAAATCCTGCTAGTGTTTGTGTCCTTTTCATAAGGTCCTGTTTTCCCCATGGGTCTTTAAGTCCATAGTCAATACAGCCTTGATTTCTATGGAAAGCAGAGTTAAAACCCCTATATCTTAGGAAAAAGAGATGAGGGCTAACTTCAGCACTTCAGACCTGTTACCTTTCCTTTTTTTTTGAGAGGGATGGGTAGCCTCAGCCTCAAAATCAGTCCCATATTCTTTTCATAAGTCTTGGAGCTTATCCTGATGATTACCCATTCATTTAAGATCATAATTATATTAATATAAGAACACTGTTTTTATAGGTGTAGTTACTTCCTAAAGAGCAAATAGCTGCAGTAGGATTGAACAAAAGCAATCTTTGGCAATTCACAAAAGGCAATGTTTTTTTAGGTTTTAGCAGATTCATTTGAAATGCCCTTATGGGGTTGGTATCATTGTTATTTTAATCACGTGGGATTGGAGACATGACGGAAACAATGTTTTACCCAGAAGCACTCAGCAAGTCCCATTCTTTCTCACTTACTGGTGATGCCGCATAACTGCACTGCTGATAACCACTAGCAAACTAATTCTCATTTCCAGCATTAGTGATAACCAAGAGGGTTTCCTGGAGTTAGACTTTAGGCAAAATTTGAAGTAGGCTTTGAGCTGATTCTTCTGCGAGACATAATCTGCAGGTAAAAGACATGAGCAGAATAAGGGTGTGATCTACCACAGGACTGTAAGGCTAGTAGTTTACAATTTGTCTCTTTAAGAATGTTTACTTAATTTCATGTCACTAAAAGAACAAAATGCTGTCCCCTTTTAATAATAAACATTATATTTCACTAAAGAAGAAGCAAGACAAGAAGTGATAACAGAAATTCCTCTGAAAAGAAGCTTCCTCTTTCCTGTAGGATGCAAATCCTTTCTGTCTCTCCCTGTTGCCCCCTTCAAATGCACTCATGTGGGTCCCACCTATGCACCAGGCAGGGGGATCAAGATCTGGCTCCTTTGATTCCATCCTCTCTTGGACAAACTTCCTCTCATCTCCAAAGAGTTATCTGAGTATAGATCTCAGTATTCTCTGCCCTAGAGTTTATTATGAATTTATTGAAAAAAAAAAAAATACAATCCCTTCAGCTATGAAAATTACCCTCATTTGTCTACAAATAGGCTTAACCTCTTAAACTGTGTCAGATGCTGCAGATTCACCGATTTGATCTAGATCTTCAGATCTTCTCTGCTCCTACAGCTTCAGGGCAAATGACTCATGCTGGTTGCAAGTGCCATATCCCACTGAGCCTGGTAGTATCAGTGTGTCTGAAGGTTTCTACTAAAACCTGGGCAGGGAATTTCTCCTGATCAAACTGAGCTCACCAATATACTGCAGCCACAAATCAGTATGTTGTACTTACATGAAAATCCATGTATTTCTAGTAGTCCAGCCACAAATCAGTAGAGGAAAATGTGTTCTAGAGTCAAACAAATATGATAAAGGCAAAATCCTATTGATCCATGTAATCATTTCCCCAGCTGCATTTCCCTTCACCAGTGGCAGTCCTAGGAAGATTGGTCTGCACTACCTATTACCTTACCTTTGAAATTGTTTTGGAAGTATGAAAGGGAAATGATGAAGTATTTTCAGACAATCCAAATGGCTTGTATAGCTTGTTCCTGAAAATCAGAGTTCCTTGAGCTATCTGAATGTTCTGTCCTTACTCTATAAATCACTTGTTTTTAAAAGCAGAAAGGATCCAATTTCACAGGTGTGTGCCCATTCCTAGAGTTGTCCTAACCCTTCTTCTTCTCTTCCTGGGAAAATCTTGATGTGGAAAATCAGGGGAAAAAACTCTTCTCCTAGGTGAAGGGTAATAGTTCCCTTCTGGCTATGAGGCACCTGGGGATAGAAGAGGTTGGTGCAGACAGTTTTGCCCAAGCTTCCAGAAAGTCCTGGGCCTTGGCACTTGTTTGATCATATTTGTGTGCTGATCTGTGGACCAGGAAGCCACAGAAAAGAGCTGAATTTTTTTTTTTTTTTTTTTAAATTTTATTTTACTTCTACTTCAGTTATCCAGGTTATGGCATAAGGTGTTGCTCTTGTCTAAAGAATGAGCTGGATGCTTTGAAAGTCCAGGTGATGATGCTCTGAGGGCCATCTGTGTCCTCAGATCCCAGTTCTCCTAAGCTCTTTGGACTGAGGGCCTGTGTATTTTATGTTGCCATCACAAATAATAGACTCTCAGCTTGATATCTGTGATCGACTGTGCATGTCACATTTCATGCCATAAAAAACATATGCTCAAGGTTGGAAGGGCAAACATGCTTTTGGCTTCCCTGCCATTTGTAGTTCAGTTTGCCTGCAACCCTTCTTTCACTGTGTGTTGCTACTTTTCTGCTGAAAAATTATCCAGAGCCCCCTGGAAGAAGAAACAGACTCAATATATTGACATTTTATTCCAAGTTATTATGAGCAGACAACTCCTGTAGGCTTTAAATGGGATCTCTTGGCCAGAAGCCTTCAGTCAGAACCTACCAAGCCCTAAGACTTTCGTCTTTAAAAAGGTCTGAATTAGCCATTAAATATCACAGTGTCTTGAAGAACATCCATAGGACCTCTTTGCTTTCCTCCTTGGTCAAGGTTTGAGTTGGCACTCAGTCAAGTTGCTGGGAGTCTTCTCCATTGGATGCCATGGCTCTACGTGCACACACATGGGTTAGTGCCCACTGTGAATTTATGGGTAATTCAGCTGCAAGTTCCACTGCAAAGGAGTGCCAGGGCTGAAATGTGGCCTGAAGCACAGCGAGACAGTGCTGACACAGCCTGGGGGATGAGAAGCCTTTCCATGTTTCTGCACAGGATGAACCCAGGGTCAATATGATGGGGAGGAATCATCCTATGCCATCTGCTTCCTCTCTGGCAAACCTCAGTGCGTGCCAGGGAAGTCGTCCTGTGGCTCATCCCTTTGTGTGTCTCCAAGGGATGCAGCCCTGACAGGCGGCTGTGGGCAATAGTCATGTATGCCCTGACACCCTGGCTTCCCATTTCCCATTTGCTGATGGTCCTCATGCCAGAGGCCAAGTTTTCTTGACAGAGGCCATATTCTGCAGTGCTCAGTCTGTCTCTAAGATCCTACCCAGGGAACAGATAAACAGAACAATGTTTGAGCCTCTGGTACCCTTTAATGTCATTTTCAGGGAAATATATGTGTCATAACAACATAAAGCAGGCACAGTTCCCTTGCTTTCGATCTGCCTGATGCCAAGGTCCACGTCATTTCAGCATTGAAACAGATCCAGGAAGTTCATGGTAATTTTGCTCTCTGAAGAAATGCCTCTTTTGCCCCTTGGTCTGTACTTGTCTTCCAGCAATGTTCCTTGCCCCTGCCAGGGAATGTCACGTACTGTTATGTTAACATCTAATTTGCACTGGAAACCCTAGGGAATTCAGCCCTTATCTCCACATACCATGCACATCAAAATAGTTTAATCAAGCCTATTAATTCCAGGGCTTGCTGCTGATCTGGATAGAACACTGCCCTTTCCCAGCACTGAAGCTTTGTAGCCAAGTTTCACATTGCAGCACTTTCCATTAAGTTTGTTCTCTGCTCCTTGGGGCTGAACATATTTCCCTAAAGTCCCCCAGGTCTTACAGAGAAGTGCCAGGGTTCTGCTCTAAGGCTCAGATTGATTTGAGCTGATTTTCCAGACCAGAAGCATCCCATCAGTTTGAATATTTGGACTTGAGAGTCCTTGGTGTCACTTCCTGGTGCTCTGGGCAGTCGTTGCCACATCCAAACATTGGTTCAGGGCAACTGCAGAGCCTAGGAAGGTATCCAAGAGCAGAGAGAAAACTCAGCAATGTGCCAAGACCAGGGCAAAACTCAGAGGATGTCATTATAGATGTGGCACTGAGTGATCTGAGGAAGTAGACATGCCTTTGTCCTTGCCCTAGCATGCCTGCTTTAGAGAGGGGTGGTGGGGCATGGCTTATTCATCAGAAGGCACAGCCTGGTCAAGAAACAAACTTCAGAGAACTAGACGTGGGAAGATTAGATATAGAAGGATGGTTACAAGCATCCTCCTGACCAGTTGAAGAGGTGGACCAGATTCTTCTACCTTTTCCCACCCCCAGCAGCATTTTACCTCATGGCTTACCCCTGAGCCTTAAGGCAGAAGTCTCCAACAGCTGTGGGGATGCCTTGTGTTTAAAGCAGCCACAAGACGTGGCTATTGGCCCAGGGCTGCTTGAGATGTGCTGCTGCTTGCTTTTCTGGGAAGGGGTTCTTGCAACATGAAAGAAGTGCAGGCAAACAAAGAGCCCTGGGGAGAGAAGTGACAGGCAGCAGCTGGAGCCAGTGGGTGACTTGCCGAGTGACAGAGCAGTTGGGCTCCTCACTACTCTGCTACTATTTTGGAAACATCAATAAACAGAAGAGGCCAGATCAATCTCTCAGAGCTCCAACACAAACCCTGAGGAGCCCTGTGGACACTGATGGCACCAGCAGCCTGAAACACCAGTTTGTCCATAAGAACTCTGCTTCATTTGGACTGTGAGCAAACTCATTGGATTTAGCCTCCGAAAACATTAGCAGTCCACTAATTAGCAGATGTCAGCTCCTTTGCTGGTGCAACCTTGCACTGAGGAATTCATGCTCATTGTGCCATGGAGAATATGACTTCAACTTCTGCGGGGGAGCTTTCAAGCAGCTGGAAAAAAGTATGGATGTTTATATTTTTAAAAAGGGATTGTTTTTGCTGCCGTCAATTATTAATGGCTCTCAGGTCAGGCTAAGGAACAATGCCAGGGATAAATTACCCTGTACACTATTCATATATGCTCTACCCAGTTGTTTCCTTCTCAACTAGAGGATTCACCTCACAATGAACTCCTTGGCATTTGGAAAAAGGACTGACAAAGCAATGAAGACAGTGTACCTATTTATTTATGCATTGACATCTTTCCTACTTTGTCAGGTGTGTTTAATCAAAAAGAAGCAGGAAATGCATTATAATTATAAACATATTACTGCAGAAGAAAAAGGCTGCTCTTGAAAAGGACTGCATTATTTGATAAACGGTTACAGTGAAAAAACACAGGCTTAACCTACGACTCTTTGCTGAGATCAAAGCAAAACTGCTGCCACAGGCTGCCTGTGCAGCAGGACTCAGCTCTGGGTTTGCAGTAAGGGAAGGGGAAGAAAGTTGAAAAGAAAATGCAATCTCCTCCTTTCCTTTTCTTTTTTTTTGCCTGAAACTTTTCCCCTAGCAATTAAAAAAACCCCAAAAAACTCAAACATTAAATATTTGCCATTAAAATTAATAGAATTAGTGATGAACCCAGCTGAGAACACAATAATTAGGGCCATGTCCAAAGCCCCTTATTGAAGCCATGGAGAGACATAGTTTTCAACAGGTTCTGACTTAGGATCCTGATGAGCCAAAGCAAAGATGGAGTTAGGGAATAACCCTGGGAGTATCCTGCAGTCTTTCCATTTGATCTTGCCCAAACTTGCAAGCATTCCTCAACTGCGGCAACAGCTGAACCCGAGTTAGTGTTGTGCTGCTGCTGTGAAAAGCAAAATCCTTCTGGGCTCTGAGACCAGGAATGCTGTAGGTAAGATGCAGAAAGCATTTATTGCCCTTCTCAGAACTGCAAGGTTGAGCCATGGCCATGCACTTAAATAAATAAAAAACCACCAACAGACAAACTGAAAATTGTCCAGAGGAGAGCAACAAACATGATCAGAGGTCTAGGAAACATGACTTATGAGGAAAGATTGAAAGGGCTGGGTTTGTTTAGTCTACAAACTTTGAAACGTCCTAATAAACTTTAAAGATGTAAAAAATACATGGTACCTAAAAGGATAATCGACTGCCCTTTTTCTCTGTGGCAGAAGGTACAGCAAAGAGGATTAAAAGCTCTGAGGCCAATAACACCTCAAGTATGTTACTTGGAGAGGGATCAGAGCATCTCTCACAGGAGATTTTCAGTGTTTTGGAGAAGTACCATGAAGGACTGGGTAACTCACTGTCCCATGTAACAGACTGGTTTCAGCCATGTCATCCAATGGTGTCCATGATCTAGTGACTGCGTCAGGACACCTGAGAACAAGGGCTTGGAGATGATGAGCCTTTAGAGCACTCCCTGATTTGAAAAAATGTGGCAGGTGCTCAACCCTCCTGGAAGTTGATTGTCAATCAACGAATCTTTTTTAAAAGCCTCTTTTCCATGGCTTCCATGGCTATTAAATGAAGAGCAACAAATTCCCACCTTTTCATTGGGTCATCACTGTATTTGTGAGGACCTTGCTGCTCTCCCATGGGGGATTCCCATCTAGGTGAGTACTCAAATGCTTGAATATTTAGATGATGAGACCTCTGAAAAAGCATGTAAAAGTGTACCAGGTAGTGACAATCTTGCAGATCCTGCTCCAAAAAGTCCCCTCCTGACAATGGAGAAAGAGGTACCTCAGCCAACCCTTGCTTTTACAGGAGTGCTTTTACAACTGTGTAGCAGTGAGGATGGTATTAGGTACTGGTTGCAGCCAGAGCAGGGTTGGCCATAGCCCTTGGCATCTCCAAGGACTTGGAGGTGAAGTGAGGGCTCCCCAAGAGATGGGGGAAAGATGCTGTGCTCAATCCTGCTGCAAACCTGCCTCTTTTTTGCACTCCCCATTTCCCTTCCCATACCTTGTCCAGCTGTGCAAGGTATTGCTTTGTCCCACATGAACAGAGAGAAAATCACTGGTTATATGATATGAGAATTAAAAAAAAACCTGTTTGCTTATAAGCATAAACCAATGACTGTGGCAATGGTTTGCAAACATGAGATTATGGCCCCAAGTCGACTTTTTTTTCCCTCAGTTTTGGGTACAGTCATGACCCTCGCAGGAATCCGTGTCAGCTAAAATGCATGGCAGCAGCTGGCGTCTCCTGGAGTTTGGAGCTGAATGGGGTCACAACAAGAAGGAGTTTGGGAAGGCAGCACTGCAGGATTAGGAATAAACATCTCCCTGGGGCAGACTTTCCATAATTGGCCATGACAAAGCTCCTTTCTCCAGAGAGTTGGAGCTGGTCTGTGAGGAAGCAGGATGAATCACTGCTCCAGCTCAGTTTGGCAAGTGCCATGATTTAGTTCTGCTTTGCACAGGGAGGGGATGATGATATAGACTGAAAGACAGAAATCTAGCCAAAGGCTTCTCAGCTGGGAAAGGAGTTTGAGTTCCCACTCATTTTTTGCAGGTTTACTCAGATCCTTATAAGGAAACCCTGGCAATATCCACTGGTGCAAAAACAATTCCCTTTATCAGCAAAGGGAGGGAACAATGAGGACTCTTGAACACAAAGCTCATGCAAACAATAACAGTCCTTTTATTTTGCACTGTTAAACCAGCATTTGATACTAAATACTTCCTTCCAGCTCTCTACTATGTTAACTACTTCTGTCACCCTTCTGCTTAATTTATAGGATGGGATCTTAGTGTTTGGAGCTGGTTTTCTGCAATGTGGTGGTGACCACATGGCTGTGCAGCCTTTTGTGAAGAGAAAAGTTGACTGTGGTTTCCTCATGCCATCCTGTACTCTTTGAAAAATCCCACTTTCTTTCAAATATGAAGAAAAAGGGGTGTTATTTCTGCCATCCTTTCTCTAGATAGTGGTCATCAGTGCTATCTGTAAAGCTCCTTGCTATCTCAGCAATCTTACCAAGCTGGGTGACCTAACAGCAGTTCACAGCCTGTTCAGTGTCTGATGATTAATCCCCTCCCTTTAAAAGTATGCACTTAGTGGCAGAACCCCACAAAAATATTGATGGAGCCAGAGCTGTTTTGCCAAGTGGCAGATTTAGACTTGCTCTTCTTGGAAAGCTGGCTTCCTGTCACTGGCTTTGTCTCATGGGCTTTTTTCCAGTGGTTTGGAGAGAGGAGAAAGGGAAAAAGAAATTGTTCCTCCCAAATACCTCTTCTCTTTTACATCCCCTTTCCTCCATGTGTCCTCTGCTATTCTAGGTTTCAGGAACTCCATCAGCCAAAGTCATCCTAACTAACCCCTCTGCTATTCCTCATGCAAACGGAGAAGGAAGATCCCTGCAAAATAAGATCCCTTGCAAAAGAAGATGCAGACAATCTTAATTTCCATCCCATCTTCTCCTGGTCCCTCAGAGGGCAGGCATATGGAACAAAAATCTTCCCTGGACTGTGGAAGAGTGTTAGCTCAGAAAAGTCAAATCTGCATCTTGTTGCCAATATGAGAGTTCCAATCAAAGCATCAGTCTTTTGCCAATTTCTAATTTGCTGTTAGGAACATTTAATTTTTATTTCTCATGAGCTGACTACCATAGCAAACTCAGGCAGTTGCTCCTGGGCTGGCTACAAGACTGGAGCTTGGGGCTTCCTATTTTAAATGCTCCCACTACTGGAAATGGAAAGCTCAGTCAGCACTGAGCAGCAAAGGGCTGTGGCAGGCAGCTGAGTTTGCATGACAACAAAGATCTTAATTTCCCTGGAGACACCAGCATCCCTATTCACTTTTAAAGTCTGTACAAGGACAAATCCCACACTGGGTTCTTATCCAGTACCTTTTTCCTGTTTCCTCTTGAGATGCTGGATACGGCCTCCAGACTGGACTCAGAAGCACCACATGCAATATCAGCCAGGTGAACACAGTGTGAGCACAAAGCTGATGACCTTTCTGGCACAGGGAAGGACTAAAGCTGCTGGTACCTTCAAGGTCAGGACTTAGTGTTACCCCATGAAGATTCCCCATGTGCTATCTGCAGAGTGAGGTGGGTCCTTTCTGGGAAGAAAAGCACAAAATATCAAGGAAGTACCAAAAGTCATTTAGAGCAGGTTAGAACAGGGGACACACTGGAGTGTAAGGCACCCATGGTCAAAGAGTTTGTGTGGCAGTTTTCCCTTTGGTGTCCATGTGTCAGTCTCTGGATCATAGCAGTCCAAGGAATCCAGGTCCTTGATGACATTGTCTGAGGTGAGACATCGTCCTCCTGTCACATACAGCTTGTTCTTGATGACAGTGGCCCCATGATGCATTCGTCTGTCCTTCATGTCTGCACATTTAACAAACTTGTTGCCTTTTGTATCATAAGCAATTATTCTCCGGGTGTACCCTGAATGCAAAGCCAGAGGTGGAAGAGACAGATGGGAATTAAGTGCTTATGGCCAGCAGAATAATAATAATAATAAAAATAATAATATATTTCATGCTGGTCTTCAAGAAAACCCATTATAAGAGTATATAATTTGGCAGAATTAAGATACCTAAACTAGGAAGTGATGATGTGCCACAGAAAAGCCTGTCTATCTTCCTCTCCTGTCTGTCCTCACCCTGTCTTGTAGCACCTTGGCAGCCAAGGCTTGGTGAGCACCATAAAGCCCATCGGATCAGGAAACCAACCTGTCAAACACAGTTGGAGCTTGCAGTTACCTGCACGTGCCTTCAAATATCTGAAAACATATCTTTTTACCCAACAAATTCCTAGAGCTTCACTTGGAAATACAGAAACCAATGGCATGTGCGATGGACCTTTTTGGGTTGGAGTTGTAGCTATCTGTTGACTCGAGTTGGGTATGCAACAGCATGGTGCCATGAGTGCTCACTCCACTCCTAAAGGCCTCACCACCACATCTGTGCTGGCCACCGTGCCAGTGACCCAGTGGACAGCCCTTCCTCTGAGGGGTGATATAACCTTGTGCCAGCTGAGAGATAAGGGCTGGTAAAAGGGCCATTGCCTTGGAGCAGTGGAGGTGTGGAACCTTGGTACCCTGCAGTACCTTGCCCATGTAGAAAAACATGAGTGTGGTCTGAGGTGAGTGCAGTCTGCCACATAGGACTCAGCTCTCACTCGTTCTCACTGCAAACAGTAGCAGTGGTCTCTCCCTCATGGGTGACACCATGTTGAAGTCCTGTGCAGTTTGGGTTCAATCCTTTGCTTTGCTAAAGACACTTATGTGTCTCATTTTTCCTTAAATAATTCAACACGTGCTTCCTCCTGGCAGTCTGTAGATGGGGAAGAGGCATTAAGGACTGTAGAGGGCCAAATTAACAATGACATGATACACCCAACTGTCATGGGCAGAGGCTGGACCTCAGGTTGAAGAATGCATTGAGAAGTTTCCTCTTTCCAAGTGTTTCACACTCCTTTGGGGGCATTTCACAATTACCCACAGGAGGCAGCTAAAAGACCAACCAACACCTCATAGACCTATAGCCCACCCATCTTGACAAGCCTTGTGGTAACCGTGCTTTCCATTCTTCCAAGAGGAGCAGACAGGGAGGACCAGGCTGTGAGTCAGCAGGGGAGGTGCAGAACCCCCATGCTCTTGGCCTCCTCCCAAGACCAGTAACTTGCATTGGCTTTTCCTCAGTTTCCTCCACCCTGGTCCTGCTACTTGAAGTAAGAAAGTGCCTCATGGAGAACTTAATCTCCACTTTAATTGCCATGACACACCATAAGAGAAGTGTATGGAACGTGGGCACACTCCTCCTTTGCTTCCTTCCCAAGATCCAGGTGCTTTTTGAGGGAGCAGCCCAAACAGGAAGGCTGTGAAAACCCACAGGATCTGGGCAGGGGGAGGGAGAGGGAAGGTGAAACACAGCCCTTACCACCTACGATGATAATCTGGTCTCCAATCACAACAGCTGGTGCACAGACATTCTTCACTACTCTGGTCTCCATACGAAACCATGTATTCCTGGAAACATGGTAAACCTGACAAAAAAATAAAGATATTCACACAGCTGTTCATGTTTCATTTTAACTGACATCTGTAATTACAGAAGAACTTCTGGGTTTTATTTTGCCCTAATAAATACAATCCTCTGTCTCAAACTACTGGAAATCTGAAAAAGTACCCACTTTTTTTCCTATTATGTCCCCTTGGAAAGCATTCTAGATCCCCAGGATTGTCTGATCAGGAGATGCCAGCACAAGCACTAAAGCAGTGTATCTGCCATAAGCAAGTTTCTTGGCTGTAAATCTTTGCATGGCTGTTAAATCACTGCAACTAGTTCTCCCAAAGAGCAAGCTGATTCATTTAATTTTCCAGTTATTTTGTGTATTCCTTATTAGCCTTAGCAATTTCCTGGGCAAACAAACCTCATCTTCACCTAGCTCTGCTGGCAGCCACTGTGTTTGCCCAGCTGCTATATTTATGCTGGTGACTGGTATGCACTCAGACTGGCAAAGGGACTTAGAGTTGTATCTAAGTCATTGGTTTATGTGAGAAAAAGAGCTAGTGCCAGATGATGATCATTCAGTCACCTGCATCTGGGTGACACAAAATTTTATGTCATGTTATCTGCTTCTTAATATAGCAAGTATTGCCAGGGCATCTCACCACTAACTGATAAATACATTTCCTTCCCCCTGATAATGAAGTACCATTATAACCATAAAGCATTGCTCATGTCCTGGTTGCCATCTTAGCCTTAGTGATCCTTCTTAGTTAAAGCACCTCGAACAGTGAAAAACACTCATGGGAAACTAAACATTACAATGTTGCTAAAGCATCAAATCAGATAAGAAAAAATTTAATGTATTTTTTCCTCCTAATAGAGTGTAACGGCTGAAAGAAGGCGGAGAGCCAGCAACATGTGGCAGGAGCCACATTTTTAACACAACTGTTTATACAAAATGACTGTCAGTTTAAGTTCTGGCCCTTTGATGAGCGAGTATCTAATCGCTCTAATGATGGCGAGTGTTTGCATTTGCTGCGAGCGAGCATGTGCGCGGCTGAGCAGCCTTGGCGCCAAGTGGCAAGCACTGATTTTGGTGAGATTGGCTACAGGCACGAAACCAGGCAGGGGGAGTTGCTGCTGCCTGCCGTGGCATCACCTGCAGCAGCTCTGGCCCTAGAGCGCACCAGTGGCACAGCTGACTGACACCCAAAACAGTGCCTTGGGGCTGCTGCTTGAAAAACATTCACAAGGAGAAAATGGAAGAGCTGCAATGCTCCTTGAGGCCATGGATCAACTCATCCTTGCTGCAACACACAACGAAGTTTTTTGAGTGGTTTGATTTCCTCGTGAAAGTGATGGACTGCTGAATGCCTGAGAAGAAATTGCCTATGACAAGCAGGACTGACCATTACCTGGATAAGCCGAACAGGGTTTTGCATAATGTCTTCTCCCCCAAAGAGGTAAACCCTCTGATCTTTGGCAGCAACAGCAGGGTGAAGAACGGCAACGGGCATGTTTGCCATGCTCTCACAGGTGTTGTAGACACTATCATATCTTTCTACAGAATTCAGGATTTCCTGGTTTTCGCCAATTCCACCGAATGATAAAATATAATTTTTATATGCCAGGCTTCTGTGGGAGTAACGTGGAACTAACATGTGCTCAGTCAACCTCCACTGATTGAGTTTGAGGGAGTAAATGTAAATATTACCACTGACCAGGCTTTTCTTATTGCTAACAGGCATCCCTCCGAGCACAAAAATACTGCTGTGTAAACTCACTGCAGAGGCTTTGTATAGGCGCATGGGAAGTTTGGCCAGACTCAGCCATTGGTTTGTCTTGTCATCATATAGCAGGACATCCCTTGTTGTCTGCTGGCTGTCCTTCCTGCCACCAGTGATGATGAGGAACTCTTGGTTGGAGTACCTGCGAGGAACATGCATCATGGGTTTGATGTCAGGTGTGTTGGTGCAGTACAAGGAAAACATGTGTCTCCGGGCTGACTCCAGGATGCTCCTGCAAGTGGGCGAGGACTGAACGAGTGAGTCATTAGCAATGAAATGGAAGAGGAAAGTTGGATGGACGTACTGAAGTCGGACCTTCTTGAACAACTCTTGGATGTAGCCTTGTCGTGCTTGGAGGTCATGCCGGATCCAGACCATCAGTGCCTCAAAGACCTGCTCCTCCTCCCCACAGAGTTCATCATCCCCAAGGTAATCAGTGAGCTCCATGAGACAGAGGTCCTTCAGGTCCTCAGAAGAGGCCACCACAGGAAAGCATTTCAAAGCCATAGCCTTGGCTTTCTTATTCAGGCTTTGACAGTTCAAGGCTTTTGCCAGTCTGATCATGCTCAGACAGTTGTCAGGAGTCAGCTTGTCTTGGAGGTAGGTAGAGCAGGCCTCAAAAAGCTTAGTGTACTGGAGCATGGATGCAGTCTCCAAGAGGCACAAGACATTCTCACTGGATATTAGAATCTCCCCAGTGTAAACATAAAGGATAATCTGGTCCAAAATATCGGCGTCAATGCCCTTCAGAATGACTTTAGGCTGGTGACTCTCCCTGAAGTTGTTACAGAACATTGCCTTGAAGTAGGGACTGCTGGAAGCCAGCACATTTCGGTGGCAGGGGACTTCAAAGCCCCCGGAGCAGAGAGTAACATCAGTCAGCATCCTGCTCTGCCGCAGAGCATTCAGCTGCCTCAGCAGTTCAGAGGAGAAGTCCTGGTCTTTGAAGAAAAACTCTTCAGTGGATCCCTCTTCCATAGCAAAATAGGAGAGAGATGAATTCTGGACTTGGCAGAAAAAACCCCAAATTCTTAGCAGCTTTTATAGAAATTTCCAGCTCCAAGGGAACAAATCAGGACTTTGATGTTGCTGTAAATATCCATTCACTATTACACATAAAAATGGAACATGGTTTAAGCACAGTGGGAAAATAATAAAGAGGCCAAAAGGCTGCTAAGACCCTTTAAAATTTTCACAAAGTTATCAGATAGGTTGCAACTCTGAGGTCAGCACTGCCTGTGTCCTTGGCAAGTAGCAAAAGCACTGAAGTTATCTCACTGATTTTGGATTAAAGCTGAAGCAATTGGTTTGTCCATTTTAATCATGTTGAATAAACGCACTTAGACATTTATTCACTATTTTAAAGTATTAGCAGTTTAGTAGCTTGTGCCTCTTTCCTCTAGAGTTAGTCACTCCCAAAGAATGCAAATCTGGCAGAGCTGAACTCTGCAGCAGGGCAAACGGAACCCTAGAGACTGGGAATCTGCATTAAAAGTTATTTATTAACTCTGCTTAGCTGTGGTTTTTTTTGGTTTTTTTTTTTTTATGTTAATCAGACACACAGTGACTAAATTAAGTGTCAGGCAGAACAATATGATGAGTATCTACGGTCATGGCTTAACTTCTCAACCTGCAGTGGAACCGAAGGGTAGAAACGTTTACCTTCTGTTGTCCTTCACTGCATGCCATGCACTTACTCTCTGTCGTTTATTCTCTGCTGAGGTTTTCCATAGCTAGAGCCTGGACAAAAACCTACGAACCCATGGGAGGTTTCTTTCAGAAGGCAGGTGATTCATAGAGGGTGATTTCTGGCCGCGTTTATGCCGCAGTCAGTTTTGCCGCTGCCGGGCGCTGCGCGCAGGAGCGGCGGGCGCGGGGCATTGTGTACATTCCAGCGCTAAGAATAGGCGCACACGGGCTCCGCGCTCTTATCACATGTGACGCCGCCGCTGCCTTTTGCAATGACCTGGCTGCTTCTGAGCATGCCCGAGTGGTGTTTTTCTGGCAAATGTTTACATATAATAAATAGACACGGAGAGGAAAGTTCACTTATAAAAGTCCTGGCTGTTCATTTGGAAACAGCGGCAGGACGCTGTCCTGAAGTGCCTGGGAACTCTAGAAGCCTGTAAACAGTCTGCAATGCCTCGCACTACGCTGTCACCGTCATTCCATGGAGAAAGGCGGAGAGAGAAGGGCTTTGAGGGACTCCGGTGGGACGGACCGTGTCTCCACCTTATGGAGAGATCTGGGGAGCATCAGCCTGTTGCAGTGTGGTGGGAGATGGTGATTCACTGGGACCCCTGTATCCAGCACTGCTCCAAGGTGGGCAGGAAAAGCCCAACTACCTTCACCAAGAAGAAAATGAAGTTCACTCTTGGAGCAGTTTATCTTCATGGTGCTGCTTGATATTTCATATCAAGCAACCAGGTTGTGGCCTTTTGTCTAAGCACCTCAGCTCTCTGAAACCCCTAACAAAGAACTTCTCAATCAGATGGCTTGAGGAAGCTCAGTGTTACAGGTGGGAGGACTGGAGCAGGTTGCTGCAGAGAGTAGCAAGCTGGAAACCAAGATACCAGAGTGGCAGTTCCCAGGGTGGCACAGAGCTCCCCAGGGCACACACCTTGATGGGGTCCCTGACTGCAGAGGCCTGCACATGAACAAGATGTCCAAGTTCCTTTTGCAGACAGTGAGGTTTAGTCAATACAACTGAGTCTGCCAAGTAATTCAGGTCACCAGTGTGTGCAACCTGTATCTGGGCAGGTGAACAGTCATCCAAGCACTGCTGGGTGTCCATAGGTTCTCAGCTGCCTCAATCACATGTAGGTGCCCATATTTAACACTCCCATGGTAGGCATCTATGATGATGAGCATAAATCCATCCTCAGGGCTAGGATCATTCAAACGCCTTGTGCCAGTGAAGGATCCTCCAGAGCCCCAGCTGGTCCCATGTTGAAGTCTTCAGCAGGTCCAGTGTGATGTGTCCCAGCTCCATACCAAGTTCCTGGGTGTTTCAAAAGAAATAGAATTGGCTGGCCTTGTCTGGGTAACTGGATTGGGCCCCTCATCTCTGCTGAGATTTCTCCCTTTGCTCTAGGGTGGGGTTGAGTCCAAAATGTAGTTTCTAAGCATCACTACGACAGGGAAACAAAAGGTTAAAGCAAAAGTCCTTCTCATATTTTCAAAGCCAAAACTCGCAGGTGAGTCATGTCTGCATTTAGTTACAGCGAGGCAGATGAGCAAAAATCCTTTGGAGCCACAGTGCCCTTATGTCAACTCCCATGCCATGCTGGTGTTTGCAGTCCTCCATAAGTTCCTGCCCCTGTGTCCGTGGTGCAGCAGATCACAGGCATGTGGGCAGCCTGTTCCTCTAAAAATGGCAGCTTTGCATCACGGGCATGCTGTACATGGCCTTTCCAAGAGGCTTTTCAGTGCAACCTAACAGCGTGGTGAAATGCCTGAAGGCCAGTCAAAACCCTGAAGGCCCAGCCCCATGTTAAAACAAGGTGGAGTCAGGCTGGCCTGGCTTTTTGGAGGGCGCCCACACAATCTGCGTGTGTGTGCACACGTGTGTATGGGGCGAGGTGAGGGAGGGGAAGAGCAGGAGCCACTGGACTTGACTCTTGCAGATGAGTCACTCTGAGGGTAAACATGGCAATCTACAGCCTTTTCCCTCTTCTAAAGTAAAGAAATGACCTGAGAATGATGTTGGGGTGCTGGGGAAAATGTACCCTCCCTCCCTGCTCCTTGTCGCGGTTGCCTCACCAGCTGGACATGATGTTGCTATAAATATTTAGAGTGGCATTAAAAACTCAAAGGAGAATTTCTCTCTCTCTTTGTCCAGGGAACATTAGCTACCCAAACAAAACACCCTCTCACTTTCTTTCTTGCTCTGTATGTATATGCTCTTGTTGCAGTCCATTCTGATGATTGATTTAGCTTTATATCTCTCTTCTGGCTCTAACTCCCTGTTGCCTGTTTAGTTCTGCCTCTTCTTGGCAGTGGCTGTGGATTATTCTTTTAACCCTTAAAGAAAAAAATTATGCTAGCTGGCTTCACTAATGACACTGGTTTATGGGGTTAGGGAAAGCTAGGTGGGATGTTTTTGTGCTTCAGATAATGATAAATGTGGCATTTATTTAGAAGATCCTAGGCTGAATGGTTTTGCATAGTTATGCAAATTCCTGCTAGCCCAGAGTACAGAGTGTGCTGTTTAAATAGCTTATTGCTTTGGGGAGGGTGGTGTTTCTCCTTGCTGAATCCCCACACAGGTCCCTGCCAATTTGGGGCCAGGGCTTCTGAGCAATGAAGCTCCGGCTGCCTGCTTTACAACTCTCTTCATATTTTTCCCAGAGATTATGGCTTCAGACACATCTACAACCAAGTGGGCACATCATCACTACTTAGTTAGGATTTTCTTTATAAATATACTAGAAATCACTTTTCATGCCAAAGAAAATATGTCCTGTATGGCCCCCTCTGTATGGAGAGGGGAGGTGAGGCATGAGCCCTGCTGAGAGGGTAGAGCTCTTTCTGCTGTGGGACAGTCTAAATTGTCAGATGAAATCTGTTGCTAAATGAGTTCTTGAGGCAGGTTTTCTAGGCAGGTATGCTATCGACTGAACCAGACCTGAGTGGTCTTTTTGTTGGGAAGACAAGATACGGCATTACCATGGGAGTGAGATCTTGCACAGGTGATGGTCTTGTCTGAACACCATGTGCAGATGGGAAAGTGGGCTCATTCACAGGGTATGTGACCCAGCAGCACAGTGGGATGTGATGCTGGAGGTGCCCCATAGCCCTTGATGGGCTGGAGCCATTTGGGGCTGTTAAAAACTTCGACCCTCTGTAACTGCTGCTGAACAAACTCCATCCACGGTCAATTTCCAGAAAATAGAAGCATCTACCAAAGAATGAACATGTTGTTGTAATGCTGTATATTCACCCTGCTCCTTCTGCTCTTTCTCCTTAAGTGTTTGGCATCGTTCAGTTTTGGAATTATGGTGATTGAACCTTTGATCTGACCCAGAGCAGCTCTTCTTAAGTTTTAATGTAATTGGATGATGAAATGTCATGCACTAAGCAACAGAGCGGAAAAAAAACTGTAATCTGACCAGACAGCAGACAGGTGCACAGAGATTGGTGATGTCAGACAACTTCTAAAACTCATATAGTGATCCTATTACAATTCAGGTGAAAATGAACAAATATGGATAAAGAAAAAGGACTACTCAAGACAGAGACTTCACCGAGCTTATTCAGTGTTACGTGCGCTGTCTCAATGACTACCAGCCCCCACAGTAATTAAGAGACAGATCATCCCTTTAACCAAATTTTCAGTCTAAATTGACAGGGGACAAGAAAAAATATTCCTTATTATGGTCTTAATAAAACTGGGAGAGGGAACAAACCCCAGGATTAACATTCTTCATTGTATAAAGAGACAGCTACAGGGATCATAATTAATCAGATGCCATGGAGAGGACGGGAAGGTGCCCCAAGCAGCAGTGGTAGCTGGTTGGGGTGACAGCCCAGCCTAGGCTGGGAGAACATTATGTTGCTCAGGCATTTGTACAGTTGAACTTTTGGAATCTTGAAGGATGCAGATTTTACAACCTCTCTGGACAACCTGCTTCCATATGTCTGATAGGAATTTCTTCTGTTGCAATTTGTGAATGCTATCTCTTGTCCACAGAAAAGTCTGCTAACTTTCTTCTGCTGCTGCTACTTGGCAGCTGTCTGATCTTCTTCCTATGCTTTTAAGTCCAGATATCCTTACGGTCCTTCTCTCTCATTCCTCTGTAACTGTTACGTTATTAATTTTCTATTTAGCTGGTCAGCAAACATGATTTCCCTCAGTGCTACTGCCACAGCTGCAATTCACATTGGTGTGATACTTAATGCTGAACTAAGGCTTATTTTAAGAATCTGGGCTTGGTTCTGATTTTGTAGGCAAGGGCAACAGGCTTCATCTATAGATACTGGTCTTGAACCCCTGACCTAAACTTATAGAGGCATGGGGACAAGTTTTACAGCATTGGAATCTCAAAGCAACTTCCCAAGAGTCACTGTTTGAGTTGTGTACAGATAGAGAGATACAGCATATAATTCAATAATGACTTTGGCCCAGTATACGTGGGTGTGAAGATGTGTGGGCTCCTGGCTTGGTTTCAGGCCAATCTCTAATTAAAGAGTGAAAGATTAAGATGAAAGCAATTACACTCTTCTTTAGTCAGAATGACCTACTAGTGTTAATTAAACAGTCTTCAGGCAAAAATAAATTTGGCTGCCAAAATTATGTGCTTCACATTAAATAAGGATGTAGCTGGTTTAAAGAGTGCAGAGCTTCTAGACGTTTCACAGAAACCACTCATACAGCTTTGGGCACTTTTGTTAGAATATTTTAATCCAAATCCTTTGCCTAAACCAGCTACATCGTGTATTTCAGATACCCACTGGCTTTTTCTTCAAACTACATCATTTGAGAATGGGTACCTGCCAGCTTATCTTGGTCTGAGCATACAGTGTGCTGGAGGATAAAATATCACCCTATCACTGGACACCAAAGTAGATTCTTCATCTATCCTTTCTATAGTTTCTGGTTACAACAGACCCATGGCAACAGCAACAAGAAGACACTTAGATCCTACATTGCTTTGTTCTTGCTGGGTCTGAACATTAAAATGTCTGTGATAAAGGCATTCAGGCATTCAAGATCTGCCTCTGATATTTTTAAGTGGCTAGAAATGTTCCCAAAGAAGGATCAGGCTTTTAAAATGCCAGAACATCCTGTTACACCTGTGTGAGACACCAATCATTGTTCTTAAAAGCCATACATCCTTCCTATCTCCCATTTATACTGCCCCATCTTATAACGAGATGGCCAGGTGCTACTGCTGTGACATTGATCCAAGAGGTCAGAAACAGGTCCAGTGCTTCAGAAATACTGTTTTCAATGGGAATTTGATGCCATCAATCATCATACCTCAGAGGGCCTGAAACACCTTTCATCATGCAGAGTAGTGGTGAACTCAAGAGGCAGAAGGGGCCAGACAAAGAGAAACACTCATGAGTCCGTCTCCTTGACCTAAATTCTTCACTCTCCTTAGTCATCAGGTTCTGTTATATTATTTTTCATCTACATCTTTTCTCATATGATTATAAGATCTTTGGGTAATTCAGGGAAGAAGGGACCTCCAGTGGTCTCTAATTCAAGCTCCTGCTCAAAGCCAGGTGAGCCATGAGATCAGACCAGGTTGGTCGGTTTTATTCAATCAGATCTTAGAAATATCCCAGGATGAGGCCCATGTCTTCCTCTTTGGGAACAGCATTTCCCTGCCTGACAGATCTACCTCATAAAAGACCCTCCTCTTCCCTTGCGATGCTCCTTCACCATATCCCAGGAGGTGGTGCTGCTGGGGACTGCAAATCCTTATCTCCTTTATGGGATAATTTAGGAGGTGACTGCTGAGAGGGCAACTCACAGATAGGGAATCACTCTGGCCGACCCTGTTGACAGCAGGATTTTAATCAGGGCCTGACTTAAATCATTAATTCACAACCCTCAGGTTGTTTAAAGAGCTCTGATAATGAGCTGAGAAGAAGTTACTATCCATTTTCTCTTGGCAGGACTATAACAGCATGACACGACATTCATTGATTTGAGGAGAGAACAAGGGTAATCTTCAGAATGAAAGACAGAAAATCTACCCAGAAGAAACAATGACAGAAGATTCTTCCACATATGCAAACACAAAGAGGTCAATTTAGATCTAGTTTTTTCAACATGTCTTTATTGCTTAAGGGCATTTGGCAAGATAGCCATAACATAAACCTCATGTCCAACACTACTTGGCAACATATTTCCCAGCTGGAAAGAAAATAAATTGGATTTTTTACTTTGTGCTAATCTCACATTTTTTGGATGCTTTTTTGGAAACTAATCAGGAGATGGCTGCTCAGCATGCCTCTTCATTCTTGATGGGCTTTTAGTGCAAAATTGCCAGCAGCAACTTTCTGAAGTCCCCAGAGGTGTCAGATCGGACAGCTTCAGCTAACGGCTTCTTGTACATTTGCTGGAACTTCTCCTTTATTGCTGGCAGGTCGCTCTGAGAACACACCAAGAGCCTCTTTAGAAGAATGGTGAATGCTTTGAGTAATATGCCCTGCTCCTGCCAGCACCCCTGGGGTCTTATTCAAGGCCCACCACACCTAGTGGGAGTAGGAGAGGAGAATGCAGGAGGTCTAAAAGTTTTGGAGGACTTTCAGCTTAACACTTGAATTCAAGGTAAGCCCGTGTCAGATGGTGGTTGGGAGATGCTAAGCGTGAAGAGGGCCTGCTTGGAAAGCTCTGCCAGGGGAGAATCTCTGCCCATTGGTGCTGTGCCAGCACAGCCTTGGTCCTGGAAAAACTCACACAGGTCACTGTGAACTCCTGAGGTCATCCTATGGTGGCAAACAGGGAAAGAGGCATTTCCCAGGAGCATGGCTAAAAGAGTTTTGTTCCACCCATAGAAGTAATTTTCTGGTTACTGTTGGGGGAGAAATAAACTCCTTGTCTTGAGCTTTCCTGTGAAAAGGCACCTACAGCACAAGTCTGATCTTTATCACTGTGGGTTTTAAATGTTGTAATGACTGGACTGTGTATGAATAGAGAGAATACCCTGGAGCCTAATTTTTCTCACTGTGGATCATTGAGAAATATGCTTTCCTCATGCCTGTGAAAAGCTCCTCCTCTGTGTCAATTGAAACACGCTTGGGGTAACAACCTACACAGCTTAGAAGGAAGACTTAAAGAATGTGCTTAAATATCTCAAATGTCTTGTGAAGTTTTGTGCTTCTTAAAACAAAAATTAACTCCTTTGGCTTTTTATTTTTCTCCCCTCCTCCCCATCTATTTTTCCCAGCTGGAATCAGGGAAAATTGGCAACATACGTTTATAAGCAATTCTCAAACTGGAAACTACTGCTTTATCATTAATTAACTAGGGATTACTTTTACACATCCTACTGGGGCCAGACCAGGTTTTAACCAGGTACAGTTGACTCCACTTGAAACTACCTGCATGCTTCCTGGTTTAGCTCCTTTGAAAACAGAAATAGATGCAATATCAAAATTAGAAGTGCCTGGGTACAGAAACAGAGTGTGACCACTGATGCCACTGGGCTGAACTGGGTTTGGTGAGTACATGATCTATCAGGACTCACTCCATACCCTCTACATTTGTATTTCTCCCAGAGCTGATGTGAGGCATTACAGGACACAGGGTACCCTACCTCAGCCCTGGTCACAAGGATGCGAATCAAGGTCTCTTCATCAGTCCCAGCTCCTTTCATTGACTTGTGCAAAAGCGTGGCAAAGTAACCCGGGCAGTCTTTGGCACAGCTGACTAAAGAAAACAGTAAGTGGCCTCATTATACTTGTACATTCACAGTTTGTGATACAACTTCAAGTAGAATTACATAAATAAGAAAGGAAAGGAAACTCTAGTGTTTATGCTTAGACATATGAGCTGGCAGGGCTTTTATTCTGAGACTGATCCCCTATCAGTATGCAAGGAGAAATCCTGGAGTCTGAATGAGGATGTACGTTTTTCCACCAGGAAAGTGTCACACAGTGAGATTACCAGCACTGCGTATTCCGCCATGCCACAATGAAAACGACATGAATGAGAATGAGCATTTGTCTCTATGGGGTTCCTCTGCCCTTCTATTCTTGGGGTAGCTGCTCACTCTGCAGATCACAGGAGGAAGATCTGGGAAAGCCTAGATCCAGATGGATAACAGCAATACCAGTAAGCTAACAGGGCACAGGCTTAAATACTGGTCAAAGCCAACCCTAGTGCTAAATTGCTGTCGAGGACCCAGTACATTTTTGTGGTGTCTGGCTAGCACACTTCTCATGATGCCCAAGTATCTGCTGGAAGTTACCACCAGCCATGGTCCCAGGGGCAGCTTGGAGGTGACTACCCTGTGTTAGAGAGGAAATAATTCAGCTATGTGGAAAGGAGCTGTGTCTGGAAAGTTTCATTTTAAAACCAAGGAGTCCTAATCACTACTGAAAACTGTCTCTTTTTTCCATGGCAGATATGTTAGCTCAGTTTAGGAGTATCTCAATGGCTGTTGCCAGGCAGTACACAGACCCCCAACAACCAATGTCAGGTGATGGCAAGAACTAGAAAAGAAAGGTCTTGAAACATTGCTTTTTACCAAGAGTCAGATAAGCCTTCTCCAGATCTCCAGATGTTTCACTTTTAATGGATTCTTCTATGTCCTTCCCACACACCTATGAGAACAAAAAGGAGCCATAAGAGCTTCTGTCTGTACATGTTTTCCCACTGTCCAAACCAGCATCGGATTCAGGATCCAATGGCAAAAGGTCAATCTGGATCCTTTAGAGCCTTTCCAAAGGAGTAATTCGAGGGCAAATGAAGTTCTCCTCTGGTGTAAGTGCTCACAGATCCACTTGCACCAAGAGAAGGTCTATGCAGCCAGGTAAGGCACAATGGTTAAGTGATGGATAACCTACATCGTACAGTCCCAGGTATCTGACAGCTTCTAGCACAAAGAAGCTGCAGCTTCTTGAGTGACCCCTGGTCAGCATAAACTGTTTGGACTTTCTCTAGCCCCTCTATCAAAGGCTCTGGATGGCTCCCACATAAATAAGGTAATTTTTGGAGCTTTACCAACTCTATGAAGTTCTGTTACTTATTGTCTTTGGCTTCCCAGGCAAAGTTTACAAGCATAGCAGTTGTCCCAAAGTTTTTGTATTATTCTGAATGGAATTGGAGAAGCAGACTGTCTCTTCAAAATAGTTTATCCTGACTTTTGTGAACTTCAGGAACCTCAAAGACTTTTACTTTGCTCTGCTTTGCATATCAGGATGTCCCTGCATGATTTAAGACTCTGACTTTTACATCAGAGCTGGGAGACTCTGTGTACAAGGCAGCAAAGGCACCATGTGAGGCTTTAGGGCTTAAGTTCTGCAAACCACCAACCTGGTTTAGATCTTGCCCTGTGTATCTCTCCACCTCAAGAGAAGGGCATGTTTGGGCTCTAATCTTGGTCTACTTCGAGTGCAGCCAGGCAGGATGTGGTGGACTGGTCTGGGCAACCTGATCTGCTTGGCTTTAGGAATCAAAAAGCCAAGGCAGCTTGTGTATTGGAGCATTTAACTGAACACCCAGGGTTTGGACCACTCCAAGGGAGAGAGTATCAGCTTGTGATGGGGTTCGTTCTCCTGCCAGCAACAACGCAAAACTTTGATGAAGCCGCAAATGTTTTTGTAACTATTGGTTCCTTATTATGCTGACACTGAAATATGGCTTCGACTTGAGCTCTTTCCATCTTCAGTGCCTAAGACTACAGTTTTCTGATGAACGCTGAGTCTTCCCAGGGAAGTTCAGGACTGTGAGCCAGAGGCTGGAGGGGGACCCTTTCCTGAGAACATCACTGCTGAGCTTCCACCTTGTTGCTAGGAGAAAGACCTTGGATCTCCCATTGCTTTGACTTTCAGAAGTAATTTCCAAGCAAGATAGCTCCATATCAAGCCACGTTCAGGCCCAGGCATGAGTAAAATGTCCCTGCTGGGTGACACAGGGAGAAGTACTAAACTGCCAGGATCCTGCTGCCTACTTTGCCTTATGTTTGGAGACAGGGAAAGCACAGCAAAGTGCCTGCACAGGCCATCCGCCCGGTGTGGGCAGAGAGAAACAGGCTGGAGATAAACTTCCCCTCAGCCAATATGGCCATATGAAGTGGGGGGGAACAGGAGGAGACACCTTGCCAGGCTCTTTTTAGGAGAAGGAGAAGAAAAGACCAGAAAAGCAAATTCTTCCTTCAGGGCAGGAGTTTGTGAACCTGTCACTTCGTTGCAGGAGTTGGGGTACCTAGTGCCTTCCAGCTGGGAAGGAACAGACATTGTGACATTTATTTGGCTGAATATTGTGTAGGTAATGAAGGGGAATGGGTTCTTCACTGGCAGAAGATACAGCTTCCCCTATAAATCACCTATTTCTGTATGCTCAGGATACAGTCGTATCAATATATTTTCCAAGATCCTTAAAGCATTCAACAAATTATAAAATGGCAGATAAAGGACTGTCCACTCTACATAGAATCATTTAGGTTGGGAAAGTCTCTTGAGATCATTACATGTCGTTGTAGGGTCTGCACCTATATGTCAGGGCCTATGCAACCCACATTGCAGAAGACAAACTCACCTTTTCATAAGCTTGAAAAGTAGCTCTCAGCTGGCTGTAGCTTCTCTTTGCTAGGACCACATTGAAAGCCAGCTCCTCTGTTCCCCAGCAGCCTTCTCCTGCCTTCAAAATTGCATGTTATTTTTTGGAAGCACTTGTTTGTACACAGTAGAGACACAAAGCCAGCCACAGCCCTTGATCCACCAAGATCCAGCCCGTGCCCCTCTTGCTGCTCTCCTTACACTGCCATTGCCCTCCTGCTTGGTTTGTTCAGTCCCCTCAAGGCAGCCCTTGCTGCGCAGCACAGGGAAAAAAGGGATTTCTGGCTTTGTAACACAACTGCACTTACTTTATACAGATCTGTGGCGTCTTGCTCAGCAAGCTCCGCATTGACCTGTTGGGTCTCATCTCGGGTTGCCTGCAGAAAAGGGAGATGGCCGTAAAAAACACCGGACCAAGCGCTGGTTACGGTTCAGCTCGTGGCCCTCCCACGTATTTTGGTTGGAGTTTTGCTGCCATCTGCTGATGGGCACGGTGGCACTCCCCGGGCTCGCTGCCTTCAGACGTGAACCCTTTGTGTAGGGTTTATCCCCCAGCTGTATCCTCTGTGTGCTGGGGCCCAAACGAGATCGCAACGCTGATGCCTCTGGGGCAGGAAGGTTCCCAGTACCTGCAGTGAAGTGCTGATGGTTTTCATAGTGCTGGATATGCCCTAGTAACTCTGAAATATTTTCCTGACTAACCTATGTACTCTGAGCATTCACCAACACTGTCATCCCTGGGAGAAATTATGAAGGACTGGTGGATGAAAAAAAAAAGAATAAACGTATTTGCCACTCCTGAAACTGTACAAGAGGTTGGAAAGAGCTGTATCAATGCTTCCCAGAATGGGAATCTTAACTGTGATGTATTGAGTGATGTGACTGTTACGTCTTTAAAGCTTCTTCTGTTTATTCAGTCTTTTCATTTCCCAGGGCTGTCAGATCAGACTGACCACCATATTGCATTTCTTGATGTGCTCCTATTTTTCTTAGTTATAATGTATCTTTATGAAAGTATTGATTTTTTTTCTTTATTTCATGAAAGGAGTTTAAAATAAAGTGTATTCTAATGGAAAACATGCTTTTTTGATGAATGAAAAACTAAGATAACAGCAATCTCTTTATTAGTGGTTCTGTATTTATCTGAATTCTAAAATCCTTAGCTGAGACAGAATTAAGATTTAGTTGTTTGGGGCAAAATTCAGAATAATGGTGCCATGACCTCAAATGAGTATTCTAGCCCTTATCATGATATAAATAAGAGTAAAACAATCCTGTCATTCTCAAAGTATCAATATTTATAAAATTATCTGTGGCTTCATAAACTAAAATTGCACATATTAAAAAGCCATAATATATGAAAGGCTTTTATACTGAAGAATGACTTTTGTTTACTGTACTTACCTTATTATTATATTACATGTCATAACTGCATTATTATAAATATCGGCCAACAATTATTATGATTACTGAGGGAAAAAAGAAAATATCTCTGTGAGGGAGCTGCATAAGAGAAAAGTCCCCAGCCTTACCTCTAGCACCATGACTAATATCTTCCTTAGGGAGCCACTGGTATCACTTTTAACATCAGACTCTAGATCCCTGTCAAACACTGGGAAGAAAAAAAAACTGTGAGAGTTCAACCAGTGAGAAAGGATTTAAATTAAGGCGTTTGAAAGACAAAGCTACTTACAATGTTTGTAGGCCTCCTTTATATTTACAATTTCCTAGGAAAACAAAAAAATAAAGTCATAATCAAATAAATAAATAAAATAAATAAATCTTATTAATTAGTAAATAAATGAACAAACAAAACACCAGCAAGTCAGCACCATGTCTGTAGTATGTGAAGCATAGTAACCACAGGGGTGGGAGAAACCAGGAATTCCCTGTCCCCGTTGAGGACAGCACCTTGAGTGGGCCCTGATTAATGCAGGTGTCCCTCTGAATTTAGGAAAAAGCTAACTTTTTTTCACTAGGATCATGTTCCTGTACCTCTGAACCATCAGATCAGTTCCAAAGCTGCCTTTAACATGTACCCAGGGATTCTTCTCACCAGTGTTACCTCCATACCATCCAAGGCAGATAGGAGTAGGATAAAGAAAGGAATGTGAATTATATTGGTCTTAACTCCTGTTAGAATTTCAGCTCGAATGTGGCAATCTTATTGCTGCAAACACTGGCAAGAGGCGTTTCAGCCACAGAAGCTGGTTTGATCCCTCTTCCTCCTCCTAGGGATCCTCTTGGTGACCTCTTTGCCTTGCTGCCTAAGAAAGGTCCCACATGGTGCCCCAACCTTGTTGTTTCGTGTGCAGAGAATCTCAATCAGCAGCGACTCATCTGTCCCAGCTCCCTTCATTGCCTTCCGCAGCTCTCGGGCCTCGTACTCGCAGGGCAGGTCCAGCAAAGCCAGCACAGCCTTTTCAAAATTCCCACTCAGGTCTCCCTTCAGGTCCTCTTCCATCTCCTGTGGGGACAGTCAGGAGGGCTAGTGCAAAAGCTGAGGTGAGATTAGAGGATTTCCTAATTTGTTTCAGGAAATCTAATGATTTAAAAGCTTCTTCTGTACCAAAAAGTGACAAAACATTTTTTAAAAGGCCTAAAATACACAAACTTTTTTTTGCAAAATAAGTTCCCTAAAAATTTTGGTTTCAGATTGACGGAAATTATTGTCCTACCTTCAAATATTAGCCAATATCAGTCCAGTTATGACTCTTACTTGTGTAAACAAATGCAAACTAGTGTTTTGAAAAGCTTAACAGGAGTTTACTCTGAAGCAAAATGCAGAAGCTTCCTGCTTTGATAGAGCTGCCAAATAGGGGATCAAACTAAGAACTTAAATCAAAATTTAGGAAGACCCTGGAGAAGAGCTGGCTAGTGCATGCCGAGGGTGCCAGCTGAGGATATATTTGAAGTCCTATCTGCAGTTAACATTTCCTGCAGCATGGGAAGTACTTGACAAGTTCAGAACTCTGAATCAGAAGTCCAGCTCTAAGTCTATTATTCTCAAGTTCCTGCTTACACAGCCACATGTGAACACACAACTACTCAAGTCAGAGGCTGCCATCTGTGTTGGAGCAGTTTCAACACAGACACCATAAATGCTGCAAGTTCCTTGAGCAGCAGAAGAGTGAGATGGTACCACTTGTGCCTCCTTCCCAAGAGGAAGCGAGAAGGGTTGCTATGAGCTGATGTCATTGTGATGTCTCATGGCATTTGATAATTTCTAATGCGTATTTTTATTAACCCTCATTATAGAACAAAATCTGTAGTATTTATACTACATAATAAAAATTTGTATCAAGTGTGCTGTAAATTTTACATATAGAAGGCTTTCATTCATCTTCAGTGCTGACTGTCTTATTGACACTGATTAATGAGCAAGCAGACACTAAGAAAATACCAATTAAATAATAAGGTCTGCAGGACTCAGCTGTTTAGTGAAATAATATTTTAGAAGCTTTATATTTCCTGCACACAAAATCATTAAGGCAGTTTATGCCTCCTCCTGCAGAAATCAAGTGCTCAATGAAACCTCTTAGTTTTGCAACGTGTTCTACTTCATCACTGGAAGAAATCAATATTACTTCTATTAAACTCAATAAAAATATTGTTGTGCAGGATCAAATAGTTTCTCTGAATTTGCATCTGGTCTAAGTGGGACTCTGACTTAAAATTTTCCTTTTACATTAACTTATTTTTCTGAATGTGCTGAAGATGACCACAAGATGAAATATTTTCTATTTCAGTTATGAATTGTTTTCTAGCTCTCCCAGTTTTGATTAAAAAGCTCTGATCTGGTTAAGGCTGACTTCAAGAAGACTCTGAGGCCTAAAATTAGAAATATAATCGGTATTTTAGGAGATAAAATAAATTGCTGAATCAGAAAGTAACTGGTGTCCTCCTTAAATCCATTATGCCCTTGATATTTTCAAAAGCAGAGGCCTGTATTTTCAGAGACAGTGGTTTCAAACAGAGAGGTCACTTATTTCAAAATACCTTGTTATACAAAGCCTTGTACTTCTGTTTTATTTCTTGTCTCTGCTCTGATGTTCGACTTGATAAGACTTCGATAATTTTCTTTTCATCAGTTCCTGAAAAAGAAGTTGTGCACAGGGATTATATGATAGGAATCTAATGTAGAAGAAAGAAAATGTGACCCCTAAAGAGAAAAAAATCCTGTACATATATCCCTGGTGGTTCCACCTTTAGGATTTGTAGTGTCTAAGATTCTTTTGAGGATAATTTTAACTGTAGTCAGATACAACATTCAGACCATAAAATAAAATTTCACCATCTCATGCTGTTCATATCAGGGAAATTGAGTCTTCTGTTTGAGAAGGGCAGACACTGCTCCTAAAATCAGGGTTATGGCAGTGCCCATAGGCTGATATACATGTTTTTGGTGACAATGCTTGTTTGAGCAGTCCCAAGTGATCAGCCACCAGATCCAGTTTATTACATGTGTGAATGCAGTGCTGGCACAACAGAATGAGGGCAGTGGGGCGAGACGCTGGGACAGGTGAGGAGGCATTTGAATCAGCCCATTAACCCAAAGCTTGGATGTACAGCCTGTAAAAAATTGGTTTTAATTTTCTTAAATGAAGTCAGGAAAAGGAGCTGGAACCTGCCTGGATGGTCTCAGTCTCTGCCAATGCTTTTTGCTTGGCAAAAATCAGAGAGAAGTGGGTGCGTGGGGTGCCCAGGGAGATGCAGCTGCTGTGCTGCCCATCCCAGAGGGGAGCTGAACACACAGCCCCCCTCCAGGGGAAAAGCCCTCAGTCAGCTTTGAGCTCTAACTTATGCAATGGATTGAAGAAGCTCACTAAAGGCAGTGACCTTGCTCTTGTACTTTTCTTGCCCTCTGCCATATAAACAGATATTTGCACATAAACAGATGTTTGCACTACACAGAGCTGCTGGAAGGCATTTGTTACAGCTGAAAAGAGACAGGACCACAGTGATGTTACCTGGATGTACAAAAGACACAACAGGACAGCTATTGCATTAACAGGTGTCCTGGTGCACTTCCATCTAAGGGCCAGCAGATTGACTCAGGCATTATTTCTTCAGAACAGATATTGAAATTGAGAATTGAGCCAGGACAGACATATGACTCAGCATGTGATGGGCACTGCCCAAACGCCCACAGTGTATCAAGAGTTGGGATGGCAGACCAAATGCATCAAGACATGTGCCAGCTCTGCTTGATGCTTGCACATCCTGCTGGTGGTCACTCCCCACACTCTCCTTGTGCTCTGCCATCTGATGCCTCTCTGTGGCCATCTCAGGCTTTTAGGAGCAGGAACCAACAATGGTTTCTGAGTAGCAACCAGCACAAAGGATAAAGATACAAATTATATGGGTAATCAGCAACAGCTGATGTGTTTTCATCCCTCATACCACCACCAGGTATATTTTAGGGCATCTTGTCCAGTTCTTCCTGCTTCGATCTGAGGCAGAAGGCATGGTCCAATTTTAGAAGGAATTATACTCCTATTTGATAATGTTGGGTTAAACTCTCAGTTAGGAGAATCCTCTGGGCAACTGCCTTGAGAGGGCTCAGTTGATAGGACAGGAACAGTTCCTAAAATTCAACTCTTAACTAGCTAATTCTGAATGTCATTGCCATACCAGGAAGAAATCCTTAAATACATATTAACTGTGCAAATACCTGGAGTGAATTAATAACTTATTGATCCTGTGTGCTGCCTGGATGTTCTTTCTCTACTGAACATTGTCACCTCCATGAACCTTAGTATCCCATGAAACACTATGCATTGCTCACTCACATAAGTGCAGACAGCTTACTTCAAACTACCTCAGAAGATGGTGAGAGGCAGCATTTTCAACTAAAAATTACTGATGAAGGTTGAAATCACTGTAAAGTCCTTTCAGCTGATGGAGCTGCAGTGGACTCTGATGAAATAGGGAGGTGATGATGTTCTTTACTGATACCTGGAGGACTGAGAAAGGATATATAAAAATGACCTTAATTTGACCTGACTAGCTGGACCCTGTGACTCCCAAATTAGTCTTGGCAGCTTGATGTTCCTATCACAGGAAACAAATACCATACTTATCCTTATCTTCTGGAGCCATGCAATTAACAAACTAGATCTTACCAGTCTTTGAGGAACAAGCTGGCTTCCCTTCCCATTTATTTTCACGGCTGTGAATGTTCTTTGAGTCAGTATGTGACAGAAAGCATAAAGATTACCTAAAACTGGTTGGAACAGTTGGTTTGCCTAAGTTCATGTATGTGCTCTTTATAATATTGATCTGCCCTTTGTACTAAATCCAAAAATCTACAAAATCTTTCTTACCTGCTCCTTTGCAGGCACTGTATATTTTCTTGGCATCTCGCTCTGCATCAAAGCCGTGATGGTGGCGCTTGTGGATTGACTGGGAAGACAGAGGCACAACAGACACATGGCAAACAATTTTACATTAGAATGACAGCAGTTTGGGCCAGGTTCTTGCCTGATCTTTGTTCACACCATCTAAACCTTGAAGTTCATGCTGGGCTTTGCTGAAATACCGTATCTATCCCTAGGGCTCCTGGAATGGACCAACAAATAGCTGTCACCACATAAAAAACACAGTGGTCTATATAATTTTGTCACTATATATATATGTAAGTATGTATGTATATGTCACCATACTTAACATGTCACCACACTTAACATGTCACCACATGACATATGTGACCTATATAAATTTGTTCTGACAGTTCTGGCTTATTAAAATAATTTAAGGATAATAACTTCATAATAGGCATCTTCATGCCAGATCAAGTATTACTGGTTTGTACCACTTTAACAACAGGCCAAGAAAAACACCTTAGCAGAAGCAGGACCTATCTCAATCATCTGAATAAAAAGCGCTCCTGAAAACCCTTCTTGTATTGATGCATTCATGCAAATGAGATAATTGGAGATATATAATGTGATAAAGCTGGGGGGTTTTGTTGTTGTTGGGGAGCTTTTTTTCTTTATTTTTTTTATTTTGGCAAAATAATACATGTAGCTACCTTGAGCTAAGTTTAGAGGGACAGGATAATAACTCAAAGTCCACAGCTGCAGCAGCAGTTTACAGCCTGACATATCAATGCAAACAGAAAACCATGTCTGCTCCTTCTAATCTGACAAGTTGTGAGTCACAGGGTCTGCAATGCTGGTACACCCTTCATTCTGCTGTTTCTCAGAAAAGGGTAGAATTATCTGAGACCACAATGACAGCAACAATTTCAGCTCCTCTAATATGATTAATCAGATATTTTAAATGCCCAAACTCTAAAATAGTAGTAGAAAATAGGTCCTGGGCTCCTAAGTGAAGTACCACAAGTCAATATGCACACCACAGACTCGGGGGTCTAAGTGGGCACTGGCAGTGCTTTGGCATTTCCTTTCAAATAGCAACATGTGGATCAGGCTGCTTGCTCTGCAGGGCTGCCAGGCACTGGCACCACCACTGTTAATTAAGACTTATGATACTGCAGGGCATGGCAGTCTGCTTCTAAGCCCTTCTGAAAATGCCACCAGCCTGCTGAGGAGCAGAAGAGGTTAAATGGCTGATTAACCTCCTTGTCTCTGGGGATACCACAGGGCAGAGACCATTCCTGAGAGATATTAGGCACAACATCATTCTGCTTGTGGAATAAAGAGAATTTAGGCATGTGGCTGTGGGCCATGGTCTCCCACATACCCATCAGGCCAGAGAACAATGTGTTTTATTCACAACTACAGTTACAGCCCAAAAGTCTGTTTGTTGCTATGCTTCAAAAATTTCATGCTGTGATCTACTACTTCTGGTGAAAGAGCTACAGCTCTGGCTAAAGGGGTCCTCTGTCAAAAGGGTCAGTTCTCAAGGAGGAAACCCCAAATCCAGTCCCTACACTGCTTCACCAATGTGCCTTTGTGATTGACTGAAGCCATTTAGGTACCTGGCTTTTCCACTGCAGTTAGCAGCTAGGATACAACCTACTGCTAATCATAGGTGAAACAGAAAGTTATTTTTACAATTATAACAATTAGTAAGGTACTGTAACAATGCAATAATTTCTCTTCATCTCTGCAGCACAAGGTAACACTTTGATTGTCACATCATTATGAAAAATGTTGCTTTTAAGGATGTATCCTACAGTATGCTCACACAAGTTTTCCTAAACCTTTCAAACAAAGTGGAAATAGTTCCATATAAACAACTAATATTTTCTAGTAAGAGATTTTATTTAACAGTCTTCAAATTTCCCAGGAGTTTGGGTCAAAATGAAAAGGGAAAAACATGAAGTTAGAAAGCAGATGCACTGATCACTATTCAAAATGAATTCCATTCACAGTTTCCTATTATGGCAGAGTGTAGGTGCTTCTCCTTTGATGGCATAATATACAAAGGAAATGGACTGACAGGCTGAGAGAGCTGGGATTGTTCAGCATGGAGAAGAGAAGGCTCCAGGGAAATACCATTACTTTGGCTCTGTACTGTTAGCATGCTTATGGTAGATCTTGCTGTCTGTGTTAGGCAGCCAGTACTGAAGGCATTCTAGAGTTGTTTGTAAAGCAAACCAAAAGGACCAAAGAAGCAGCTTAAAAAATCAGAAAAAAAGGGGAAAATTCTGTAGCACAAAATACAGAGAAAAGTGCTAATATATCAAATGTAGATATTTGACTACTTTGTAATTATCCAAGAGTTATCATAATTTATAGATTCTCAGATTCCCTGCAACAATAAGAGTTGAGAACTCTTGCTTCACGTTCACTGCCTCCTGACCTGGGACAGAAGGTGCAGTGGTGAGAAATGAGAAGAAAAAGGTTTTATCTGGGATTCTCTCCCACTTTTCAGACATTCAGCCTGGACAAAAACACCTGCACAAACACAGAGGCAGGAGCTGGTTTGTCCTTTGCCTTGCCTTGCCCACCAGCAGTGCTGGGCTGTGGGAATTGCCTTCTCGTGCTGGTGCTGCTGCCTGTGCAGCTCCCTCTGCCCCAACCCTATTGCAGGTGGTCCTGGTCATGGTAAGGTCGTGGCAGGACATCGAGAGAGTGGTTTGCTCTCTCATGCCTTGATGGCTGGTCAGTTATCCTCAGGTTTAGTGAGCCCCTCATTCCTAAGTACAACCTGTATTGTAGGTGTTGTGTTTGTGTGTAGCACAGGTGCATCAGGCAGGAAAGTGGTACCACCAGAAACTGAAATAACATTGTAGATTTATGATTATTCACGAAGACATAAATACAGAAACATTTCTTTTCAAGGGAAAAATCACGCAGAAAGGAAGGAAGGCCTGTTTCAATGCTCAGGACATGTTTGTTTTAAAGCACCAGAGGAATTTATTGAGTCAGCTCTGCTAAAGGCCTCCATCTTCAAATAAATCATTGCAAAACATCAAATGATGTGCCGGGGGGATACCACTCTTATAGTACTGTGTGTAATACTAGCATCAGCTTTATAGAGAGAAATCTGACACTGTGGTAAGTGACTGTCAGAGCCAAATCCTGGGTCATCTGAGAAGCACTGGCTAAAATTCACTACTTGCTGAGTCCCATCCTCAACCTTCCCACTGACATAGCTTCCCAATGCAGGAGAGGGAGAGCTGTTTCAGAGCTGTACTCCTTACCCTGTGGATTTTGACAGGTGGATTTTCCTCTAAGGGATATATGGCAAAATCAATTGATGTTTAATATAATTTGTAACACGTAGTAATTTTTCTTCTAAAAATACCACTTTAATATAGCTCCTTTTTAGAGTTAGCACTTAGATTAGATTAGATTAGATTAGTTACTGATTTAGAAGTGTTCTAGCAAATTTGGTGATAGCATGATGTGGAGTCTGAAATATCAGGTGGACAGACTGCAAACAACTTTGAAGCTGGACATAGGGTGTAAGGAAACTTACTTTGACAGATTGGTCCAGCTCCATCCACTCATTTATTTAATTTTCTTCTAATTTCTCTCCTATAGTTCTATATTAATTAATGTGACCAGGGTTCTGATGGTAAAAAAAGATATATTCTTTTCACTTCCAGCATAGCTGTATTTACTGCCTGTGTTGACTTGTTTTCTCTTATCCTGAATAGTTTTTGTCTCACTCAAGCATGTTTTAGACAAAAATCTGTTTCCCTTGCAGCTTTGGCTAAAATTGCCACAGATTTATTTCTATTAAACTGGACAGTTTATAACAGATCTAAAACTAACTTGCTTTGTTCTAATTTGTTTTAAAGCACATCTAGTAGTTTTTTCTACTATAAATTACATCTGACTTTAGGGAGCGGTAAGATGAGTTTATAGTTGAAGATGATCTGCAATGCTTAGAGAAGCTTTGTAGATTTTTCTTTGATGTTTCAGCATGTGGAGCACAAATAAACAGTTTAACAAAAAGGTCAACAAACCCAAGAAGGGTGTGGTGGGGGTGGGGGAACAAGAGCTCTGATAGATTCAAGGCATCAGTAGTTAGCATTGGTGGGTTGCAATAGATTGTAGATACTCCTGAAAAAATGTAGTATCTTCCTCAGGCTAAGGACAATTAAGCTTGCAATAGGTACAAAGTGTTGATCCGTCAGTAGAACAGAAGAAATGCTACCATGAACACGTCAGGTAGTTTCCTGTATTGCAAAAGAGAGGCCTGCCTGGAAACAGCTGATAATACAGCTTGAGCAGTCACAGCTATTTTTCCATTTCCATCCTCTCATGCAGATGCCACAAGCCTGCTCAGGAACAGGTTTATGGAGTACTGTCAGAACAGTGAAAAAGAGCAGCTGGTCACCTGCTGCAGCTCTAACAGGGTTTGATGCTGATAATGTACATGGATAAATGCAGGCACAGACCCTTCAGAAAATCACTAGGAAGAGCCAGCAGGAGTGTGGCTGCTGACCAGAGTAGACGAGACGCAGCTCTAGTAGCTGTAGGCAAAGCTCTAAAAAGAGCTGGATTGATCCAGGTATGCTGAGTGCCTACCCCAGTCTTCATTTTTGACAGGTACAATTTATGTGCTTTATTTAGTGGATGTCTAACTTCAAGCTTCTCTTTGGCTGCTGTTTTCATTTTTCTTTGGTTTAACAGAAATAAAAATTAAATCTCAAAGTGGCAGCAGACAGAAAGGGCAGGGTGACCCAACCATGCTCTTTACAGCATTAACTCATGCGCTTGAGTAGGATCAAGGATAAAATTTGGGGCAGTATTTAGTTTCCTAAACATAGGTCTCTGGTGCTGCTAGAGACGTCCCAGGGTAAGCCGCCTGCTGCCTGTCCTGTGGGCCTGCACCCATCAACCTGATGTGGATGTCTCACATAACTCAGAGCATCACCAGTGGTTACTGGAGGTGGGCTATACAACTATGACAGAGTTTCTCCACTCATTTTCTTCTTCTTCACATATATTTAATTATGTTCAAAAAATGCGTCGGAGAAAAATGAGGTTTTAAAAAGAATGACATAAACTAGTTCCATGTGCATCAATCTGGGCTTTCCTTTCTACCAAGCAAATGAGCACCAACAACCTCTCTGCCTGATTTCCCAGAGATTTACAGCTCCTGTCTGCCTGATTTTGGTTCCTCTACAGCCTACTGTAGCTGAAACAATTCCTGTGATGGGCACAAGCACAATGGCCCAACACTGTATGGATTCTCTGGTTTCTTAGAAGGGTTGAGTTCATGCCTCAGTCTTTTGTTCAGGGGATTTCTAATACAGTCTCTCTCTTCTCAAGATTTCCAAGAAACATAACAGGCACTACTAATTTTGAGATTAGCACATTGCTAGTAAATTAATCTAAGGATGTCTGGTGGGTTCAAACATTTTTAGCTAGGATAACAGATATGTACGTATTGCAGCATCTTGCATCCTCTTGCATGCTGTTTCTTTGGGCAGCCAAGTCCCAAACAATCCATCATGTCCTAAAGGTGAGGACAGGAATACCAGAAAAACAAACAAATAAGTCAAAACAATTGAAAACCCATCCCAGATAGGAAGCTATAGAACCTGTTGAGATATCTGAGTTCTCACCACGCACAGTCACTGAGCCACCAGTTCAAAGACCTTCGGGGAGCCCAGTCTCCAGCTAATGAACCATTTCTCCAGCTCAGCACCATGAGAGCTGTCAGGACTGGTTTGGGCAGAACTTCTTATTTTTCACAGATATTTAATTATTGCTGTGGGCAATGCTTAAGTGAGTTGACATCTCAAGGTATCTTCCAGTTCTATGATTCCTGTCTTTATCTTTTGTGTGGAGAAGAAAATTTGTTTTCTCCATCTACCAGGAAATATTCCAAACCAGCTAGTCACCTTGTTAGCATAACAAACAACAGGACCAGGGTGTGCATCTCATTGGTTTAACTGTATCTAATACACTTGGATCGCAGAAGACAGCTTTTGGCAAATCAGCACCTACATGATTAATTTTTTATAAACACACATCTACTCAAGATTAATTATTTATCTTGGCAGAAGTCTTTAATGAGCTACAATGCAACTGGAATCCAGGGTTAACTAGACTAACAGCAATGACTAGGAAAAAAAAGGACATGTGTTCTTAGATCTTAGGATGTGTTCTGGTGGTTAAAACCTTCTAGTATATCGCATGCAGTTAGGATAATATTCCGTTATCAGAAGAAACTCTGAACTCCCACCCAAAGTAGTCTTTAACACAGCCCAAACCTCATCACTCATCTCAAGCATTTCCATCTGTGGAGAATAATAAAACACAAGAACAAACATAGGAGTAGGCTGCTGTATTTTGATCCTGATCTACTTCCAAAGACAGACTGAAAACATGATGCTACTTTTATACTTCATCCATAGTCTGCTTTACTAAAACAGACATTCCCAGTCATAATTATTTCTTTCACCGTGTCACAATGCTACCTCAGGCCCCTCTGGACTGGGTCAGCTTTTTAGATAAGAGCAGAAGACACGAGCATAACCAACTCAAACTGTTTTATGATCCTGTAACAATAATAGCCAGAGCCTCCTACCGCTAAAAAGGTATATTATTCTTATATAAAAATAGTATTACCTTATTTTAAACCTATGCATTTCTAATAGAAAGTGTATCTTACCGCTTGTGTCAGTTAATGATGCAGCTGAGACTGGAATGGACAACAAAAAGAGAGGAGGACAAACCATTTCAGTGGTAACATCCAACCTGCCTGACAAGCAGCACATCCCCCTCACCCATGGCAAAGAGCCTGGAGCCACAAATCACACATCTCAGAGCTGTGCATGGGAGAACTCTCACAGTCAGCAGGCCGATCTCCCCTCCACCAGGAGCCTCTAGCTTTGCCATGGGATGGATGAGGGCCCTGGGGCAAGCTGGCAGTGGCTGCTTTCTGTGGCAGCAAGGCCCTAGGACACCAGCACAGCCCTATTCTTGTCCAGCTTGACATGGGACTGCAAACATTCCTGGGACATAAAAGGTTGACCGTCTGAGAAAGCTCAAGACCATGAATCAGAAAGGGCAAAAAAAGCAGATAAAGCCCATTTCACAGCAGTGTGTGGGTATTCCTATGAGAAAAACTTCCAAATATTAGAGCTCTTTAATATAATGGATAAGCAAAAGAAACAAAGACCAGTTACTGGTAGGCAAGGTCAGGTCTCATCTAACTGGGAAAGGCCACTCAGGGCAAGGATATCTCGTCATTAGTGGATGATGCATTCACTATCTCCTATCACCCTTCCACCAAAGTAAGGGATTCTTCTGCAAGCTCTTCTTCAGGAAAGTTCAAGTAACAGGGCTCAATTATTCAGGTAGAAATTTCTGTGAAAGGTAAAGGCTTTTACACACAGGTCAGAGTAGGTGGGCACTAACATCTAAAAACAACAGAAGCAAACAGCTGTGGTATGTTGGCAGCAGGCTCTATCAGCAAGCACTGGGGTTTGTGCTGTGGTAATAAAAAGGTGGGGTTGACAAACACATTTTTGACAAATGAATTGGCAAGTGCAACCTTCAGACAACCTGTCCTTTTGTCCTCAAGGTTCCTTCTTCTCCTGTTTTTTAAAACGTACCTCTCATTTTTGTGTGTTTGAGCATTTTTCTTTGTCAACCACAATATGCAGCTGAAAAATTGCCAACTGCCTCCTTGCCTGCTCAGAGAATGGTATCAATGTCTCCAAATGCCATCTGCCATCTGTCAGCCAGGCTGTCACTCTCTCAAATCCTTGTGACTGTTTTGTGTCTAACAGCTGCATGGCAGCAACACACACTGTCAGCTTGCTTGTTCCTGATGGGTTGGTGCTAGCAGGATCAAAACAATTTCTATATGAATTCTATACTGGATAATACAATATGTATAAGTTTTATGGATTAGTCAACAGCTTTTGCAATGACTCTCTTACCCTTTCCAAATGGGGAGGTCCACATCTTATTTTCTACATCTGGGACTAAACATGCAGTGACAACAAGATTCTAATAGAATTAGTCACATTTACTTTTTCCAATTACAAACAAGTGGCAGTAGTGAAGATAATTGCTCTGACAGTTAGTTAAACTGCAAAATTAAAACCATCTTTCTCCTACAATGCCCCTTCTGTTTCTAGCAGCTGTTAATATATCATCTAATAATACCTTATGATTAATTTTTTATACATTACATTCATGCACATCATCATGACAGAGAAACCCAGAATTAAGAGAAAAATGAAACTTGGGGGTGGTTCTCTCATGGGTGAATTTTATACTGTCCAATTTTAATGTTTTCAAAACTTTTTGCGGCTGATGGAACACCTTAACACAGAGCACTTCTAAAATCAGTTAGTTACCAGGGTATCATGCAGTGTGAATGCCAAAGTTGCAAAACTGCAGCTTTTATTTCTAGAGGGCTCAATCCAGATGCTTAAAGAGAGACACCTCTGAGGTGTGTGAGAGCAGCCAGCACCTGCATGGGGCTGGCAGAGGGGACATGGGGCTGACAAGGACCTGACTCACCTGGTGGGGCTGCTGAAGCCGAGGTAAGAAAGGATGCTAGAAATCTTCAAAGACACCATGCCTGTGGTTAGACATGAGTCATGTCTCACATCACTTCCTTTGATTACTTATCTTGCAAATGGAAGCCATAAAAAATGCAAACAAATGGCTTTATTCACCACAGATAAACCTAGTATTGCAAGTTGGCAATAATTCTCTGTTATGATAGGGGCAGACTCCTTTTATTTTATTGGCCATAATATCTGGTTGGAAGACAGTTGGATAACAGCATATTTTGCCTCTTTTTTCAGTTGAGATGCCAGATTTTTAACTCAAGTGTTTTTATGTCTTATTAAAAATTTGACACTCATTACCTCCACTAAGACTTATGATAAGCTAACCTTGATGGAACTGAAGTAAATTCTTGTGTATGCCAGCATGAAAGCTAACATGACTTAAGAACACGTACACAGGGCTCAAATCCATGGGCACAATCTTTGCGAACATCATGTTGACCCTTGCATGTATTTTAAAGCTCAACCATTTAAAAGGAGAAGAACTTGAAGCATGTTGCACCCCATCAGGGAAGTCCCAAGATGACATGCTTCACCCCTTGGCGCCTTCATTGTCTCTAAAATACATCTTTGCAAGACACATTATCTAAAGATCATCTATACATTCACAGACACACAGAGGTGCTGTTACTATACAGACCTGCATGTTTAGTGTCCAACAAACCAACTGTGCCTACAGAACCTGGAGGTTTGTGTGTCTAACACCTTTCTACCTCATAGGAAAGGGGTGGAGGAAGTTTCAAGATACTCCCACGTCAGCTGAGTCACCTAAAGCAGCAGTAATCCATCCACTGCTTTAGCCACTAGTCATAGTTAAGAATAAAGGCAGAGTCATTTTCTGGATAGGAACTGTTGAAAATTTTATATTATTTCAAAGTACCTAAGTACATGCTTGATATAACTAGTTAGAGTTGTGGGGCTACAAATTGAACTTTATCTGAACCATATGGGTATGTGTAAGTCAAAGATGGATTATGGAGAAACCTGGAGCTAATAATGTGATCATTAAGAACAGTAGAGATAGACTGTAGTGAAATGTGAGTAACCAGAACATTAATAATAGTTAGAATGGACAAACTTAGCAATTTAAATATTACTTAAAAATTAATTGCTAGAGTGGACAGCCCACTGATTGTGGTATATGAACTGTAACAACCATATTCCAACATGGAATACAGAACTGACCAAAACCCCCACCAAAACCGACCTCAGGGGATGTGAAGATGACCACATGGCAACCACCTGGTAACAAAACAGTGAACCAATACAGAGAGAGAAAACCCCTAATATTACCATTGTTCTGAAGTGTCGTATGAGGGATGGGGAGTTTAGATTGTGAGGGTTTAATTGCCAAGGGCTTTTTTTGTTTGGGGTCCCTCTTTAGAGGCACCTAAGCTTGAGCTACCAGATACTGCAACTGATTTGTGCCAATAACCCACCTAGGGCAGATGAGAGTCTGGTGACAAAAATTTCTTTAACAGTAACAACAGAACTTGGTATATTAAAACTTTTGTACACAAAGAAGAGCATTAGAGTCCAGATACTTTGGATTTTTTAATGTTTTTGTAAGACATAACTGCTTGACCTATTTACATCATGTAAAACTTAAATGTAGCTACTCTGGTATTTCAGATGGGTTCTATTTTTTTTGCCACAAATGCATCATAATTTTTTCACAGGTAGATGCTTGTTAACACCTACTACAGCAGCACTCACAGGACAGCCTCAGACTTAAAAGGAACAGCAAATATCCTGGATAATAAGGGACTATAGAAATGAAAAATATCTGCCACAGTTCTTCCCCAGTGGTGGGTGGCTAAACAAGAAGTTATTTCTGTCTTCTGCTGCCTGTGGGCTTATGGCCAGGGACTGAACAAGAATCGCCTGTCCCTGAACACTGGTCTGCCAGGAGGAGCAACAAAGAGCAATTGTTGAGCTTTGTGATGAGATAATAAAATCATGCTGTGGTAATACTTGTACTAGGGAAACATTTCTATAAGGACAATAATGTTCATAGGCAACAGAGAAGTTCTTGTGAGTTTTGCGAGCTTATGCCCAAGAGGACTCCTCAGGAAGTTATTTTCTCCAGGTTATACTTACTTTTTTCCTTCAAGCTGTCAAACTATATGGCCCACAACAACCTGCCATCCCTTTCTTATATTATAGAGTCCTCCCTGGAAGAAGGTTTAGCCTGCTTTGCAATGACAAGATGAAACCCAAGGGTGTTGCAGAGAATCTCAAGAAATGATTTGAATTAAAACCAAAGAACTCACCCAACCAAAAGATTAATTAAACTCACAAACACCACAGAATCATGCATAAACAGTCTTCATGGATTTTTAAGAGACAGAAGATTAAAAAAAATTACAAAATTTCACGTAAGTAAAAATCCATCAAACTTTTCAAATCATAGAATGAAAACCATTGCTGCTATTCCCAAATTGTCCCCAAAGCATCTTCCTTATAGCAGAGCAGCTATCTAGATTTTCAGGTGAATTGACTCTATTTGTGTTAATATTAAGGACAGCATATGTACAGATAAGCCTGATGCAAGACTGCAAAGACAGAAAATAATTAAGAGACTTTAAATTGCTAAGGATGTGCAGTTAAAAATACTGTTTGATTGTAGGAAAAAAATTCAGGATCAAGTTCAGAGAGCAAAAAGCACATGAAAATATGCAGATTTGGAGTTGTAATACTGCATCAGATGCAGCTCTTAATTGGGAGCTCAGTTTCTGAGAGAAAGGTACACTTTAGTGTTGGTTGGAAAATTTTTGCTGAAAGCATTTTTTTAGTAAAATTTGATACTTTTGTTCAAACTAACATGTTCAGGAAGATATCAGTTTTGATGAAAGCTCCATTTTAAAATGAGACATTCAGATATAGCTGAAAAGTTCCATTTTAACATCCACATAGTGGAATCTTTTCACCAAAGAATGGTTAGCTTTCAATGAAAACTCCATTTAATAATGACAGTTAAAATAGAAGTTATAAAACCTAAACTCATTTAACGAAATAAAATACATAATTTGACACAGATGATTAATTTTATTTCTCCCAGCAGAAGCTATTGAATAAAAATTAATTTCTGAAATCTCAAAGCAGACAAAATTCTGTTGTTGTATTATTCAACAGAATGAAACAACCCATTTTTACCCAGCTTTCTGGAGCCAGTATTGACCACAAAAGAGAAGCTGCCTCTGTGCATTGCAGAGCTTCCCAAAGCCACCATAAACCACAGCAACAGGTGCTGCAGCAGCACAGTGCCCCTTTCCTCCACAAACAAAGTGCTTACTGGCTCAGCTGCTGACAAACTGGGAGCCCCTACGGCCGGTTTCCATTTATCCTCCGCGAGTTTGTAAGACTGGCTCTGGAGGTTTAAAAAACACAATGTATAAGACACTCATGAGCCTGTGGTTACAAAGAATGAGATTAGGAAAAACAACAAACTGCAACTGAAAAGCTCTAGTAAGGACTTCTATTTTCTTTTCCTCTCTTCCAGAAGCAGTTCTCTGGCACAGATGCAGCCATTTCTCCAAGATTACCTGTAACTTTCTAGGAACAACAGAGAGCTGCAATTCCCAGATGAGTCTGGGCTGAATGATGGGATTCTCTTCCAACGTGGGATCACCCCTGTTCCCACTGTAGCCTACAGCACAACTGTGGTGTATTGCACCCACATCCTGACAACCTAGTCCAGCATGGAGCCCATACACCTGCTAAACCTGCCTGAGCTGCAGTGCTGTGATCACTCCTGTCACAGATACACCCCCTCTGGACCCTCTAAATGTGAATGGAGTATGTTTGCCCTGCACTGCATTCCATGTATTGTCCACTGAAAGGCTCTCCAGGACCAGAACCCTCAGGAGATGCCTGTTGGCAACCCCATGACGTGTCTGTGTCCTGTGCAGCAGGAGCCTTCTGGCCTTGTCTCCTGTGCTCAGATGGAATTGCTGGACACAGGTAGTGTGAGTGAGTGAGCTGAACTGCTGAACTGTTAGGCAAACAGCCAGCCTGCAAAAAGATGGTGTCGAGATGGGACCATCGTCCCATCCAAAGGGAGACAAAAAGCTCCTTGGATTAGTAGCTGGAGCTTTATGCAAATAGTATAGGGTGTCTTGCTCAGTCTACCAAAAAAATGTCCTGGGGAGCTGGTCCAAAATCATCAGAACCTTGGCATGGCTCCAGGCTTTGCTGAATTTGGATTTAAAAAATAGTTACATGGTAATATAAACTTTACAGAAACTCACTTTAGCCTGTATCAGCAAGCAGGCTCTCTTCTATGGATACATACTGCAAAGCTGCAGCTTCTCAGCACTCAAGGACAAAATCCACTGCTGAATAAGTGTTGCTTTTATCCACTAATTTCAAAATTGGAGCTAAGAGCCCCAGCTTCTTCAGCACAAGCTACTTAACTTGCAGAGGAACAATCATTCACAGCTGTCACACAAAAGCTTTTGACAATCAGGTAATTTTGAGGTTAAATGTCTTCATGCAGACACACAAATGTTAGCAAAAATTGTCTCAGTTAAAACACACATATTAATTTGATGCAGTAAATTCCAACACCTGGATTTTAATTGGGCCCTTCTGTAACTACAGTTTGAGACTACTTCTGTCCCTATTCTTCTGTAATAAACAGCCAAATTTTGAAAGTACTGGCCTTTGAGACAGGAAGTTTTCCATGTATCTTTAGGGAATTATTTTAGTGTTCAGAATGTTCCAACACATATTTGCAAAACTAAGCAAAATTAGTTTTCCCAGGGCATCCTGTGCATAATTTCTTTTTCTCAAAATGGAAGTGCTGCCCTGTTTAAGCCACAAGGAACATTAAAGCATTCAGGACTTGTGTGCTGCAGTAATAATTTCATTATTCATATACTGTATTGAAGCAATGTTACCAGCTGCATACAAGTTTCCCCCACAAAGTAGATTTTGAATTTAAATCCTCACTTGCAGCTGTATTAATGCCATATAAAGTGAAAACTAACAAAAAGAAAACTAGGAAATCATTGCATTCTTGACAATCCAAATTAAGTAACTACTTACATGTGAACTGCCCATTTTTGCTTAGCCTGAATGTGGAAGGTACAACTCTTCTTCTCTTCAATAAAACAAGCATGCAGTTGGAATAGCTAAATACTACCTGACTCTGGGTTAATCAATAACTTCTGACATTATTTAAATTCTAGTCATTGCAAGGTGGGGTGCATTCATTATTACATGGTGGCTTTATTATCCCTACTATCTAATATTACATCCTGTTGTGTCATGGAGCTAACTGGTTTCTCTAAGGAAAATCAGGATTTCACAATGTAAGCCTAAATACTATATGTACTGATTTATCTAATTGTTTTTACCATGATTTAAAACAAAAATATTGTAGCACCCAACACGAGCTTTCCAAACATATTAGAGAAAAATATGCCTCCTTTGAAGGGTTTATATCAGATTTAATGGAATTTAATGGTATTTAATATGCCACTGAGGACCCTCAGCTCCTACAAAACATTTTGAACAGAATCCCATTGCTTTAATTTGGTTTATGTGATCAGATTTTGGTAGTCAGGGATTTCAGGGATGTCCTTTGTCAAGAGTGACCAGGGGTTGCCCCCATACTGGACAGAGCCAGTGCCAGCTGCCTCTAAAATGAAGCCTCCCCAGAACTAAGTTGAGCCCTATCAATGATGCTAGTGGTGCCTCTATGATAATATATTTAACAAATGGTAAAAATTACTGGGCAGCAGCTGTGAGAAAGGAATGAGAAAAATGTGAAAGAAACAGCCCGGCAAACACCCAGCTCACTGGAGAAGGAGGGGCAGGAGGTGCTCCAGGTACGAGAGCTGAGATTCCCCTGCAGCCTCTGGTGCAGCCCATGGTGAAGCAGCTGTGCCCCTGGAGCCCCTGGGGATCCCCGGGGGATGCAGAGATCCACCCGCAGCCCCTGGGGATCCACGGAGGATGCAGAGATCCACCCGCAGCCCCTGGGGATCCACGGAGGATGCAGAGATCCACCCGCAGCCCCTGGGGATCCACGGAGGATGCAGAGATCCACCCGCAGCCCCTGGGGATCCACGGAGGATGCAGAGATCCACCCGCAGCCCCTGGGGATCCACGGAGGATGCAGAGATCCACCCGCAGCCCCTGGGGATCCCCGGGGGATGCAGAGATGCACCCCAGCCCGTGGGGATCCCCGGGGGATACAGAGATCCACCCCAGCCCGTGGGGAACTCCACATGGGAGAAGGCGGATGTGCCCAGGGGAAAGCTGCAGCTCAGGGAGAGCCGCTGCTGGAGCAGGCTCCTGGCAGGAATGATAGCCTGTGGAGTGGAGCCCATGCAGACACAGGTTTTCTGCAGGACCTGAGACCCTGAGGAGGAAGGAGCAGCAAAGTATTATGGACGGACTGAAACCACCACTGCCCATTCCCTTCACCACTCAGGGAAAGGAATTGATCAGTTGGGAACGAAGGAGTGAGGCTGAGCCTAAGAAGGATGGGGTCAAGAAGGTGTTTTTAGTTTTGCCTTTGCTTCCCACTATCCTTCTCCATTTTTCATTGGCAATAAAGTAAACTAATTTCCCGAAGTCAAGCCTGTTTTGCCCATGACAGTAATTGGTGAATATCCTCACGGTCTTTATCTCAGCCCATGAGCTTTTTTGCCTTATTCTCTCCCCTTGTTCTTTTGAGGATGGGGAGTGGGAGGGTAGCTTGGTGGACCTCTGACAGCCAGCCAAGGTCCTCCTTTAGACCTTAGGCAAGATACCTAGAGAAAAATAAGGAACCAAAACAAATACACTTGAATTTATAGCAGTTCAGGGGGAAAAAAATCTATGTGATTCTGTAAAAAGCAAAAGAAAATCATTATTACTGAAAATGCAGTAATGATTCTAGATTTTAAGTAGATTGATAGGTGAAAAGACCTTACTACCATTCAAACACACTTAAAAAATAAAATACCAGCTTTGATCATGATGTTCAAACACAAGTATTGCAAAAATCAAATGTGAGTATGAAAAAATTTCTCCAGAATTCAATGATTTGTGGTAACATACTATCTCAAACACAACAGCAAGGCCTTTAATGATCTGGGAACTACCCACTTCTTTCAGAATATTTTTGGGAATAAAGTCATTCCAACTGATATTAAAGAAAAGACAATAGTTAGAGGGAAAGCAACTGCAGGGCTTCTCTGGAAACTAAGTGTGAGGTCAGGGGGCATTCATAAGCTCAAACACAGCATTCCTACTGCTTTCACTGATTGTGAGTAAAATACAGCAGTCCAGAAGGTGCAACTAATTAAGGATTTAGAACAAGCAGCTGATTGACCCTTACTGTATCCTGTTATGCATGCAAATGGTCTATCTAAACATGCAAATAGGCTATCAGTAGCAAAACTATGTGTTACTCTCACTGATCAATTTGGTTGACTTACCTTACGTTCTGGTAGTTCAGAAGTTTGTACAGTTAACAAGAATTACGGATTGTATGGTACTCCTTAGCTTTGTAAATAACAGGACTGACTCCCTGCAGAAGACCTGGGGACCATACTCCTGTGGGTGACATACCCCAGGCAATGACACAGGGGCACTCTGAGAATTCAGAAAGGTGAAAAGGAGATAGAATATTATCCCAGGTAGGAAACACCACACTGCAGTGTGGAACAGGACTAATAACACTGCTACTCTGGAGATCATTGCTGGTGATCTCCAAGATAGTCTTGTTATCTCCAAGACAGTCTTAGGTATTCTAAAGATAACCACAGTATTATTTACAGCTGATGGGTCTTAACTGAGGCTAAATGGGAGAGGCAATGAAAATCTTCAGTCTACTGAAACAAGTGAAATAGTGAAGTACCAAAGTGGTAAGAGGTAAGAACTACGTGAAACAGCTTTTTGTAAAGGATTTGTGGTAGCAGTGTGCCCTCATGGATGGGGAGTGCAACGGTGCCTGTCTGTCTGAAAGAAGCTTCCCTGGAGAAGGTACCTGGATTTCTGTGTGACAGAGAAACACAGCTTGTGAATTACATCAGAGTCAACAGAATGAATACCTTCACCAACCTTGACCACAGCACTCATATGAGCTGAGAAATGGTTTTTACAGTGGTACTGGTGCCTGGCACTCCTGTTCAACTCTGACGATCTCTGGTGAACTTGTGTGAGACTGAGAATTTTCAGAAAGAAAGACAAGCACAAGAATTCTGAACAGTATTTAGAGATTTATTCAGATAAGTCAAAATGAGCACAGGGTTGACCAGAAACTGATCATGCACTATCACGAACCAGGAGATTTTCAAAGGTTTACCAAGACATTCACTAACAGAGATAAGGTGCAGGAAGGACTGATGCTTTCATATGTTCCCTCTAAAGAGGTATTTAAGGGCTTCACAACTGCAGTGGAAGCCCTAAATAAAAAACTCAGCCTATCAACAAATTTGGCTAAAACCAGACATTTACAATGAAATTGTCCTCAGTGTCCTTGAAAGAAGTCACTGGATATACTATTTCCAAGTAAAAATTCTCTGGGAACTATTTAATCTTGAGATCTGATCAACAGTTGCCAATTTCAGTAAGCGGCTCAGGGGTACGGCACAAATCACTCATGAGAAAGAGACAAAAGCCATCTTGGAGAGCAAACGTTCTTCACGTGCTGGTGAAGGTAGCATGAGCTGGTCAGGCCAGCCAGGACCAGAAGGAATGAGAGTAGGAGATCTCAGTGCAGCTGCTCAGCTCAGAGAGAGCTGCACCGATTCAGCTCAGCTCGCTCTTCCAGAGCACTGCATTTTACTGCCAGGTCCCCACCAGCCCATCAAGTTTGCTGAGCACACTGGAAATCAATTTCTGTCTCAGGAAATAGAGGAAGTGACTAGAGGATCCAAAATGCTACTTCTGTTTTTAAACAAGGAGGAACCGGTTGAAAATCCAGAAAGTGAAGGTAGTTTGTTTGAAAGTGTAATAGAGTTATCTTATTGCAAGAAAACAGAACAAAAGACTTGCAATAAGGAAAAAAGCAGACTTTAGAAAAGTCAGTGAACAAAAAGGTAATGTCTTTTGAGATGGTAATCTCAAAAATGAAGGCTGCTGAGAATAATAGGAAGCAAATGTATTAAAACTCAATAAGAAATTTTTCTCTATAGGAAGAAAAGACAGGAGGTATAGGAAGAAAAATGTTTATCAATAAGATTATTCCTACCAGAATTTAATGCCTTTAAGTAAGCAGTCATGTGCACCAACCTGACTAGGATTTAAAAAACCAAAAAGAGAATAGTCATTATATATAGACAGTGACACAGGTCTATTAAGCATCAAACTAGGCGCAGAAATCTCAGAACCAGGGTTGATTTCATATGAGCACTAATTCAGGTCAAGGAAAGTCATAAACAACTGGAGAAGGCTACACATAGTGCCCATGTTCCAGGATAAATTTGCTCATTGTTGCAATTGCCTGAAGGGTCAGCTGGAGAAACTGTAAATTATACAATATCCTACACATAACATAACATAACATAACATACATATCTATCTATCTATCTCCATCCTGAGAAGCAGAACTGGGAGGGAGTGCATGTGGTTGTAACGATATCCTAAGGTTTGAGAAAAGCAATCAGCAGTGTGATCCTCAATGCTCACTTTATTTTACATACATGATTTAAACCAATGTGATTATAACTTCGAAGACCCTCAATTGAAGTTGCAAAAGTTCAGACTTTTATCTATGACCTTCATTTAGAAAGTGACTTTGAATCAATGGCCTGCAAATTCTTAAACTCATTAATAAACACAGAGCAATTTTATTGTATGGTATCCTTTCTGGTACTAAATTAAAATCCTGTTAGAAGTCAAGTACTTTCACTGTTCACTTCTAATCACACGTCTGCTCAGTTACGCTGCCATTTTGAAGATGTGTCAATAGTTTCTTTGTAATTGTCTTGCTTTTTCTTCTCTTTTGCCACTCCTATAACTGAAATGTCTGAGGCAGATGATAGCAATATTAATTATATTAATAGAATAGGAATACGTCCTAAATTACTGTTATTCTGAGCATCTGAATTCTTAGCTTGTAGATTCTCATATCTGTGTCTTACTGAAAATATTATTCAGGTGCTGGTGCCTCTAACAAGAAAATTTACCTGAGAACCATCCAAGAAAAAAAATTGTCCTGCCCTATTTAGAGGTGTGTCTCAACTGCTGGTATCAAAAGCAAACAGACAGTACCAGCCAACAACCCGTACCATCTGGTTTATGTGGCAATGGGCAAGGTAAACCACGTTTTTTATTAATGTCTTTTCACAGCTTATTTATAAACCATTGTGGGGTGTGACAAAGACGGGCTCTTAAGAAATCCAGCAACTGGTGTTAAAAGAATTGAGGGATGAGTTCAGATTTGCAGGCTGTGACTGTTTCTGGACTGAATCATGTCAGTGATATGCGCAGGGAATCTATCTAATCATAGATTCTAGAGGTTGTGTGAACTGCTTCTCATTGCAGGGAACTCTGTGTTGGCACTGTGGGGCGCATCCACAGGCTGAGATTTCGTGTCTCTGCAGTTACACCCAAGTGGAATTCTGAAGACGCCAGTGATGCTGAAGAAGGAGAACTGGGTCTGTAGTTCTCCAGGGATTTACTCAAATGTAACAGAACAGAGTTTCCTTCTGCTGCTGTTGGACCCCTTTCAGCTGCCACCACTGCTCCAAGGTTATTACTGAGCATGCAGCAAACAGCCTTGAAAAATAAATGGCACAAGGGATCAGGGCCTCACTTGTTTTTTTTTTTTTTCTTATACATTAAAATTATTCACTAAAATTTTGCATAGTGTTAAAAATAGAGAGCCCTTCCCACGTCAGTAATTCCCCAACAGTAAGAAAATGCTTGGCACGGATTTCGACACAGGTAAAATTCCAAACTATTCAGAAGCACCTAGATCCTAAGATCAGAACACCTACTGCGGTTTCTTTATTTGAAGCACAATCCTGGGTGACACTGTCCACGTGCTCGGGACTGCGGGCAGGGGGCACACTCAGGATGGGATGCTGCTGGCACTCAGGGCTGCTAGCTCTCGGTGCTGGCTGTGCACAACGGGGCACACTCAGCTGCGGTAGCCCAGGGCCACGGCTCAACGCAGTGATCACCTTCAGTCCATTCCATTCCACTCCACACTGGAACGGGCTGCCCAGGGAGGTGGTGGAGTCACTATCCCTGAAGGTGTTTAAAGAAAAACTGGATGTGGCACTCAATGCCATGATCCATTTGACATCATGGCGTTCGGCCACAGGTTGGACTCTATGATCTTGGCGGTCTTTTCCAACCTAATTGATCCTGTCGTTCCCTGCTGTGGAATTCTCGTTTGTGCCCCTGCAGCCGCCCTTGCTCTCAGCAGCCACTCGCGTCTGCTCGGGTGTATCCCGAGCAGCACTAAGAGGCTCTGTGGTTAAACCGAACCAAGCAGGCAACCGAGGCATCTCAAACTCGGCTCTGTTCCCGGTCAGTGTCAGCCGGTCGGGGACCGCAAGAAGGTGAGCGATCGCCTCCCGAGGCACCAGCGCGGCGTCCCAAGGCTCCCGTCCCGTCCCCCCCCCGTCCCAGCCGCGCAGAGCGCCCGCCCCGCCCGCGGAACTGCGTGCGCGGCGCTTCCGGGGCGGTTCGGGGCAGCGGCACCGGGCGGGAGGCGGCGGGCGGAGGGCAGCGCAGGGCAG